>JAODUO010000076.1:492500-522500 GCA_025642075.2 Ridgeia piscesae | reverse complement strand
TCCTGCCTGTGACTGTGCGACGGGCAAGGGCACCGCTAATATAAGTAGCCCTGCCACATATGAAAAAAAGTCTGGTGCGCATGCGTAATGTCTTCCGGCAATACAAAATTGTAGTTCACGATCGCTACCATGTCCAGTATGTATGTCACATTGGTCTTCCGGCAAAGCAAAATTGTAGTTCACGATCGCTACCATGTCCAGTATGTAGGTCACATAGGTCTTCCGGCAATACAAAACTGTAGTTCACGATCACTACCATGTCCAGTATGTAGGTCACAAAGGTCTTCCTACAATACAAAATCGTAGTTCACGATCGCTACCATGTCCAGTATGTAGATACAAAACTTAGGTCACTTTCTTCACGTTCCGCATGTAGGTCATTTACACCTCATAGCGCGTGCGCAATGTTAATGTTTTTATCTATCTTATATAACAGTGGGTTAATGCAACTGGAGCCGATGAAGGTAAAAGGTTATAAATGATTGTGTCTTTTTTAAACTATACCAAACAGGGCTTAACGCAATGCCCTATGCAGTGTGCCCGCTTTCCTGGTAGTTAGGTTGTCAACTACAAACATATATTCAATAAAGCGACAATTTCTGTCTTCCGGAAAACGATCACCTCATTAGTTCATTGCGCCATGTTATAATTTGTATCTCTGCCGAGAAAACTTTGGTTTCTTTGCGACTAACATACCTAAATATCTAGTTTGGTTATTACCTGGTCCGACAGCTGAAAGTATAGGAGATGTTGACCGTCGACGATCCTGCCTGCGACTGTGCGACGTGCAAGGGCACCGCTAATAGTAGCCCTGCCACATATGGAGGAAAGTCTGGGCACATTTATTCATATGGTGGTATCACTACATGTTCTGTATTAGACTAAACAAGTTTACATTCACGGCAAGTTTACAGACACAGCAAGTTTACAGACACAACAAGTTGACCACCATTTTACAAGAAATAATGTTATGGAAGTAGTCGAAGCCACCGTTTTCTATGTCAATCCCTAATTAGTCGCTGGCTTGTTCGCTAGATGGGGCTAGCGTCTAACGTAGTGTCAGAGTTATGCACTAGATGGCACTAGTTTTTAAAGAAGTGACGTTACAACTCAAGATATTTCTAGGTTGTTTTAGATTTGATTAGGAAATTATGTATATCGTAAGAAAAAGCCACCAAGGTTCTCGTTTTATGATAGAAAGTTCCAAAATATTTCCACAGAAGGTTATGAAAGTACAAAGATGACTAAGAAAAATACGTCAAAGTGACAAAGCCATCACGGTGAAGCGGTGAAAAGTTGGCACATCGACTTAGTAAAATATGCAAACTTGAAAAGGTTATCGCGTCGAAACAGAAAAATATTCCATATTGCTACAAGTTGCAAGACTAACTTAGTTAAATTTGTGAAAACACCACCTGTCTAACGCAATGAAACGGTGAAATGTTACGAAATGGAACGAGGTTAGCACACCGACTTAGTAAAATATGAAAACTTGACAAAGTTATCGCATGGACACACTAAAAGTTATGTTATGACTGTGGACGAAGTGTGTCTAACCCTAATTAGTGGTTTTTGTGTCAGCGAGATGGTGCTCGCTTCAAATGTTGTGTTAGAGTTGTCCGGTAGATTGTGCTAGCGTCTAACGTAGTGTCAGAGTTATCCGCTATATGGATCCAGTTCTTTAAATAGTGACGTCACAAACCAAATTTACGATAATGACTTAGTCAAATATGAATACTTGACATGATTATCACCTTAAAACGTAAACAATTATGTTATGGCAGTGGTCAAAACCACCATTTTCCCGGAAGTTGTGTTTTGCACGTGAGAGGTATCGTCCTTTTTATGGAAGTTATGTTTTTGCAGGTGACCGGAAGCGTCATTTTTACGGAAGTTACGTTTTGCTAGTGATAGGAGCCCCATTTTGGCAGACGGTATGATACGAATATGGTCTGAAGTGAAAATATTCATCTTTCTAGTTCGTTGAGTCGCTAAATGTTACCAAATTACCACGTTGACTTTAGTAAAATATGAATATTAGCCAAGGTTATGGCATTGAAATACTAAAAGGTATGTCATGACTGTGACCAAAGCCACTATTTTACAAGAAATTATGTCATGGAAGTAGTCGAAGCCACCGTCTAGCGTAGTGTCAGAGTTATCCGCTAGGTGGCCCGGTTTTTAAAGAAGTGATGTTACAACCCAAGAATTTCCTTGATTGTTTTAGATTTCGTTAGGAAAATTATGTATGTTGTAAGAAAAACCACCAAGGTTCTCGTTTTATGATAGAAAGTGGGAAAGTTTTTCCACAGAAGGTTATGAAAGTATCGAAAAGTTGTGAAATGATACAAAGTCGGAACACCGACTTAGTAAAATATGAAAACTTGACAAGTTTATCGCGTTGAAACAGAAAAATGTTCCATTTTACTAACTGACCTAATGGGGTGATCGTTTTCCGGTAGACAGAAATTGTCGCTTTATTGAATATATGTTTGTAGTTGGCAACCTAACTACCAGGAGAGCGGGCACACTGAACAGGGCGCTGCGTTAAGCCCTGTTTGGTATAGTTCAAAAAGACAATAATTTATAATATTTTTCCTTCCTCCGGCCCAGTTGCATTAGCCCACTGTCATATAAGATATAAAAATAATAACATTGCGCCTGCGCTATCATGTGTAGATGACCTACATGTGGAATTTGAAGAAAGTTACCCAAGTTTTGTATTGCCTGAAGACCTATGTGACTTACATACTGGACATGGTAGCGATCGTGAACAACTATTTTGTATTGTCGGAAGACCTATGTGACCTACATACCTGACACCTACATACTGTACATGATAGCGATCGTGAACTACATTTGTGTATTGCCGGAAGACCTATGTGACCTACATACTGGATATGGTAGCGATCGTGAACTACAATTTTATATTGGCGAAAGACCTATGTGACCTACATACTGAACGTGGTAGCGATCGTGAACTACAATGTTGTATTGCCGAAGACATTGCGCACGCGCACCAGACTTTTCTCCATATGTGGCAGGGCTACTTATATTAGCGGTGCCCTTGCACGTCGCACAGTCGCAGGCAGGATGGTCGACGGTCAATATCTACTACACCTTCAGCTGACGGATCAGGTAATAAACAACCTAGATATGTAGGTATGTTAGTCGCAGACGTGGGAAAGAAACCAAAGTTTTCTCGGTAGAGATACAAATTATAACATGGCGCAATGACCTAAAGGCGTGGTCGTTTTCCGGAAGACAGAAATTGTCGTTTTATTGAATATATGTTTGTAGTTGACAACCTAATTACCAGGAGAGCGGGCTCACTGCATAGGGCGCTGCGTTAAGCCCTGTTTGGTATAGTTTAAAAGACAATAATTGTTCCATCCTCCGCTCCAGTTGCATTAGCCCACTGTTATATAAGATAGATAAAAACAATAACATTGCGCTATGATGTGTTGATGCCCTACATGCGGAAATTGAATAAAGTGACCCAAGTTTTGTATTGCCAGAAGACCTGTGTGACCTACATACTGGACATGGTAGCGATCGTGAACTACAATTTTGTATTACCGGAAGACCTGTGTGACCTACATACTGGACATGGTAGCGATCGTGAACTACAATTTTGTATAGCCGGAAGACCTATGTGACCTACATACTGGACATGGTAGCGATCGTGAACTACAATTGTGTATTGCCGGAATACATTGCGTTGACCTTTGTTTTTTAAAAGTAGTATAAAAATAAGACACGTATTTTGGGGTATTAGTCCACGACATATCCGGGAGATGGCTCCACTTGTTCTTTGACCTAGTTGTTTGTAGTTCACCACCTATCCGCTAGGGACGCTACGTGACCCCTGACCCCATTTGACCTAATTTAAAAAATAATACGCACAAATTTGGACCATACTAGTTCACGACCTGTCCGCTCAGTTAACCACCTATCTGCTAGGGGCGCTATATGACCCTTGAACTTTGACCTTTCTCCTACTACTGGAGGAATTCGACCGCTGCGCTCCAACCATGCCACGATCTGACCCTACTCTACTACTCTTGTCTAGTCCGACTAGATTGCCCGGACATGAACAAGCACTGTGATATTTAAGGTGGGTGAAGTCGGAGCAGAATATAATAGAATTTCCTTCAGCTCGCACATCGGCATTGTCCCGACACCAATACTTGTTAAATGTATCTTTGTCTACTAAATGGTTAAAATCGGCCTTGGTACATAAGGTTAGTCTACGTATAAAAATCAGTTTAACGCTCAGCGTTGTCATTTTATTACTTCGTGTTTATATGGATTGCCCATGGTCCAGATGCACTATTGTAATAAATAAATTAATATAATCAATATGTCATTGTAAGCATTGTTTTTATTAGGGCGAAACATGTGAAACCTTATTGCATTAAGGGTAAAGTTAACATGACACCCAGTTTGACAAAATTAGGAATTCTATTTTAGTTCAAATACCTACAATAGTAAGACATCCATTCGCAAATGTGTTTAGTAGTGGTATTTTTTTAAAGCTTCGAGTTTGCTGTTCCAAAGAAACGAAAATGCCAATTTGTTCTAAATTTCCTACCTTGTTTGGCACTGAGGTAAGACTCCCTATGTACCAATTGGAACTGCACACCACAGTTTGCAAGATAACACTTTTCCCCCTAAACGATAATCTTCTCCTGCTATTTAAGTTCACACATTCATTTTGCGAATTTAGAAATAACTCACCGAATTATTTTTATCGCCGTCTGTCGTGTTTATACACAAGCCGTATTTTTTTTGGAAATCTTTAGTCCATTTTAGATCACCCGGTTAATCTAAACACCCTCACCAACGTCCAAGCCACATCCCACAGTTTTTTCCTTTTTTGAGACTGGCGAATTGCCATCCCCACATATCGCTCCACAAAACTGTTTCTTTGCTTAAGCTTCTTCCCATCCAGGTGTACTTCCTGCTCTTTCCACCTAGGTCCCACACACATTACCTCAGTCTTCTCCAATCTTACTCTCAGTCCATGTCTGCTGAACATATCTTTCCATTCTATCTGCTGTTCTTGTATATTTGCTTCCTCATCCGCTATTACTGCCCAGTCACATGCGTACAATAGTTTATGTTTTGTGTACAAATTGTCATGCTCATCAGTTCCACCACAGCGGATAAACAACAAGCGGCTCAAGGCGCTCCCTGTGTCAAGCCAACATTTACATTAAACTCTCCTTACACACCCGGTCCACGCAACACCATGCTTTTCGTGTCCTCATACGCCCCCTCCACCATCCCGACCTCCGCGTTCTGGGACCCCATCCACCTCAGTGTTGCCATCGTTATTTCTCGTTGGATAGCATCATAGGCCTCCAGGTCTACGAATCTACTTGCTAAACTATCCATATTTTGCCTTCAGCCCCCCTCTTTTCCCCTTTCCCTCGCCCTGTTCCTCTCCTTTTCCGGCGAAGCGTATATGATGTAGATATACTCCATATATTACCATTGGATTCCCATATGCTTTTGATTGATACATTTGTGACACATTTGATTTTACTGATCTGATCAAGACTTCAACATGTTTCATGAAAGACGCACAGCCTTCAATTTAGTTGTTATGGTTGAAAGTCGTGATCTTCCTTGCCAGGGAAGGTTGTAAGGAGCAACCAATGTGGTTTCTGAGCCCCAGTGGTGCATTATGTTGTACTATAGGCAACATGTACCCAGTGCCTCCTACTTCCGATTCCCTCTTTTTATTATCAATCACACTCGTGTCATATTTAAAGGTTGATCTTTTTATGATGTTATGACATTTCATAGCTTGTACCACTATTCAAATATTGTTTGTGTTTTTATCGTACATAACAACTCGGTGACATGATAAGCTTTAATTAAATAGAACTATTATTTGCTACAAATGTGGAACTTTCACCCCTAAGCATATGTTGCGCTGTAGTTACTATTTAAGTTTAACTTGGAAGACCTTCATGTAGTCATTAAAGTACATTTATTTTAATATTTATTGATGGATTTAATATTCATTTTTGTTCCATATATAATAATAATATAACATATTTCTTATGTAGCGTTCATCCAAATAACCGTTCTGGTGAGCGTTATAATTACAAAAGAGTTTATTAATAATGCAATCAGAACTATTTTAAAGACTAAAATACTAAGATCATTACATTGTCCTTAAAAATGAATCAGAAAATATATACCTCCTACAATAAAATAATAGTAATAAATTGCTTATATATATATATATATATATATATATATATATATATATATATAATATAATTTATTACTATTATTATATTGTAGGTGTATATATTTTCTGATTCATTTGTAAATTCCATTATGAATATTTGTGTATTATATACAAGCTTTGAGAATATATATAGACTATTTCACAGATGAAATACTCAACACCACACTTTGGGAATGGACTAAACAACTAATAAAACGAAAGTTCAAAACCACAGTTAGCATCTTGTCAAGAAAGATGAGTTTGTGCATGTTTTGTTGTCTTCAGATCATGTACAGATTGTATCAATTCACATTTTCCAAGTGTACAAAATACAGATGTAACTGATTCAATGTAGAATACTGTGTTGTGATGCTAAATCAATTGGTCAGTTATGTGTGTGGCAGGTTCACACCCTGCTGGTGTTCCTTATGCAAACACTACATGGTGTGTGCACACACATTGATTCCATTTCATAAGTATAGCTGCTTTTGTGATATCTCGGAAATGCTTCGAACAGTAGTTAAGCTTTTGCATGTATAAATGTATTTATGCAGGATTATTAACGCTTACCTCAAAGATGGCATGCATCTTGTTTGCCAAACAAACGGATTAATATTCAGCCCCAGTGAGAGAGAGGGAGCTAAGAGGGTAGAGGGAGAGAGAGAGAGAGAGAGAGAGAGAGAGAGAGAGAGAGAGAGGAGGTTATGTATGTGGGTGAAGAGAAAGTGATGATGAACACACCTGAAAAAGAACGACCTGGAGAACACACCTGAAAAAACGTGGTGAACATGACAGTGATGGTCAGATTATGAATATGGATGCTATTAACCTGGCTTAGACCATCTGCTAACACAATTGTGAAACTGTGCATTTGCATGAAACTATGAGTTTTGCCAGTGTGTATGTATATTGTTTCGTGTTACACAACGGTGTGACATTGTTGCATGTGTTTAATGATCTAAATGCTTGCTACTTATGAAATGTTTTGACAATTATGTGTTAGTCAATTTGTAACTTCCTTCCTAGGAAGAGGATATATTTGTGTAAATTAGCCTATGAACATTCACAAAAGAGAGATTAGAGAACTGAATAAATATAAAACTACACAGTAATATGTATTTATGAAATATTTGCTTTTATGGGCTCAATGCTGTACTTTTACACAAAACTACATACTACTACAGTCAGTACTCAACCCCTGGCACATATACATATTGTGCAGAGAGAGGGAAATGGAAAGACAGAGAATCCCTAAAAGCAGATAATCAGCAACAATAGATAAGTAATACAACTTAATTTGACTGCAAGCTAAGATCTAATAATAATATTAACACAATGTGGGTGGGCATATGAAATTTATTATAATACTTACCAAAATCACCAGTCTCACCAAAATTAAGTTAGCCCACCACAACAAAGATAGCGCACGAAAATAAAGATAAGCCACCAAAATATACAGCCCACCAGAACAATGATAGCCCACCAGAATAAAGACAACCCATCAAAATATTCATCCTACCAGAATAAAGATAGCCCAACAGAATATAAACAGACCTTTTGATCTCGCATCAAGTTAGTTTTCAACATTATGTAACATATGTATAACCATATGAGCAACAGATTAACAAATTAATTAATGCGTAGGTATAAACCTGCACATCCTGTAAGACGTTTGAGTCCAGCAAGAGTATGACGGGAACAACATCTCTCTGCTTGCCAGTAACAGCAATATTCCACAACCATTAGCGGTAAGAAAGACTCAACAGTGACATTTTCGAAGCCAACATCACTCACAACTGCTGCTCAAGGGCTCCATGCTAGCAATAGAACTTCGGTCGTATTATTAAAACTATGTCTCATCCCATGGCCAATTGAACACAGTGCACTAAAATACAAGTGTTTACATACCGTGGTATGATAATATGTACATGCATGTATTTTCATGTTTTATGTACATATCTTGTCGGTGACATGAGTCATTTATGCATAACTCATACATATTTCTTTCCAAGATGCAAATGATTCAACTCACAAAAATTGTATTGTTAACTGAGAGCAGAGCATCGTGAGATATGCATTTGCAATTTGTATAGTTCTGACTTAAATCTCCTCTGCCCAGAATTGGCCAAGCAGTAATTTGTAACGGTAAGTCTACTGCCAAGAACAAGGGAAAATTAAACATCAAAGGATTTTCATTTTGTGTGTGAAAGAGGCAGAATTTTTCAAATTGTACATTTTGTCCGCGCTTAATAAAGTAACTAAACACAAATTGGCAGGGAGTAGACCTTCAACATGTTTTAGTCATAAGAACATAATAGTAAATGAAAAACAAAACGTAGGAGCCGGCACCCTGTGTTATAAAAATTAGGATGGTCAAATTGTCAAGAATTTATAGTTTGCAAGTGTAGTTGTAGCGTAAAGCACATTACACAAAGTGAAATATTTGGAAGGCTCCGCCAAAATGTCTGGAAACGAATGAGAGTGTCCACAAAGCTGAAGATCTACGCAGCGACCATCCTTCTGTCACTCTTGTATGCATGCGAACACTGGACTGGGTATGCTGAATCACTTAATTCCAGATTGCCTCAGAACACTGCTGAAGATTAAGTGGCAGGGCAAGGTGCCAGACACAGAACATCTTGCCAGGGCTGGCACGACCAACATTCACGCCATGCTCCGCAATTCACAACTGAGGTGGGCCGGCAATGTTTGCCGAAGGAGATCTACGGAGGTCTGAAGCCAGACAGACGGCCCGGCGGTGGACATAAGAAAATTACTTTGTGTGTGTGCGTGTGTGCATGCGTGCGTGTGTTGGAGTGTATCTGCGTGCGTGTGTGTTGTTGTGTGTGTGTGTGTGTGTGTGTGTTGTGTGTGTGTGTGTGTGTGTGTGTGTGTGTGTGTGTGTGTGTGTGTGTGTGTGTGTGTGTGTGTGTGTGTTGTGTGTGTGTGTGTGTGTGTGTGTGTGTGTGTGTAACATTTGTGCGAATGGTAGTTGTGTATGTGAATCTTAAGATACATTTCGCCATATGATCACGGTCATCAGACTTTACCATCAGTATCAGACTTTGCTATTATATATTGTGAGATACAACTATAAATTTATATTATTGCTATTTTTGTTCAGTTGTCTTTGTGCATCAGTAGCTTGCTCACAATATGATGGAGTTACGATACACTTGTAACGGTATTGTTGTCTGCATATTACTTTATCCACGTCGTTTTTCTTCTTAATTCAACTTGTTCGAGTAGAAATGACTGAACGCTGTAGACCCAAAGAGTGCAACACATTAGCGGGTTGCAAGGGTATGATTCGAAGTCTAAACCTTATTCAATATATAATTTTTAATTTATCACATTGAGTAAAAGTTAGCTAGATCTCGTGTATAGCACGATTGACTGCTTTTGAGCTACCAAAGGCTATTACATTATGACTAATGTCTACTCGCAAGTGCTTCGATACATATAGCTACAATACGCTATCTTTGATTCTACCGGCGATATGTTTAAATTATATGAACTACATCAACAGATTAATATGGATAAAATGATGGTATTCGATAAAATAAAGCTTCACTCACTGTCACATTGTTCCCCTCCGTCGCCAGTCTTCATGACATTGGACCAGGTGGAATATCGATGCTGCCAAGTACACAAGTGATGCAGTCAAGTAAAATAAAAAGAGCGTTGCAATGCATACGGCGACTAACGATGTTTTTGAAAATAATTATCTTAATTCTGACACACGTACGCATTCACTTCACCCCATTTGCCCAGGTCTGTAGTAGCTATGAAAAGCGAAATACCGCCAGCAAAGTTGTCAAGATTTCTCAAAAAAACTAAACTGGCGCTGCCTGCCAGCTTTCGGTGACGCAGCGTTATGACGTCGCCGAAGTATTTCCGGCGACGTCGAGAAGAACGATGGCGATATCGTTGATCAAAGGCTAAGCGAACCGAGCAAAACTTTCTTTCTCCTTCCTTTTAGAGGGATGGACTTGTGCTAGTGTATTTAAACGTTTTATTGTGTTACAGCGGCCTCTGCGACATTGACATTCTGGTGCTCCTATATAAATGAGGCATGTCATTGTGCGTCGTGCTTACGACTGCATTACACTTCCAGCCGTACACTGAAAGTGTTGTTTCTGCCTATTTCAAACATACGCGAATACGGCGTTTTTCGTTGAAGGCCGACCTTCGAACGGTTTCCTAGTAGCGTATTCTTGGCAGTCGTGCAGTATCCTGACCCCCTCGATTTTGCCCTTATAACTGTATCTTTGCACGTATGATATACTGTGTTGTGTTAATTAAAACATTCAACATCATACCAGGTTCCGGAAGAAGAGGTATATTTACAAATACGGCGTCTTAGTAATTTTCGCCGCTAGCGCAGTGGGCATGCGCTATTTAAGACCGACTAACGATGTTGCTGAAACTTGTAGCCTTAATCATGACATACTAAGTGATATACCCACAGCAACGCTGTCGAGATTTCTCTTACGAAACAGGCGTTTCTAGCCAGCTTTCGACGGCTGGCGTTGGTATGGCGTCAACCCGGAAGACGTCTAGCCCACTGTGACGTCACGACAACGCGGCCGACGCGCCATCTCTCGCGTAGTTGCCGCAGCATTTCTGGCCGCGTTGTGAAGAAAGGTGGCGACATCGTTGATCTAAGGCTTAGCGAACCGAGCAAACCTTTTACTTTCTGCTTCCTTTTAGATGGGTGGATGTGTGCTAGCGTGTTTAAGCTTAGTGATGACGTTGAATGATGTATGTCTGTCTGTCTGTCTGTCTGTCTGTCTGTCTGCCTGCCTGCCTGCCTGCCTTCCTGCCTGCCTGCCTGCCTGCCTGCCTGCCTGCCTGCCTGCCTGCCTGCCTGCCTGCCTGCCTGCCTGCCTGCCTGCCTGCCTGCCTGCCTGCCTGCCTGCCTGCCTGCCTGCCTGCCTGCCTGCCTGCCTGCCTGCCTGCCTGCCTGCCTGCCTGCCTGCCTGCCTGCCTGCCTGCCTGCCTGCCTGCCTGCCTGCCTGCCTGCCTGCCTGCCTGCCTGTCTGCCTGCCTGCCTGTCTGTTTGTCTGTCTGTCTATCTGTCTGTCTATCTGTCTGTGTGTATTTGTGTGTGTCTGCGTGTGCGTGTGCGTGTGCGTGTGCGTGTGCGTGTGCGTGTGCGTGTGCGTGTGCGTGTGCGTGTGTGTGTGTGATCCTTGTAGTGGTCCCTGTAATGATCCCTATAGTGATCGTGTACTGATCCTTGTAGTGATCCCTGTAGTAATCCTTGTAGTGATCCCTGTAGTGATCCCTGTTGTGATCCCTGTGTTGATCCCTGTTGTGATCCCTGTTGTGACCCCTGTAGTGATCCCTGTAGTAATTCCTGTTGTGATCATGTAATTATCCTGGTGTGATCCTGTCGTGATCCTGTAGAGATCCCTGTTGTGATCCATGTAGTAATTCCTGTTGTGATCCTATAGTTATTCTGTAGTGGTCCCTGTAGTGATCCCTGTTGTGATCCTGTAGTGATCCCTATAGTGATTATGTAGTGATCCCTGTTGTGATCCTGTAGTGATCCCTGTAGTGATTATGTAGTGATCCCTGTAGTGATTATGTAGTGATCCCTGTTGTGATCCTGTAGTGATCCCTGTAGTGATTATGTAGTGATCCATGTAGTGATTATGTAGTGATCCCTGTATAACAATTGGATATATTAGTAATTGTCTAAGCCGAATTGTTATGACGTTTCAGTAGAAGGGCTACACAAACGAAAACAGTTGCCCATCTGTGGCTAAACTTACCTTGCACTGTGGCTTAATATACCCGACATTCTATTTGTTGCAAAAGATTGATCGATAATCATGTTTGTGAGTAAACACAACTTTGACAGAAGAATAAAACTATTAAATGACTCGAGTTATATTGCGTTCCCCTACGTGTATGCATATGCACATACATACACAAACAAATACACACACGAACGCACTCATGCACGCAGATACGCGCGCACTCAATACTACAAACAATACAATATTGTAGAACAGTTCTTTCCTATAATCACGCATTGTCAGTGGGCATGAAATCGTAATATGGCTTATATTAACGCAGAACTATTCGTTTCTCAGCAACAAAACGCTCCGTTTAAACAACCAACGGCACGTCCCAGCTACTACTTATCACGCCAATTATTATACCTTATTGATGTTTCGGCTTCGTGAGTACCCAAATCACACGAACCGCGACACCACGCTTACCTGTGTTAGTAAGTGGCGCCACGTCTGACGTCAAGGACAGTTGATTATTGGCCAGGTAGGTCTATATCTGCGCTGAAGGTAAGTGTGCGCGGCGTGCATTGTCCAGTTGCATGTTGGCTGGTCACCTCGTCTGTCCACTGAGATGATGTCCACCGCATTCGTCGTGGTCTTTCATTTGCTAATCTACGTCATCGTTGTGTTGGGGCTAGCTGTTACTGCGGCGCTGAAGTATAACGGGTAGGTCTCGTCGCTTCTACGTCTCCATAAAGGTTGTATTCGTCGGCAAGTGTTTGAGTGCACCAGTGTCGTTGTTAACGTCAAAGGTTGCAGTCGTTTGATCGGCTCCGTTCTTGTTGTCATAAACTGATATGCGAAATGATATTGTGCTAAAGGCTGTGTCGTGTCTGTCGCACGCGTTGGCGAATCATTGGCTCTTCAAACCACAAGGTCATTTAAAGTTTGCTGCGGTTCTGTGGCTCGGACACCGAAGTGAAGCATTATAAATATAGTAGTTTTATTCTCTGCCGTTCTGTGGATCTTTTCCATAAATATCTCCTATTTTTGACCATATCAGTAACTTTCTCGTTTTCATTAGATGGGCTACTGAGTTATTTCATTAATAATTTTTCTCATTTGAATGATATATATATATATATATATATATATATATATATATATATATATATATATATATATATATATATATATATAGTACTGTTATATGGCAATAAATCATGATTCAAAATACGAAATAAAACGTTAATATTGCCGTTAGACATGTTGATTTCGGATTGATAAAAATCGATAGGGAGGTGACGTCAAATTATGCGACACACTGCCACGAAAAAATGCAAAAGAGCACGTATTATCGCTTACCTCTTGACGGGATCCTAATCTACGCGGCAAGACACGTGTGTTTTATTACTACTCATTTTGTGTCATTTTCAGGTCGTCCATCTTGAATGAAATTCTCAATGGATATGACAAGCTGATACCGCCCAGCCTAATAGCAGGTGTGTCTTCCTTATTTCTTACATTTGAATTACAAATATAGATAGGTTCATTTACCGGGCAGTATTCCTGTCCTCATGAGTGTTAAAACTCTACACTATCCTTCCTGTCCCTGATCGAATCGCCCTGGATATTCCGGCGGTCACTTGGAATCTCGCTGCTGTCTCCCGGTTATATAATGAACATATACCTGTTGTCTCCGTGACCCTCTTGGCGGTCTGGTTACGTTCTCAAGCCGACCTGCAAAATATTCCCTCGGTCTCCCGGAATCCTGTCGGCGATTTCCTAGAATCTCCCCAGCGGTCATCCAGAATTTTTCCCGGCGGTCTCCCAGAAAATTCCAGCAGTATCCAAGAATCACCTGGTAGTCTCCCGAAATTAGCCATCTTCAGGTGGATTTATTGAACCGTTCGTGTCTGTTGACGTCGTCTGTCTCCAATACCAGCAGATCGAGACATTAATAAAGGTCACTTATGTCTCGCTGGAGAATGCTGATGGTAAATGCACGGCATACGCCGAGTGCACTCAGCAAGGACACGTTGTAGCCCCAATTTACGTGTCGATGGACATGTAGATATCCGCTGAAATGATATATGCCTATGTGGCATTGCTTTTGCAAATAATCATTTCATCGTTTACCGCATCTACGGTAGACGCATCTGCGTCTACCGTAGATGCGTTGCACACAGTAGCTTTCCAGGTAATTGTATTGTAATAATCCTGTTTTGTTTAACCATGGAATGTACTTTTTTTAATTTTTTTTATTTATGTGTTTATTTTATATAATTTATTTTATATTAATTAATTTATATAGTCATCAATAATGTGTTTGATTTATTCTCACTTTTTATTTATATACATAATCATAGTCTACAGCGTATTTATGAATTGTCTGTATATATTTATTGTATTAACGTATTTATTGCAATTGCCCCAGAAAATTTCGAATATTGAATTATATTTTTTAGCATTATACAATTGAAAAAGGTTAGTTTTTAATATTGCAATTCGCCCAGAAGAAACTTTTGTACACTGAACGGCTTGATCAGTATTCATAAAAAGGACAACCGGTCAGCGAGGCAGCCTGTCTAAATTTAAGCTTCTTGACCACAGCCTAGTTATCAGACACATGTCTCATAACTTAGTCGTGACCAAGAATCTTAGCCTGATTGGAGATGGAAAACTGAAACCTTTATTACTGCAAGTAATTGCCCGGGAAATTTTGTAATAAATTATAATATTATAAAAAGAAATATAATTTAAATTTAATTTTACAAATATTATAAAATTTATAATTATTACAAAATTTATATTAATAAAATAAATTTATTATAATAATTATTAAAATATATTTTAATATTATATAATTATATATATATATATATATATATATATATATATATATATATATATATTTATTTTATAAAATAATATATATTATTATATATATATATATATATATATATATATATATATATATTACATATAATGTAAGATTTTAAATAAAAAACATAAAAATCATGGATAAATGCTAGTGTACAATGTACAGTTATCATCAATTATGCAATTCATATATATATATATATATATATATATATATATATATATATATATTAATAATTGAAATATATTTGTAACATGATTTATAATAAAAATAAACTAATATTAAAATATGATAAATTATATATACTATCGATTCAGTTATAACAATTGTACTAAGCATTTATCCCAAAATATATATATATATATATATATATATATATATATATATATATATATATATATATATATATATTGAATTAACGAATTAAATTTATAACCTGTACATTGTACACTAAGCATTTATCCCATGATTTTTTGGATGCCGGAAACGGAAGCGTGCTTGTGGTACTTCACGAATGGATAGTGGCCCTGGTTAGACATTGACCATACGTTAATTACACCGTGGAGATGTCAACATCCTTCCGCGAGCGCATCCACGCTACACACGGTGAAGCTGACGAAGCTCACGCCGACTCAATTGGACATATTTTGCACCTGCTGCAATCTACGTTGGACCAATAAATCTGCGTTCTGTCAGGTTATGTGCAGGGCCTGTGTGGTCCACTGCAGAACGAAACGTCCTTCTAGGCCAGTCAGTTGTATCTGCGTCATGCCGTATGCCGCCGAGCTTCCGTCTCGATACCCTCTATGTTGTCTTCATCTTCTCTCCTCAGTTCGCTTCTTCCCATTATCTTTTTCTTTGCTTCTTCGTTATCTGATTTGTCATCGCCCTTCCATTGTACGTACGTCTGGGATATAATTTCCATAATAGCCATGCAATCACCTAGGTGCATTTTCAAACGATAACTTCATGTCATGTCAATCTACGGAAGTTACAGACAATTACTACCTTCAATGTTTTTTTCTTCAGGTCAAGCAACGAATGTCGAAGTCGGCATAGGCTTGTTGGATATTCACTCGGTAGAAGACTCAAAGATGGCAAGTAGCAGTATCGTCGTTAATTGTCTGCTTAAGCGACTTGACTCCTTCTTCAATACCAACATCAGTCTATCGGCACAACCTCGGCATGACACCCATATTCTACGTATTGTTCCAGTTTCTTTAGATGGTTAACGATCGAGGCAAGGCAAGGCAAGACTTATTGTTTTATATCTTATAGTCATATGAGTTGGAGCTTCTGCGCTATTCGGCTGTCGCTGATAATGTTGCATTTGAAATCTGTTCTCGCGGGCCGCCTGACTACATATTCTTATGTCATGAACGGAGACACACTCAAGCGGGCAGCTAGTGAAGGTTCGGAAAGTCTAGGATGCATGCCAAAATATACATATCAATGATTGACAGGCGACCAATAACCCTCTCTAAATCCGCTTTGAAAGTACTGGTAACATTTAATCAATTGGCAAAGGAGATGTCTCGCATGGATGGAATCGGTTTGGAGAGAACAAATTGGGCCCGGCAGTCCAACAACTGGCCTTAAATGTAACTGCAGTTTGGAATGAGATGAGTAGTGCGTAAATTCTGTGTAAAAAAATCTATATAGAATGAACGTGATGAAATTATACGGTGCGACGTGACGTGACGTGACGTGACGTGACGCGACACGATATTTGTCTGCGATTGTCTATGTAATTACTGTTTTTTAATGATTTTGTACTGACCACAGGATAATGTCCTCTCGTTTGATAAATTTAATAACCTATCTTGTATCTTTTATTCTGTACGATACGGTACGACTGCAATTACGTTAAGTGAAATTGGGCCCCTGGGAACAGCCCATTTCTCAATCAAATTGAATATTTATAGCTTATACTGAAAGACAAAGTAGCGGACAAACAATCTACGAGTTAAGAATGTTTGGATAACGGAAATCAGCGCGGAATATTGCACGACCCTCGTAGACTGTCTGCATCGAGGGTTAAATTACTTCGTATACTTCAACAGGCGAGACCTTACCATTTCGGTGAGAGAAGTATAAAAAAATCGAATGTTATCATTAGCTAATAAGTGCCCTACCCGAATGCGAGACGTGACGCCAATTATTTGATGTCAAATTCAAATATAGCGTTGTTCTAATAAACACCATTAGCAAATTGCTCACTAGTTGGTCTTACGTTAGACGTTACATTTTTTATTTCATATCGGCGCACGCAGCTATTAGCCATGGGCTGAGAGATACAGAAAAGAAACTAATGGATCGTGATATCGTTGCAAAGTATTAGTTTTGATAGGATTTACGGAGCAGAGCCACATGTCTGATATTTACGACGGTGCAGCTGTGCAGTAATAATTTATTGCGGTAGTGAATGCAATTTCATGCGATATTACTGTAATCATATCACGCACGAATACGGTGCTAAATGAAAAATGCAGCGTTCGCTAGCTAGCCACATTATGAGCAATACACGTTTTCAAATACATTTGGCCTATCAAACATTTTCGGTGAGTTGGATAGCATTTCATGAGAACCAACAAATTATGGCGGTCACCAGCATTACGCTGTTTAGACAATAATAATAATAATAATAATAATAATAATAATAATAATAATAATAATAATAATAATAATAATAATAATAATAATAATAATAATAATAATAATAATAATAATAATAATAATACAAAAAGCATGTATATAGCGCCTGTTCGAAGGCGCTACTACAAAACATAAAAATAGCACTAAACAAATTCAACATTATAAAAAAGTGGCATCAATCCATTTAAATTATCATTAACAAATAAAGTCATACTAAAAATAACATTTAAAAGAACGATAGATGTAAGAAAAAACGCGTGTGTGTTTTTTGGTGTGTGTGTGTGTGTGTGTGTGTGTGTGTGTGTGTGTGTGTGTGTGTGTGTGTGTGTGTGTGTGTGTGTGTGTGTGTGTGTGTGTGTGTGAGCGTGTGCGTGCGTGTGTGTATGTGTGTTTGCATACTGATAATGTACTTAAACACAATTTTAACGAACTATGCGAGGAAGAGCACGTTTTCAGAGAACCATTGGAACCATTGTGTTGATTGCTTGAAGGAGCTAACAATCTGGATACATCAATTGTACATTGTACGCGCGACTTCTGCATCGATACTAATGTTGGTAAAGGTCACTGAGGCAAACCGCATGTTGTTTTGTTGCGGGAGAGGTCTGCCGGAGTTCGTAGTCAAGGCACATAGTAATAAGACAAATATAATAACTGACAGACGTTGCAAAATGTCTCGTAAAAATCAATGTTACGACATAGAACATGACAGTAAAAGCATTAAGTGTATGAGAGATCGGGGTTAGTTGTAATAAAATTAACATGTTTCAAGATTGCGGCTGGGTTTCTTAACCGATTGAACCTTGTTCATGCCAAGGGGTCCCCACGTATAATTCTCAGATAATTACGGCAAAAGTAATAGGCCGGGCAATTACTTTTGCCCTAATTATCTGAGGAGATACGTGGGGACCCCTTGGCATGAACAAGGTTCAATCGGTTAAGAAACCCAGCCGCAATCTTGAAACATGTTAATTTTCATATAACTCATTAAATTATAATGAGTTATATGATGTGTCCTAAAGTGTTTCAATATACACCGATATGGGGCAAATTGTACTATCCTACGGGGTAAATTGTAACACACATATTTAGCATTGGTGCAAAGTGTAATAACAGAGAAAACTACACAGTTGATGCGATATTTCTCTCCGTATATAATTCAGGCTATGTAAGTAGCTTGTTACTTTACAATAACGATATAAACAATAACATGCAAGCACATTATTTAGTAGATTTTGTACAGAAATTCACCTTTTAAGGACCGCATTTAACAAAACCGTTTCAATAACCAAAACACGTAATATCACAACCATTTGAATTACAACGATTATAACTTGTAACCTTGCGCATCATAAAAATGTCTTCATGTAACAATGGTGGTACGTGTACTTCATATATTTATATGGCCTCGTCATATTTTGTATGAAAGCTTATTCTCTCCCCTTCAAAGCGAGGCACGGTGTGCCGCTGTTACCTGCTACGTTAAGGGTGAAAAGACTGAAGAATATTCGACTTTTTTCTAGAAAGCTGCACACGTCGTAAACTTACATTGACTCTTCATCTTCATAATTTCTACGAAGAATTTACAAACTATGTGAAAGAATAATTTCGAGTACGTCGAAAATGGTATCTTTTTTCGTTGAAATGGCGTAACTCGGTGGCGTCTCGACAGATTCACCTGATATTACACGTGGCATGCTCAAATCTATTGGTGAAATACTGTAGCCTTGCTGATTAATTTGCATTAACAGTTTTGTCTTGAAGCAAGCCTTCGTTACAACTTACATGTGTTACAATAGCCCCGGTCCCCCTATTGTCTACTTGAAAATAAACTTAGTTCATTCATTCAGTCAGTCTTTCTTTCATTCGTATCAAACGAGTCGACTTGCTGCGCAGGAATACACAGCAATGATCTTCTTCCGACGGACGTGGTTTGACCCGAGACTCCGCTACGACCACCTGAGTAACTGGACCCGGATCGCCGTACATCCGGACGCCATCAACAAGCTCTGGGTTCCCGACATCTTCTTTCTCAACGAAAGAGCCGCTGTCGTCCATGAAGTCACAACGCCTAACATGCTTATCTGGCTCGGCCGGACCGGAACCGTGTACATGTCAGTCAGGTAGGGCGTCAGATGGTTGGTTCATCTACATGTATGTGACCGTTTGGTAGAACGTGGTGACTGTGTGTGTGTGTGTGTGTGTGTGTGTGTGTGTGTGTGTGTGTGTGTGTGTGTGTGTGTGTGTGGTGTGTGTGTGTGTGTGTGGTGTGTGTTTGTGTGTGTTGGTGTTTGTGTGTATATGTGTGCGTGCATACGTGCATGCTTGCGTGAGTGTGATTGCCCGTTTGTGTGTCTGTGTGTGATTATGGGAGAGTTACACTGCGTGTATGCGTATATGACAGTGTGTGTGTGTGTGTGTGTGCGTGCGTGCGTGCGTGCGTGCGTGCGTGCGTGCGTGCGTGCTGCTCTCTCTCTCTTCTCTTCCTGTGTCTTGCATTGTCATCTGCCAGAACGTGCCCTTCCAGTACTCGTCCAGTTCGTCAAGATCGTTTCCCTCCGTAAGGTCTCCAGGTGGTGATATGCGATGTTTTGGTTTATCTCGTTTTTCTGCCTAAGTTCACTTCCGTCTTCTGATTTGTTCAACCACTTATACTACTTTTATATTATCCCATACCCAGATGATTGTTTTCCATCTTTGAATATCTCGAAGTACGGAAGTTGTATACTTGTCTCTTGAAAGAGGTGCCAAATTTACCCTTAAAGATGTCGCGAATGCGATTATTGTTCAGCCGTATTTCTTTTAATTTGATAACGTTTATCTTTGTTTGTGTCTCGTGCTGAACCACTGTCCCAGGTAGACTTAGTGGTCAACGTTTTCTGTCTGAGTCATGTTGAACTATGTTGGTGTGTCGTTTTCTAGCAGCAAGTTTGTCGTCGATTGGTTCATGTTCTGATTATTATTATTATTGTAGCCAGCATTTATAAAACGCCGTATCTCCAAGACCAGCCCGTGCGTAGGTGCATACAAACGTTGTAAAAGATCTGAATTATCATTCATTTTCACCAACCCTAAAATATTTGTTGTACTTCATGCGGTGCTTTAGCGCATGTTATTGTGTAGTCGGCGAACGTGACTGAGATAGTCACCATCTTTCTTCAAGCGTCTGGTCGGGACATAATTTCGAGTGTTGCCGTAACCCGCTTCAGAGATACGGTTTCTCCCTGCCATTCGTTTCTCCTGATGCTCATCTTGTTGATTTCTTTGTGTAGTTGGACCGTCATCGAGCTGTTGGTGTATATATCTATCTAGAGCTCGTGATTCACATCTTCTATCCCCTATTCTGGAAGCGAGGTCAGTATTGTTTGAGTTTGCACGGAGTCAAAACATTCTCGTAGTGGATGAATGCGATGCAGAACAATATATCAAATAGTCGGCATTTCTCCTTCAATTAGTTTACGATTTTGAAATGGATCCAGCTTGCTCTCTTGATTGATATTCGTTGGGTGACTTCGCTTGCCTATAATTTAGTATTCTGTAAATAATTAGATATTTGATAACGGATATATCGGCATGTCACACACACACACACACACACAACACACACACACACACCACACACCACAACACACCACACAACCAACACACACACACACACACACACACACACACACACACCACACACACACACACACACACACACACACACACACACACTCACACTCACTCACACACTCATTCATTCATGCATATCCGTCGTCGTTGTAGATTGTCTCTCACCCTCGCCTGTCCAATGACCTTTGCGAGATTCCCTCACGAGACACAGTTCTGTACAATAGACATGGAAAGTTGTAAGTATGACTTGTTGAAGACGCCTTATTATGACGTGTGATTAGAGTGAAACTACCTACAACGACGGACTTATAAAAGCCACGTTCATGTACAGTGAAGTCGATTTTCTTAGAATTGTCAAATAACATTCGTATTGTTATTGCATTGGCATGAGAGTAGACGTAGATTTAGTTGCGTTCCCGTCCCACTATAATCAGTACAGAACCTGAAAATGGTTGGTAGTGTAATGTTTTGTTGCAGAATCATGTAGGTTTGGTTCCCTAAATTGAATTCAGCGGGACGGCAACGAACCAACTTGTGGGAGCCAGGCAAATCAAAGATGTCTGCCTTGAACATAGGACAAATAAGAAAGTGTGTTACCTATTTACGCTGGAGCATGCTATGAACGTGATGTTTGCGTCTATATACTTGATATGATGAAGGCAATTGAATAACTTCCAAATAATTATGTCCGTCTATGTTGACTTGACAAATTCAAAATGGCTGCCATTTCACAGGAAACAGCCCAAGTTGAGCATACGTTTTTATTGGTTTATGCCGGAAACACGGCTTTAATGTCCATCCCTGCATTTTGCCATATCAAGGATTCAGTGGAACTATTTCCTAGGATGTCCTGCAGTTGATACCCGTGTGCAGCTAAACCCGATCGTGCTATCGTCTACTTCACATTCCAAACCCATCACTCAGGAGACAGCTCTTCGTGCAGTGGTTGCCGCGTGTGCGTGGTTCCCGCGATGGTTTAGTTAAGTTTTACGTTATTCGCACTCATTTCGTTTTGCTTTCCGAACAAAAGATTTTTGCATACACATGGTGAGAACGTTGATGTATTATAATTTTGTTTCAAAAAGATAAAAGCCTTACTCCGTATCCGTAGATTAATGCATGAAGTATATTTCCCGAGGTCAAAGTCGTTTAAGAGGAAACATTAAATTCACAAGCTTGATTATAGTAATGTTGCGGCTGGTTCCATTTCAGACGCGTTCACGACTGACACCGTCAAATTGACCTGGGCGGAGAACCAACCGCTCACCATTCCCAAGACGATTGGAATGCAGCAGTTTTACTTAGCGGGTCACAGAACCTACGACTGTACATACCAAGCTTTGTATATATCAGGTACATCCTCTACACGAGCTGGTGTATGTTGTGGTATATATATAGGTCACAGCCGTGACAACACGAACAACGCAATTGAAAATTAATGGCCGCTACAATTACATTGGCAATGTTCTTATTCTAAGTAACAAAATGCCATTCACACCGTCGGTGCTAAATAACTATTAAACCTAAAGTGATTTCCTGAAATATTCGTATGTATATATGGTGTTTGTTACGACGTAAATTTATGTAGCATGTTACGTTAAAAAATCCCGTCTGATTGGTGGACTATTTTAAGTAAAATAGTCCACCAAAGTTACAAACACAAATGTAAGTACGAATACACACTATTATGCAGGTTCATATATGCACACGCTCGCGCGAGTTAACATACGTTTATATAGACTCACGGACGTACGGACGTACGTTCGCTAAAATACGCACACACTAACACACCAATGCAATAGTGATGCTACTTACATTGTGAGTATTGTTACTAAGCACGTGCTAGTAAAGTAGTCATTGTTGCAAAAGGCCGGATCTAATCACTGTATTAAATTATTAATATCTGTCCCCAGTCTGTATTCATTATAAAAGCTCTCTCTCTCTTTTTTTTTCTCTCTCTCTCTCTCTCTCTCTCTCTCTCTCTCTCTCTCTCTCTCTCTCTCTCTCTCTCTCTCTCTCTCTCTCTCTCTCTCTCTCTCTCTCTCTCTCTCTCTCTCTCTCTCTCTCTCTCTCTCTCTCTCTCTCTCTCTCTCTCTCTCTCTCTCTCTCTCTCTCTCTCTCTCTCTCTCTCTCTCTCTCTCTACGCACACACTAACACACCAATGCAATAGTGATGCTACTTACATTGTGATATTGTTACTAAGCACGTGCTAGTAAAGTAGTCATTGTTGCAAAAGGCCGGATCTAATCACTGTATTAAATTATTAATATCTGTCCCCAGTCTGTATTCATTATACTCTCTCTCTCTCTCTCTCTCTCTCTCTCTCTCTCTCTCTCTCTCTCTCTCTCTCTCTCTCTCTCTCTCTCTCTCTCTCTCTCTCTCTCTCTCTCTCTCTCTCTCTCTCTCTCTCTCTCTCTCTCTCTCTCTCTTCTTCTTCTCTGTCTGTCTGTCTGTCTGTCTCTGCTCTGTCTGTCTCTCTCTCTTCTCTCTCTCTCTCTCTCTCTCTCTCTCTCTCTCTCTCTCTGTCTCTGTCTCTCTGTCTCGCTGTCTCGCTGTCTCTCTGTCTCTCTGTCTCTCTGTCTCTCTGTCTCTCTGTCTCTCTGTCTCTCTGTCTCTCTGTCTCCCTGTCTGTCTGTCTGTCTGTCTGTCTCTCTCTATCTCTATCTATCTATTTATCTTTCTCTCTCTCTTTATATATATATATATATATATATATATATATATATATATATACATAAATCGAATCAACCAAATAGACCCTCACAAATTAAGTATTCGGTGTTCACAGCGGATGCACCTGTTCTACGTTTGACGATTCCCTCTACGTACACAAAATGACCTTAATTGCAGGTCGATTTCCATGCCTTCGAGTCGAGCTGTCACTGAAGAGATTCGTCGCTTTCTACGTGATGTCGACCTACGTGCCGACGTCCTTCATTGTCGTCCTGTCGTGGCTGTCGTTCTGGCTCGATTCCGACGCCGTACCTGGCCGGGTGACACTAGGTGTCACCACCGTCCTCACAATGATGTACGTACGCAATGGCGGAGACGGAACACGAGACACGGAATTGCAATTGTCCATATATGGGCATATAGGTCGGGTCACGCAATCGGCGCAACAGGTCACATCACTGAAATTCAAAATAAATTTAATCACTGTGGCACATACATCCCCTTTGCTCCCTTTGAACGTATGTTTTACGAACCATCCATATACCTATATATTTCATACATGTATTTTACTGTTAATAAAACATAGATAATCATAACATATGAGAGAAAAATAAACTGCTGGAACCCATCCAAAAACCGCACATTGCGCGCTTAGCTAATGGTTTTTATTAGGAAACCTGCGGTTTACTTCAAACGGCGCTTAATAGCGTTGCTAATGGTGTAATGGTAATTTTGTATCATCAACTCAACCTAGCTGTTGCAATTCCTGGTTTGTTTATCGTCCATGTTATCATCCCTTTTTATTCAGGGCCCTTGTCTCTGTTCATCAGGTCTACATAAGTACTGGCTAGATGACTGTGCAGTAGATCTTGATCTTTAGTCTGTCACACGTGACTCCACTTAATTCAATGGTACTTCTGCCAAGTTGTCTTGACTCTTGCAATGACAGCCTTTTCACAGCTTCTGTTCTCCTCTATCACATATTCCAGAGGATGATGATGATGGTGATGGTGATGGTGATGGTGATGGTGATGGTGATGGTGATGGTGATGGTGATGGTGATGGTGATGGTGATGGTGATGGTGATGGTGATGGTGATGGTGATGGTGATGATCGATGACGACGAAGACGGTGATGATGATGATGACAATGGTGATGATGATAACGATGATGATGACGATGCTTAGACATGTTTGGCGCAGCAGCCATGCAGCATGACACTTGCAAGTCGCATATTAATCTGACATCTAACAACCGATGACTAACTATCTTGTTTCGCTTCAGCTGGTTGACTGTATGATAGAGGTCTCATCATAAACGTCGTGATTGTGCCCCAATTTCGTCTTGTGAAGTGCCGAATACACACGGTTAATTGGGTTGCTAATCCCTGTGGATTTGCGTAATTATTTGATAAGTATATGTCATCACGCAACGTCGTTGAATGTAGCCCATTGCGCTATGATTGCTGTGACGTCAAAGCAGGGCATAATTGGGCAGAACGGACATGTTTGAAGGTGCGTTGTTGGCTGGCTTGGAACAGCTATTTAACTTCCTCGATCAGGTGATTTAGGCCCCGTACGTATGTATGCACTATGAAAGTATTCATACTGGAAAATCGCTTGACCGTCTGAGGACCAGAGCTGTTATGCTTTGCAAGCATCCATCGTATATACATTCATTGCTTACTCCTGTAAGAAAACCTGTCCAGTTTATATTACCTAATACTGATTTACTTTTTCTCTCTAAAGTCAGTAGCAGTATTGGGACGAGAGCTTTTCTGTAGCTGCATCTATACTTTGGGATAAGCTTCCTTCTAGTATTAGATCAGTTGAAAATATTGCGAAATTTCGCTGTAATTTAAAAACATACCTTTATAATCTTGCTTATCCACCATAGGTCTCTGGTGTATCAATCAATTTGCTGACAACTGGATTTATTTATTGACTCTGAGATCGATTAACCCTTTTGCAATGATGCGCCTCTTAAATCGGTTTCGAAGGATTTAGGAGCAGCAGAAGTTATTTAATTATTATTATTATTATGCTGAGCAGAAGGATATATTTCTGAATTTCGTGAATATGCGAATGTGAAGCCAAGAACACTCTTTTCGTGGTTATTAATATGGAAGAAACAGATCAAACTAATTTCGTGGTCCTAGTTATGATACCCTTCTCATTTCTACTGGAGTGCAGAGTAATGTGCCCTTTTATGCTATCTTTTATTTCCGATTTATTTAAATAAAAGAGGTGTCAGCTCCTCGGTTTTATGTTTTTCATTTAATATTATTATTTAAGTCTTAACAACATCCATGATGAAGGTTTACTGACTGCTAATTTGTGTTTAGTTAGTTTATTAAGCTCGGAACAATTGTACGCAATTTGAAAGATTCCGCCTGCAACACGTAACCAAAAGATCCAGGTTCAAACCAAAATGTATTGACAATAGTGCCGAAGCGAGCAGAGCCCTTTGACCCCTTTATTTAACTGTTAATTGAAGGCTGAGGAGCTGGCAACCTTACAAATGGTAGCACAATGTCCAAAATCATTCGTCATTAACTTGTAGATTGGGATCTGTTATTATAAACATGTGATTAGTAATTAACAGTCATTAAATCACACACTTATATTAACAAATGTAAGTCAGATCAGTTTCTAAATAAATATAAAACATACACAACTTACTTCCAAGGAGAGTACCCATTGATAAACTGAATTATATTTTGCTAATGATAACAATATAATTGGAAGCTTAAGCTGCAATGGTTTCCGTTAGTAACAGAAATCTGTAATTATATAATTTGCAATGAAACGTGTTTACTATAATGGACGCGATGATGGGGGAAATAATAAATAAGCAAGGCGTTTATACTTTATATATTTCCATTTGATGTTTTATTTTAAAGTTTATACATATGTTGGACGTATAATATCTAATTTCCAATTGGAAATGGACAATTTAATTGAAATTATTTGAAATTGTGAAATATTACCCAGTCAAAAAATTTCACTCGTTTTGCCATGACTTTCGGTTAGCGCCGATTTATTAATAAAGTCGTTTACGTGAACTGATTGATTGTTTTTATTTTCCCAGGACTCAGAGCTACATATCTTCACAGTCACTGCCGAAAGTACCATACGTGAAAGCACTCGACGTTTGGATGGCTACGTGCATGGCGTTTGTGTTTGCCGCCATCATGGAGTTTGGTTTTGTCAACGTCCAACGCCGGAAGGAGCAGGACGAATTCGAGCGTCGCGCAAGCGCAGTAGGCCGCGACAGCAATGGCGAAGTAAGGGAGAAAATAGCTAGTTAGATGGGTGTGAGAAGATAAATTGTCTCAAGGACATAATACACAAATACATTCTAAAATAATTGACATGTGTGTGAACATTAACATGCAATTTAAACAACTTTCTAGATTAAAGCTGCTTCCTGAAAAGTAACTGGTTATGCTAATATCTAGTATGTGACTAGTAACATGTAGTATAATGCTTTTCTCTATAAAACAGTCCATTAATTTTACACGAAAATCTGTGTTGAATTGGTTGTAAAATGTACTTTGATCATCACAAAATGCATTGCCATTCTAATTAACCTTCAAACCACTGAATATATCAGCCACGATGTTTTCGAGACAACAGTAACGCTTTTTGGCAACGTAAATGCATAGACACGAGCATAATCGTCTCAAATGCTCGCGAATATTCCACAGAAATTATTAATTAGACATAAAATCGAGGAGGCATGTTTGAAACAAATTCTGGCATATTGCTAAACGCTCCAGTGAAATGTCACTATTGTTTATTTATTTATACTTACTCTTTGCAGGTATTTGATACTAATTTGTACAGCTAGTTTATACATACAAGTTGCTGTTATAAATAAACTACTCATTCATCGATTGATTGGTCGAATTAATTAATTATGTTTTAAATAATTGATTGGTGGATTGGTTGATTGACTGATCGATCGATCGAATGGTATATATATATATATATATATATATATATATATATATATTATATATATATATATATATATATATATTATATATATATATATATATATATATATATAATATTTTTTATGTGTGTGTGTGTGTGTCTGTGGATAGATAATTTGATAGATAACTGTATATATAAGTATATAAATGGAATGTTTGAATGAATGAATGATTGCATGGATGAATGATTGATTAGCTGATTGATTGATCGATCGATCGACTGGCCAGTTGGGTGGGTGGCTGGCTGGCATGTTGTCTAGTTGGTTGATTGGGGGTTGATTCACCGACTCACAGACTAACCGATGTTGTATGTTTTTCAGTTATCTCATATGGACATCTTCACGAACGTTTACTTACATGGAGAGAGGAACGCGGACAAGATCGATGCTGCAAGTCGTGTTATCTTTCCGGTCGTTTTCCTCGTCTTTGTCACCACCTACTGGGCCTATTACCTGGTTTCTGTGGGAGAACAACCGGACGAACCGTGAATGAAAGGCGTTGTAGTGACGTCATAGACACAATGACATTTCATGTATATGTCAGCAAAGGAAATTAGTCCATCGCGGATCTAAGCGATTACACTAGATACCCCTGCCTCTATTCAACAGATAATATTAATATTACAATGAGATCATATTGCCAACAGGTCGTTTGAAATGTCGATGTCCGAAGTTGTAGCATATTTTTGTTGGGATCTCTTACCACCGAATTCAACAGAGAAGTAAGCCGCGTGACGTCACATTTCTTTGTCGTCCAAACAGCAGGACGAGCTTTCAAATGTATGACTGGAACATTGGGCCGAAACCAGTGCTCCTTTTAATTTAATGTCATCGGTAGTGTAATAATATTGTACTTTTTAAATATTGTTTGTCCCAAATACTCATTAAACACCACTGGTAACAATGTGCTTGATGAGCATAATATTCTTATTTTATGCTTCTGCTTTGCTACGCAACATCATTCAGTTGTTATTTTTCTTGATAATATGCTTTATCTGCCTTCCCCATCACTCTTCTCCCCTCAAATCTTCTCCAATCAGTCATCCGTCCCTTCTCCCTTCCATCTATCGCGCCCTTCTTTCCTGGATTCCATCCGCCTCCTGTCCGTCCCTCATTTCCTCCCTCACTCCGTTCTTCACTCCCTTTCGCTCTCCCTCCATGCTGTACACTTACCTCTGGGGTCTACTAAATACGTCACACCGGCCCACATGTTAGTCGGCCCACCAGCGTCTCTGCTTATATTTCAGACATCGATTACTTCACTACAGCCATAACAAGTTACATAAGCAATATTCCATTCCGAGCATGTGTCATTCCTTTGACTACCGTAAGCATTTGTACATGCTCTTGTAAGCTTTACCAAGCAACATACTTGACTACTGCACATCGCTCCTTTATAATATTGCAAGCAATAATATACCAACACTTCAACCAGTGGCATAGCCAGGATTTTGCATGGGAGGGGGTCATCCGACAAGCAATCAAACTCTCTCTCTCCCCCCTCTCTCTCTCTCTCTCTCTCTCTCTCTCTCTATATATATATATATATATATATATATATATATATATATATATATATTATATTAATATAATGTAAACCCAACTCGATTAAATGAATACCGACTTGACAACCACGTTCACTCTGACCAATGTAGTTGGCAGTTCAGCAAAAACCATTCTAAGAAGGCGTCAAAGTTAGAAAATAAGAGAGAAACGACACATTATTAAAGAGACACGAACATACATAACATCAGCATACAGCCGGCGGCCAACACATTCCTCACGCTACACTCCGAAACCTACTGACAAAGACCATGAGAAATACCAACATGTAGTCACTTACTCTGATGAAACAATCGTTAAACATCATTACCTTAACATAAATGATGTGGCGTTGGCGTTCAACCAGTAATTTAACAACATGTAACGTTGCGCATTACAATTTATAAATTCACGACAGGAATTGGCAATTTCGCAGTGCAAAATCCAGTAGATTAAGTAGAAGGGGTGACGGGAGACAGACGCATATCACGTAAACGTAAATGAAATATGCTCATCTCGTGTGTTACACCGGCACACATGAATGCACTAGAGACGATGGCACTAACAGAGAAACAACAGGAGAAGGTCCTGGTTTGCGAAAAACAACCTGGTAAGAATAATCATGGGAGTTAAGTGAGCT
>JAODUO010000076.1:427500-487500 GCA_025642075.2 Ridgeia piscesae | reverse complement strand
ATTCTCGAATATGTAAGCGGGATGGGGGTGGGGGGGTGTAAGGATGGTGTGACCTGAAGTGCAATTGGTTTCGTGTGGGGTTCCACATTAGTCAGTAGCGCGCTCTTGAACATTATGGAAAATAATGTTAATAATCTTACTGTTAGCGTGAATAGGACTCTTCTTAAAACAGCATATCATACTCAATTTATGTTGATGTGCACATTACTTAGACTAGAATGGCCATATTATGAAGATACAAAATTAAATTTTTTAAGAATGTTGAATTGTAGAGTACTTCATTTATGAAGTATGAGGCAACAGGCATACGAAATGAAATCAATTATATTTGTTTTACTTTAAGACTCGGTGTGTGTGTGTGTGTGTGTGTGTGTGTGTGTGTGTGTGTGTGTGTGTGTGTGTGGTTGGTGTGTGTGTGTGTGTTGTGGTGCGTGCGTCGTGCGTGCGTGTGTGTGTGTGCGTGTGTGGGCGCGGGCGTCTGTGTATAATACGGTATTATTAACAACAATATGTTGTTGATGTTTGAGGTTAACACCAGTTTTCTTCCAGATCATTTAGGGAATTACTTTAAGAGAGCATATTGTAGTTACAATTATAATACACGCAACAAAATACAAATTACAAATGTATTTATACTAGAGCGACGCAGAAAGAAGATTTTTATTATCATTATTATAATATCACTTAACCTATCTGCAATGATATTGGTAAAATCAAATGTAGTTCATACATTTTGACCTTTGTCTTTATGTACCTGTGAGTTTGGTTTCCAAGGATGTAGGCCTAATATACGTGATATTATTATTATTATTATCATTATTATAATCAGTCCCGTAAACAAAAGGGTGTGAAGTGATATTTTTGTCAATCTATTATCATTTTATTGAAATTATGCAATTCCGTGAATTTTTTTTACTATATTTTAAAGAAGGGTAAACAATATTGTACTTCTTTTTAACATTCTTTTATTTCGTAATGCATTCATTTATTTTATGATAGTTACACAAATATGTTTTTTTGGGGATATTAATTCAGTTTTCCACAGCATTATTATAACTAATACGTGATATAACAACATTAATATGCATTGATTTTTTTAAATTAGTTCATAATTGTTACCTAGCGTATTGAAAAAAATCGCACATCTATCAGTGTTTGTCCCGTCTTGTCTTCTTGTCTTGTCTTGTCTTGTCTTGTCTTGTCTTGTCTTGTCTTGTCTTGTCTTGTCTTGTCTTGTCTTGTCTTGTCTTGTCTTGTCTTGTCTTCTTGTCTTGTCTTGTCTTGTCTTGGCAGGCGGCACAAGAAAACTAAACAGATACTTCGAGCTGAAGGCAAGAGCAAAAGAGGTTAACTTACAATCCCCAAAACGGTACAACCGCTCGGGTAACAATTGAGACGATGGGTAGAACGGAAGATCGCCAACACTGTAAGGGGGGAATGACAAAGGAAAAGACGAAATAGGCATAACCGATACAGCGCGTAATAAAACCTAAGCAAATCCGTCAGCTTTCAGACGACACAAAAATCCCAGACAAAGCCTTAAATGCACCAAGTGGAAGACAGTAAGACAAAGTGTGTGAATCAAATATCCTTGCAACATCATTCACATAACTTTCAGTACAATTTCTACTGATATTTTAACAAAGGTTTTATGTTTTTATATCATATGGATATTTTAATTGTATAATTATATTATATTTATCAGATTTATTTATGTTAAATCTATTTTCACAAAACTGTACCTCGACGCTGCATCTGTGAAAATCAAGTGAAATAGACCTGGAATATGTCACGTCTGCAACGCGGAAATACTCATAATAATAATAAAAAGAAAACAGGGAGAACCCTTGGTAAACGGCTGAAACGAAAGAAAACAAGATAGATCTCGGTCGTCGCAATCAGTGGTTTAACTCGAGAAGATAGAAAAAGATCGTTAGCACTGAGCGTAAATCGGTTACAGGAATCTGACAGAACTATTGTGTGGTAAACTGGGGTTTACAATTTAGTCGACAGATACAACGCCTAGTACGTAAGTGATAGTTAAGGTGAGCATAAATCACCATTAGCGGGCCACAAAAAGAAGATCAAGCCCGTCATAGTATATCGTTGGTTCACAACAAAAATGCTATAATAGCTCCTTTTCTTATTACAAACGTAGTTGCCATCTAGGGTATGATAAATGAATAAGTTTATTGTATACCACACTGATACAAATTAATGTATTAAGTAATTCTTTATAAATAAATAAACAAACAATACACGATGCGCCATGTGATCAACGCGTGACTTGTAGAACGAAATATAGGTTTGCGATAGCGTGAGACTGTTCACGTGACTGGCGTAGAAGAGTGCACGGGAAACATGTCGAGGTCATCAGAACCAGACATTTAACTGCGAAAGTGAAAGTATCAACAAACGACAGAAACAAAGGACACGATTTTGACCTGCTAGACAAGAGCAAACATGAATGACGAAAGAGACGGCGTCACACGTAGACATTTCGACATGTCCCTTGTCGAGAAGAGAACACCGAAGGTAATGCCTGCTGATGGAAGAAGGAAGGTTTAAGTGAGTTTCAGATCATTTATGTGATATTTCTTTAGGACATAAATAAATTTTAAAAATTAGAAATAAATAAATAAAATTATTCTTCTAAAACATATATTCATTAGACATCAAAGCATATATCTAACTACTTCATGTTACAGTGCGAAACAATCTGGTCTCAACGACACCTTCACAAAAAAGAACGAAGCGGCAAAATGAAGGAACCAGGCTTGGATTCGTGTACTTCCGTGTCGAACATACAAGACAATTGTGGTCACTCTACGTTGCACCAGTTCACTCAGTTGTGTGAGTGAGTACTTGGTTATAGACAACAGTGGATACCGTAAATTGATTGCAGCGTGGCAGGGCTGCACGAGGTTTATTTCAGTTACTTGGGAAAATACGATCAATTACATAGTTTATTATGTTACAAATGGATACAAATTAATAATAGTACTATTATACATTATAATAACTCTCCTTTATGTATTATATATATATATATATATATATATATATATATATATATATATATATATATATATATATATATATATATATATATATATATATAATCAGCTGCTCATCGCCTCTGGAACAGTCTAGTTATTTGAACAACAAAAGTCATAGATTTATAATTATTTCATGTTCGCTTTCAAGAATACGTGTAAGTTAAAATTGAATTAAACATAAATCCATCAGTAGCACTCTCAAGAAGTGAATAAATCATCAGCCAGGGCCGGTCCGTGACTCAGTAGGTAACTCAGGAGGTGATGTAGGCGGTGACTCAGGAGGTGACTCAAAAGGTGACTTAGGATGGAACTTATGAGTTGACTCAGGAGGTGACTCAGAAGGGGACTCCGGAGGTGACTCAAGAGGTGACTTAGGAGGGAACTCATGAGTTGACTCAGGAGGTGACTCCGAAAGGGACTCAGGAGATGACTCTATATGCAACTTAAGACTCTCGGACTCTCGACTAAGAGGACCCGGGTTCGAATGTTGTGCCACGGAGTTAAACCTTTCGGCAAGTTTTTTTCACTCTAGCATAGCTCCAGTTCACTCAGCTGTATAAATGAGTACCTGGCTATAGACAAGTGGTGGATATGCGTACCAGCAGTCTTCGCGCATTAATTGCAGCATATGGCTGGATGCTTCCCAGCGAAGTTGAGATGGAGTGTGATTGTACAGGTCTGCCAGAGAAGTAATGTATAAAGCGCTTTGATCAATCCTGACGATTGGATACTGCGCTATATAAGAACTTACCTTTACATTTACCATTTATTTAAAACAAGAACTATCATGGTTATGTTATTCAGATTTTTAAATTCATCTTCCATAAATTTTATTTATTATTGTGACACGAGATCATTGTGCTTGTGATTTGGACATCTTTCCATTTTATACAGATACATCGAGGAAATAAAACGGTATTGCACGGCTAGTGTGCACCAAGATGGCAGCGCCCTGAATCCAAGAACGTATGCTTTTGGTACCATTATTATATATATATATATATATATATATATATATATATATATATATATATATATATATATATATGTGATTTAGCTGATCGGAGTATCCCGCTGCATTCATGTAAGTTTGCTTTGTTGAAATAAATTCCTACAACCTTCTGATTACATCGAGGAAATAAAACGGTATTGCACGGCTAGTGTGCACCAAGATGGCAGCGCCCTGAATCCAAGTACGCATGTTTTGGTACTATTATATCATAAATATGTATATACATATATACATACATGCATGTATATATATATATATATATATATATATATATATATATATATATATATACATACATATATATATATAATATAATGTATATATAATATAATATATAAATGTGACCTTCTCGCTGATCGGAGTATGCCGTTGCATTCATTAGTGATGTCAATTTGCTTTATTGAAATAAATTCCTACAACCTTCTGATTATTTACATTAGACATTACATCTTACTATAGTCGATCTAGCGTATGGTAGGGGTGTGATATAAAAAACCTTAGACTGTTCGCAGATCGCAAACTTTCAGGAATTAACTTACAAAATCCAGAAGCGACATGCTGTTCTGAACTTCCCAAAATGTTGGTGATTTTATTTTATTTTAGGTTTGAAGATAAGAACCTTCACGGTTTATATTAGGTCTATTCAAAAGAAAAGTTCACCTTTATTTCGTTTCGAAATTCCTCGGATTATAAGGATAATTTTAATGGATGTTTGACTTTAAACTATTTGTTCTTATCATTGTGCGTTGCTTTGGCGATTGCTTCAAGTCAGTAAACTATAACGTTCGGATTAGATGATTGCATGCGCGTATGTATATGTATATGTATATGTATATTTACCACCAACTACGACTGTCGAGTTTACATTATGCGGACGTCATATTTGACCAGGGTGATGTTTACGTAAAGGATAATATTTGGCGCCTGTAGATGAAGTGGTGCCAAATAATGATGTCACATATGACATGGAAAGGAAACTGTTTTACGACAAAAAGAAGATTTTCCGGAAACCGTATGCTTGTTTTTGTTTCTGTAGCGCCATTTGGGAGATGGACAGTTTTGCGGGTATCTATTGTAATTCGTGTCACTACCATGTGTTTTCGAAGACAGACAGCGTTATAAAGTTATTGCTTGTAATTTAAACGACATAAATAATGCGATTATTTGTAATTATTTAATTTTCAATTCAAAGATAATTTCAACTCGAATACATTATTTGACTCGAATATATTTTGTGTCTTTTTAGTACAAATAATAAAACCAGTTATAAAACAGTTACATATTTTAAAACGAGAACATGATTATCCAGCGGCAACATTAAAATAAAAACTTCTTTAAACCTGGCTTAAGCCAAATGATACTGCGTCATATTATGACGCAGTATCATTTGCTACTATTTGTTACTATTATGTTACTAATATAAAACCGCCGGATAATTCTTTTATCGTCAATCATGTTGAGTTTGGAGAGGTGGAGGTGTTGGTTTTCTTTTTCCAATCACTTTAAAATTAAACTACGCTCTTGAGACAATGTACACTCAACAGCTGGGGGAAGTGGTGAGGTTATAATTCGTCATTTAAACGACTAACGTGGTTTCGAGGCGCTAGACCTATAACGATCAAGTAGGATTGGTTCGTCGAGCACTTACAATGGACTGCACAGTCAGAGTTTCGAGGCGCTAGACCTATAACGCGGTGGGTATTAGAGATCAAGTAGGATTGGTTCGTCGAGCACTTACAATGAACTGCACAGTCAGAGTTTCGAGGCGCTAGACCTATAACGCGGTGGGTATTAGAGATCAAGTAGGATTGGTTCGTTGAGCACTTACAATGGACTGCACAGTCAGAGTTTCGAGGCGCTAGACCTATAACGCGGTGGGTATTAGAGATCAAGTAGGATTGGTTCGTCGAGCACTTACAATGAACTGCACAGTCAGAGTTTCGAGGCGCTAGACCTATAACGCGGTGGGTATTAGAGATCAAGTAGGATTGGTTCGTTGAGCACTTACGATGGACTGCACAGTCAGAGTTTCGCGCCGCGCTGCGCTGCTCCGCGCTACTCTCCGACGGTGTTTTTTCTCCGGAAGTTACATCATACTGATGACGCGAGTGTCCAAAAAGCGAATGCGGCGAACGCCGCGAAACGTAAAAGTTTACTTTTCGCGGCGAACTGCGACGGATCAACTTCCGGCAGCGAACTGCGACGGATCAACTTCCGGCGGCGAACCGCGACGGATCAACTTCGAGTAGCGAACTGAGACATGACCTCATATACCGCCAGAGGAAGAACCCTAAACGCGGTTCTGGTTAAGGATATGAAATGGAAATCGTTACATGGACGCAAAAGAAGGCCCAGTGAAACGTAAAATAAGGCACGTTTTTATTGTTAGTTCCGAGGTTGGTTGGTTGATGTCGTTATGACGTCACGCTGACATACTAGAGGCTTTTCCAGTCGGTGACCGAATCATCGACGCAGCTAACTGATCGAGTCCGACTCAGCCGGCGCCAGTCTTTGTAGTGCATACATGACAGTCGGGGTGAGTCGAGCACAAGAATCGACCTATTTGTTTTACTGTTCTAATTTTGTCATTCCATATATTGTGATCCATTAAGTGCGCGGACAGCGTACTGGGCGCGCACGGTTGCAGCGATTAAGCTACGTTTTACGCACTTAGTATATTTTTTACATTATTACGTTCCGAACAAATGGTTTACCCGGCAATAGCTAAGTATCTTAACATATACCAGGTATTTCGAAAAGGTGGAGGTCTTATGTCGTATCTGTGTGGTCATAGATTAAACCATGGAAGCATGGTGCCTGATGCATGTTGGTTAAGAAAATGTAAAATATGCAAGCTAGATTGTAACTAAATTCACAATCCCAAGACCATGTGGACTGCACTTATGAAATAATAAGAATTAAGCTAAGCAATACGTTATATCTTTTTTGTTTTTAAATATCAAAACCACATCGAATTGAAGAAACGTAGAAATGTGAAATTAACGTTAATCATTGGAAAGAAGAAACGTAGTACAATTATAATAATTTCATTATATTGCCCTAAGATGGCAATCGAAACTATCCAAGAAATATCGTAATTTATATATCCATTACGTGACCAGTTGATTAGCAGAAACCGCATCAAGCGATCAAAAATGGATGTCGAACACATGGTAGTTTCGTACATTCTGATTAAGTCGTTAGGGGATATTTTATAGTATCATATGTACGCGGTGATGTTTGATTTATGAGTCAATAGTAATGTATATATTATGCATGTACATTGGTTAACACTGCAGGTCACCGGCGAAATTCTTATTGTAATATAAGTAAACCCGACATATTATGTACAGGCCAGCGATACTTCGTGCTGGTTATCGTTGTGATGTGATCTGAGAGACTAACTTCGGGACATTTTTATAGTAAGCGAGCAAACATGTTGTCGTCGGATCACGTCTGTAGTGTCCACGCGAGTCTGACTCTGTCGGGATACACACTGCAGTCGGGGTGAGTCGGGAATTCAGACCTACCTAGTCGGGTCTAGTCGGGTGGGATCTGGTTTGGTCGGTTCGGGTCTGGACTGGTCGGATCGGGTCGGCTGAAAAGTTCTTTCAATTCAGGGTTTATTTTGATCCCTTGATTTATGTGCTATTTTTGTCATATCATTTATTACCGTTATATTATTATAAAAGTAGTGCTGCACATGGAATATGGTGTTGTTGCAGTTTGTGTTGATCTCTATGTTATGAACTTGACATGCGAACAAAAGGCTAAAGCATGCAAGTTTTATATTTCATTTCACAATTGTTCAACAAATTGTATTTGTTTTATATATATATATATATATATATATATATATATATATATTTATAAATTTATAAATGTGGCAATGTGTTTGCGAAAACAATTATTTTAATTCATAAACAGATGTCAGTCAAAAACAAAATTATATTTATAAGTATTTAATTTCACAGGCCAAACACTGTATGGACCCGAAGACCTGCGATCTTTTCAAATTATGACAAAGGACTAGAACAATTATGACATTATATATTTTATTACCTTCGTATTATATTCGTTTTAAGGAAACATAAATGTATAATTGAAGAATTTAAATTACTCATTCAAACTAAGAATAATATTATATTTATCATAAGTAAAATATTAGTCCAAAGACTGCGTGGTTTCAAAGACTTGCAGATAAATGCGAAATGCTAAATACTCATAATACAAAATGAAAATGTTTACAATTGTTTTGCAGATAAATGTGAAGTGCTAAATACTGACATTATAAAATTAAAGTGCTTACAGTTGCTTTGTTTTACACCTACGTCCTGCGCCCAAAAAGACAATCGACAGTATTTAAGTTATCTTGTAACTGACCTATCCATCACGTGACCTGTTGCCTAGCAAAATCTCCGACAAGTTATAAAATGGATGCAGCAACCTGGCCAATTCAGGCATAACGTTGTATATTTTGTTGAAATTCTGTTCCTAGAAATGTTTCTCTATGGCATAAACACATAACGCAAGGTATATTAAATATGTTTTCAGTGTTTTACCTTCATAAAAACTGAAATCACATTTGTTTGAAATTGCTTTCCTACAATAAATTGTCGGCGGTTCCATGCTCCAATGAGAATGTTTGCCTGTCCCCGTATATGACTAGTCTAATAATTTTGTTTGTTGCCCTTCTTAGCTTGACCTTGTTAAGGATATAGGCGCTATAGAAGTTTTACAATTATAATTATTTAAAGTGACAATTTTAATATTTGATTTAAGAAACAACAACAATAATAATGTAATTGACATAGCATTGGTTTGAAAAAGCAAAGCTTGAAGCAATTTTTTTATCGTGACGTAAGCAAACCACCACATACTGAATTGTGAGGTCACCCATACTTCAAATATTTTCGAAGTCGTCCTGTGATTACGTTGTTGGTACGATTAGGTCAGCAACCCCCGATATCAAGTGTGATTCAGTCCGTGTCAGTCGATGTAATGCTTCATTGTAGTCGGGGGGAGTCGGGCAAACGGTCCGACCGAGTCAGTCTGGTGCAGTCTGGTCTGGTCTGGTCTGGTCTGGTCTGGTCTGGTCTGGTCTGGTCTGGTCTGGTCTGGTCTGGTCTGGTCTGGTCTGGTCTGGTCTGGTCTGGTCTGGTCTGGTCTGGTCTGGTCTGGTCTGGTCTGGTCTTCGAATCTGGACGAAATTGACAGTTTGTTACATTTTGATGACAAGTCCTGATTGCTTAATTCTTTGTTCGCTTTTTCTTTCATATAACATTTGTTGTAGTTAAACATTTAAAATAAAAACTATGGTACTGCACTTGAACTTATTGTCTTGAATTTTTTCTAGATATGTTATGACATTAATAATGAATCAAATGGTATACTGTGTGTACTTGTAGTGTTTATGTTATGCTTAATGTTGCATCAATGATACTAATATATAATGATAACATTTAAATTAACGCAGTTTACGAGCTCTACATCACCCAAATTTGTCAATTGTCTCGGAGTATTGGCGAATTGCGACCCTACACGACGAACAGTAAACGGTGGTGGTTAAGTAAAATGCGAAACTCAAAATAGGGATGAACGAAATCCGATAAAGCATGCTGTATAGACGACAATAGTTATACAAATGGAGATAATGTTCACTATTCGCTGATTTACGTGATTGTGACGCCACGTCGACTGCGAGCAAATCAGTTTCGCAGGCACAAAAAATGGACGGAGCGTATATCATGAAATCAAGAACTTATGAAGTACGTTTGTTTTAAAACGGCGCAATTTAGAAAGTGGCTCCGCTCTCGGAAGATCGCTGCACTATGTATCAAACGCTAGCATCATTCGGACGTGTACAAAACACGTAAATGACACGAATGTAAGATCGTTTAAATGTTGTTTAAGGAACTGTTATCGGAAAACAGTTTGTATGCTTGAATAACAGAGAGTAATAACATTCAAACGGCATTAAGATCGTCGGGGTTAGACAAGCAATAAGGATTCTAGCGACCGTTGAAATTAGTGTTTTATGCTGTGCATATTTTGGTTGCTTACCTATGATTGTTTGTAGTTTTAATAAACAGATAAACAGTAATGGTTTGTTTGTGGGGTCAAGTCAATGTGCTACCGGTTATAAACCGATCAACTTCCGGCTGCGATCGCAACCGATCAACATCCCGCTGCCAACGGATTTCATTCTGGCTGGGGAACCCCACGAATTGACCCTCTAAACCACCAAAGATAGACATGTGACATGTTTCAATACTCGTTAAATGTTGAATGTTTTTTATAATCTAGTATTAGTTGAGAAACTGTTGTTCTTATTTAATTTGATATTTCATCTTTGGCTCATCATTTATATAATGTAATTCCACACAAAATTATCAGTTACAATGAGTTTTCAACCGTTGAAACCAAAATATCATCGCAATAATGATAATCAATGTGCAACCATATACCATGTGTTACGAATATTAAGCGGTTAAAGTGGATGCAGAAAGATATAAAGGATGACAATCTAGAATAAAAAATAAACACAAATCACAAACAAATACTATTCTGTCAACGCTAACCATTTCAGACAAATTCACATGACGTAAAATGTATGACATTCGTCTGTGAATTCGCGTTAAAGGCTCTTGCTTTACAAGCCACACAAGTATAGTTCATATCATCTCAGAATATAAATGTCCAATATCAGTTACTTTCGTTTAGGGTTGGGGTTCGGAAGGAATTTGGGCTGGCGTCGATCATCAATTGTTTACGCGTCGGACCGATAGCAATAATATACTGCAATCATCATGTAAATGTTTACAAACATTCTTCTGGTGGAAAGGAGGCTCGTTAATTTCATGTGATAACGGGCATCGATGTTCTGAGATGACCCCTATCTGCGGAGTTCAAGGACAGTTACTGTACTGTGTGTGAGCGTTGACGTCATCGCGGTCCGCTGTGCTGGTCTGTGCTCTCTCGGAGATGTCCCAATTTCGTTCCTGCAATCGGTCGGCAGCCGTTGTCACCGCAGCTGCGTTGTAGCTCTGCTCCTTTAGCCCCGCCTCTGCCGTGATGTTCTCCGTGTGTTCATAAAGTCTGCACTTGGCACGTAATTTCGGCAGCCGGCGAGGCTCGAGTGAAACCGGATAAACGAGGCCTCCAGGTGGAAGCGTTTGATGAGAAAGAGCCAGACTTGAGACACGAGCGAGACCAGAGGCAGCGTCACTACGACGAATCCGACCACACGGACCAACGAGCTGTGACTGCAAGAGAGAGTCTACTCTCAGTGAAAGTGTTTACTATACTTTAAACATAATTATATATAACTATATATACATATAACTATGCAACGGTGTGATTGTGTACGTGGGAGGCTAATGTGGATTAAGAACATAATTTAAGTTCAAATTTGGATTGAAATGTGGATTACATCTGTAAGGATGTCACATTAGTATCAAAGACTTATCTACACCTACATTTATGTTCTTGTTTCCGTCGGCCCGTCGATACGTCGATCGACCCGTCAGTCCGTCCCGTCCCGTCCCGTCCCGTCCCGTCCCGTCCCGTCCCGTCCCGTCCCGTCCCGTCCCGTCCCGTCCCGTCCCGTCCCGTCCCGTCCCGTCCCGTCCCGTCCCGTCCCGTCCCGTCCCGTCGATCGTCCGTTCGGTCTACCGATCTGTCTGTCTGTCTGTCTGTCTGTCTGTCTGTCTGTCTGTCTGTCGGTCGGTGGGTGGGTCGGTGGGTGGGTGGGTCGGTGGGTGGGTCGTTGGGTGGGTCGTTGGGTCGTGGTGTCGGTGGGTCGTGGTGTCGGTGGGTCGGTGGTCGGTGGGTCGGTGGGTCGGTGGGTCGGTGGGTCGGTGGGTCGGTGGGTCGGTGGGTCGGTGGGTCGGTCGGTCGGTCGGTCGGTCGGTCGGTCGGTCGGTCGGTCGGTCGGTCGGTCGGTCGGTCGGTCGGTCGGTCGGTCGGTCGGTCGGTCGGTCGGTCGGTCGGTCGGTGTTTATGCGTATATACGTACGTGTGTATGTTGGTGCGTACACGTGGGTGAGCTCGTTTCCGTGTGTGTGCTCATGTGTTTGCATGCAGTGTGTTACTGATGTGGGCCGATGTCCGAATTAGCGTGAATGTGCATGCTATTAAGGAATACCGTGGAAGATGAGTCGTATCTGATTTCATATTTATTACAAGACCAACCTTTTCAAAGGGGTGGCTCTTTTCTCCTTTCGTTCTTTTCTACCGTGTTCTTGTAACGTTCCCGAAAGTGGCATAGAACTGTCATTTTGGAGATGTTCTCTATTCATGTTACATGTTGAGAGATCGTTGACGTCCGTCTTGGTAGTTACCAAATCAATGTTTGTGACGATGATTTTATCGTCACGACGCATCGATTTACTGGCACATTCTACCGGACCTGTTTCGTAAAATGGTAATATAAAATATATATACATTCGTGTTTGGGAAACATTGTAATGTGTTATCTGCTATCACTACTGTAACACTACCGGAATGAATTTGGTAATATAAGTTGCTAAAACAAACTACTGCTACTAGGATAATCACCTATTCGCAATCTGAAGAGTATCAATGTCACAATATCTTGGCTGTACAATGCAAGTATGGGGACGTTCGGGTAATTTCTATCGGGGGTAATTAGTAATTATTAACAAAATTATGTTATGTTTACACTAAAGCAATGTCGTATGATGTCCACGAACAGAAAGTGGACGCTCTGTGTCCAACAATTGCGCTGATATAATTTGTGTGTAACGTGTGGTGTTCAAATTCCTTCATATTTCTTAGTTTTATTCACATAATCTATTACTTATATTAAGTATTTGAACCATTAATTTAATCTGATATCAAAGATACATTTCTTTTCTTCACCTTTTAAAAAACGCATTACAAATATGAAAGTTATCCTTGTCTAAGGATAACTTCCAGCTACTAAGATTTAGACAATGATAACTTTCATAGTTGTAACGTTTTAAAAAGGTTTGTGTTTGTTTATATTTGAAGAACACAAGTGTGTGACTTTGATACACGATTACATGAGTGGTTCCAATACCTATAGATAACACGTGATGTGGATAAAACTAAGAAATATGACGGAGTTAGAGCACTATACGTTATATTAGTCACCAACTCAGTGTCTGCCTCCTCTCTCTCTGTTTGCCTCATTACGAAAATATCGTCAGATCTCACATTAAATACACCTTTAGTAAGATATGTCACACACTCTGGGGGGGGGAACTTTTACACACTTGCAACAAAGTTACTTGTTTCCAAATAAAACGAGACTAACAGTTTTTTAGACAGTTTGACAGCAAGCGCAGATCATGTGATCGCACTACGCCATAATCCGTGACAGCATATTTCAATTTATCGGGTGAAATCGTAAGCAACGGTTGACAGTAACCGACAAAAGAAAGTCAACTAACAGTACGTGATGTTTATGCGGTGAATTCAGTGCATTTTGTCGCGTATAAATAATGTTGAGCACTATTAGGCAGAAACCGAGCGCTTCCGTTTCGCGCGTAAAGTGATTATCGTTTGACGAATATTGTATGTAAATAATTCACTAAAGACAACTCGTTTGACGCTTTGTTTGCATGCCATTGATAACAAAGTAGCTCTGAATAATAGTAGTGATACGCTCATGAACTATTTCTAAAAATGATCATGAAATTTGCATATTATAGGGCCTAATGATTGCGTAAGGCAGACATTGAGTGGTCCAGTATGTAATTATGCCATACTTCTTGGGCCCTGACCCTGTACTATTTACGAACTTCGTCAGTTGACGAACAAAAAAGAGAGGCTTCGTTAAGGATGGCAAGGGAATGACAGCCTACCGTTATGTTCGCTGTCATCCGTGTGTGAGTTTTCACACAATCCGCCCGCAAATACACACGCTGCTGCTACGAGCCACTTCATATTGACCGTTGTGTTGGGAAAGCAACACGTTAACGCGTAACGAGTAACTTGAAAAAATGGCTGTTGTCCGCACAACGGATTCAGTTCGAAACTATGGCGTGACGTCACTTAATCGATTGTGACGTCACGCAACGTCAGTAGCACAGAACAGCCCACGCGTATACGCCGCGATTTTCCTCGTGAACTCTGGTGATATTGTACGACGTCGTGCGTGCATTATAGAGCTACTATCAGGTGACATAAATGATGCTTTATAAATTTTAACTTTTGGGACAATCTGCCTTTACCTGTTGTCTCATTTCAGATCCCTTGGCCGTAAACACCTTACCTTAAATTAACTCGCTTTTAATATTTAATCATCGTAATTTTTAACATTAGTCGTTATACTACACATGTATGTATTATTTGAAAATTGTAATTGAAACTAATAATGTATTAATTAATTAATTAATTAATTAATACATAACAATATTATTTGAATTACGGCACCCAGAGGCTAATTCCCGATGCTAATTATAAATAATAATAATAATTTTATTTATACATAATATCCAAAGTAGACATCTGTTCAGAAGTGTTTACAATATTCGATAAAACATAACATATGAGATATCAAAATAATAATACAAGTAATATATAAATATAAATATATATATATATATATATATATATATATATATATATATATATATATATATATGTATATGTATGTATGTATTACTTGTATTATTATTATTTGTCTATTGAAATATTATGCTGTCACGGATTATGGCGTAGTGCGATCACATGATCTGCGCTTGCTATCAAACTGTCTCAAAAAACCTGTTAGTCTCGTTTTATTTGGAAACAAGGCAAATGAGGCAGACAGAGAGAGAGAGGAGGCAGACACTGAGTTGGTGACTAGTATAACCTATATTGCCCTAATTCCGTCATATTTCTTAGTTTTATCCACATCACGTGTTACCTATAGGTATTGGAACCACTCATTTAATCGTGTATCAAAGTCACACACTTCTGTTCTTCAAATATAAACAAACAAAAACCTGTTTAAAAAGGTTACAACTATGAAAGTTATCCTTGTCTAACTCTTAGTAGCTGGAAGTTATCCTTAGACAAGGAGAACTTTCATATTGGTAATGTTTTTTTTAAAAGGTGAAGAAAAGAAATGTATCTTTGATATCAGATTAAATTAATGGTTCAAATACTTAATATAAGTAATAGATGATGTGAATAAAACTAAGAAATATGAAGGAATTAGAACACCACACGTTACACACAGATTATATCAGCGCAATTGTTGGACACAGAGCGTCCACTTTCTGTTCGTGGACATCATACGACATTGGGGGCTTTAGTGTACTACATGACATAAATGTTTTTAAAAATTTTAATTTTTACAATTCCCTTTCCGATAGTCTCTTTTAACCCGGCCGTAACCCTTCCCTTAAATTGTACTCGCTTTAATATTTGACATTGTACTTTTCAATTTGCGAAAAAAGGTTTGATTATCCAAAAGAAAGCAAGAAAGTTTATTTTAGTAACTTATATTACCAAATTAATTCCGGAAAGTTTAATATATAGCATATAACATATTATAATGTTTCCAAATACGAATGTATATATATGTTATATAATTTTACGAAAACAGGTCCGGTTAGAATGTGCCGTCACATGTTTGCGCTTGCTATCAAACTCATCTAAAAAAAACCATTGATTTGGTAACTACAAACTTGTTGTAAGATCTGTAAATGTTCCCCCATGAATGTCGAATATCTTACTAAAGTGATTAAGTTCTGGTGCCATTTTCGGGGCAACGTTACAAGAACACGGAGAAAAGAAGAAAGGAGAAAAGAGCCACCCCTTTGGGGAAAAATTGGCCCCTTTGTCATAAGTTTTAAATCAGAATATGGGAACCATCTTTCCACGGTTTTCCAAAGCACACATTCACGTTTTTAAATTCGGACAAACCTGTTCCAAAACATAAAAGTTACCCTTTCAACTCATGCAAACCTTTAACAAAAACTTTTTTTTAAAAAGGTGAAGAAAAGAAATGTATCTTTGATATAAGATTAAAATAAAAATAAAAATAATAATATATATGTATTACTTGTATTATTTTTTGTATATCTCATAAAATACTGTATTAATATTAAACAAAAATATACTTTTTAAATAATATAATTTCTGTACAAATAAAATTCCGCTACAATTTAAAAAAAAACACATACAAAGTGCACACGGAGGCGGAGCATGCGCTACAAAACTCTGTTTTTTTAAAACTTGTATGTAAATACAGTATGAACCATGTTGCTGGTGAAAATATATATTCTCTTTATACATATGAACATTATTTAAATAGAGTACAGCTTTAGCAGTCCATCCTGATGAAAAGTTCTAAGTTGAAGGATTTCACAAAATAATAATACAGGCTGAACTTCAAATTTGTTATAACGATTAAGAACACTACATTAAAGAAATAATAGCATTATAAATGAAGTACTGCATTGTTATCAAACCTGATAATGTAATGAAATCGGTAAGTACGCAGACAGTAGAGACACACGAAAATGCGCAGTGTATGAACCGATCCCGGGAACTAAAACACGGGATGATGCCGGTTATGTATTTGGCAAATAACGACACATATAGCAGTTTCTAATCAAAACCCTAAACATCATATATCACAGATTATAACTATCTTCTCAGACGGTAGCATTCACGTCATGGAAGTACTTTGTGTTCATGGAAATGGCTCGGCAGGTGGTTCTTTAAAGAAAAACATTCGGGCGGCTAAGCAAATTTATTTTGAATCTCGTTTTTCACTTTTTAAGAATGATATACGAAATACCTGGAAAACAAGAAATGAATGTCTGTCAAAAAAAAAATACTAAAAAAAGTTCAGCAGTTCATTTTGAAGACAATGGCAATCAAATGTTAGACAAACAAAAAATTGCTGATACATTTAATAACTATTTCACAAATATAACTCAGACTATTGTAAATGATATTAAGTATGAAGGAACCTAATATTTTAGTTATTATCTAAATAGATAAATACACTCAACTTTTAAAATAAACAATGTAGACGAACAGGCAGTAAAGATAATAATACATAATTTACCTACAAAACATAGTTGTGGATTCGATGGTATCTCTTCAAAATGTTTAAAAAAAAATTGAACCTGCAATAATAAAATCATTGACTCTGGTAAATGCTAAATACGGGAATTTTTCCAGATAAACTAAAATTCCAATTTTTTAAAAGGGTGATCCCACATTATTTAAAAACTACAGACCAATCTCTGTATTACCAAATATATCAAAGGTACTAGAGAAAATTATCTTTACCCAGTTATCTTCATATTTTAATGAAGCTAAATTATTTTTCGATAACCAATATGGTTTTAGACCAAAACACTGCACTGAATATGCTGCGCTTGAATTAGTAGATATAATTATAAATCACATGGACAAAAATGATGTGCCAATTAATATATTTCTTGACTTATCAAAGGCCTTTGATACCATTGACCATAACATTTTATTACATAAATTAAGGTTTTATGGACTGGATGGTTCGACTCTACTTTTATTGGAAAGTTATTTAAGCAATCGACGACAGTATGTTGAAATTAATGAAATGCAATCAGAAACCCTGCCAGTAAAAATCGGAGTTCCACAAGGATTAATTTTAGGACCTTTATTGTTTACTATTTATATTAATTATTTCTCACAAGTCAGTAATATATTTAACTTCATTTTGTATGCTGATGATACAACACTTTCCAGTACATTTAACCAATTTACTGATAGCACACAAATAAAAACAAGAGCGTAGAATCCTTAATAAATTATGAACACGGGAAAGTTGTAGAATGGCTAAATATAAATAAGTTGTCCTTAAACAAAGAAAAATCTAAATATACGATTTTTCATGTACCTAGAAAAGAGACGCAAACTCCTACTCTTAAAATCGATAACTTAAATATCGAACAAGTGGATGAATTACATTTTCTAGGATTAACTCTGTAAATGTAATATTAGTCATACTGTCATTCGAATCCAGCATGCTTATGCCTAAACTAATTCAGTCTTACGCGATGTACAAAAAAGAACTGTGGTGGAATCAAATTTTCGGATTCGGGCGGCTCAGGTGTAGACAAAATACACTGCTGCATTGTTGCGCCATCTAGGGACTACGCACTGACTGTGGTGGCTTGACCGCGTCAATAGTTTAATAGTTTTAATAGTTTGTAAAGTCTCACGGCTTGTCTGCTGATGCGTCGTCGTTCAAGAGTTAATTTGCCATCCAGTGGTGGCTATTAGGCCAGCGAGTTCGCGTGGCGATTATGATATTGACAACTATTGCAGTTTTGTTTCTCGGATGTGTTGTGTGGATTTCATATGAGAGAGTGAAAGAGAGATAGATAGATAGATAGATAGATAGATAGAGAGAGAGAGAGAGAGAGAGAGAGAGAGACAGACAGACAGACAGACAGACAGACAGACAGACAGACAGACAGACAGACAGACAGACAGACAGACAGACAGACAGACAGACAGACAGACAGACAGACAGACAGACGAGAGACGGAGAGACGGAGAGACGGAGAGACGGAGAGACGGAGAGACGGAGAGACGGAGAGACGGAGAGACGGAGAGACGGAGAGACGGAGAGACAGAGACAGACGGAGACGGAGACGGAGACGGAGACAGGACGGAGAGACGGAGAGACGGAGAGACGGAGAGACGGAGAGACGGAGAGACGGAGAGACGGAGAGACGGAGAGACGGAGAGACGGAGAGACGGAGAGACGGAGAGACGGAGAGACGGAGAGACGGAGAGACGGAGAGACGGAGAGAGAGAGAGAGACGGAGAGACGGAGAGACAGACGGAGACGGAGAGACGGGACGGGGACGGGGACGGGACGGAGACGGAGGACGGAGACGGGGACGGGGACGGGGACGGGGACGGGGACGGGGACGGGACGGGGACAGGGACGGGGACGGGGACGGGACGGGGACGGAGGACGGGGACGGGGACGGGGACGGGACGGGGACGGGGACGGGACGGGAGACGGGGACGGGACGGGGACGGGACGGGGACGGGGACGGGGACGGGGACGGGGACGGGGACAGGGGACAGGGGACAGGGGACGAGGGACAGGGACAGGGACGGGGACGGGGACAGGGACAGGGACAGGGACGGGGACAGGGACAGGGACAGGGGACAGGGACAGGGACGGGGACAGGGGAGGGGACAGGGACAGGGACAGGGGACAGGGACGGGGACAGGGACAGGGGACAGGGGACGGGACAGGGGACAGGGGACGGGGACAGGGACAGGGGACAGGGGACAGGGACGGGGACAGGGACAGGGACAGGGACAGGGACAGGGACAGGGACAGGGACAGGGACAGGGACAGGGACAGGGACAGGGACAGGGACAGGGACAGGGACAGGGACAGGGACAGGGACAGGGACAGGGACAGGGACAGGGACAGGGACGGGACAGGGACAGGGACAGGGCAGGGACAGGGACAGAGGCAGAGACAGGGACAGGGCAGGGCAGAGGCAGGGCAGGGCAGAGGCAGAGGCAGAGGCAGAGGCAGAGGCAGAGGCAGAGGCAGAGGCAGAGGCAGAGGCAGAGGCAGAGGCAGAGGCAGAGGCAGAGGCAGAGGCAGAGGCAGAGGCAGAGGCAGAGGCAGAGGCAGAGGCAGAGGCAGAGGCAGAGGCAGAGGCAGAGGCAGAGGCAGAGGCAGAGGCAGAGGCAGAGGCAGAGGCAGAGGCAGAGGCAGAGGCAGAGGCAGAGCGCAGAGGCAGAGGCAGAGGCAGAGCAGAGCAGAGGCAGAGGCAGAGGCAGAGGCAGAGGCAGAGCAGGAGGCAGAGGCAGAGGCAGAGGCAGAGGCGAGGCAGGGCAGAGGCAGAGGCAGAGGCAGGCAGGCAGAGGCAGCAGGCAGAGGCAGAGGCAGCAGGCAGGAGGCAGGAGGCAGGCAGGCAGAGCCAGAGCCAGAGCCAGAGCCAGGCAGGCAGGCAGGCAGGCAGGCAGGCAGGCAGGCAGGCAGGCAGGCAGGCAGGCAGGCAGGCAGGCAGGCAGGCAGGCAGGCAGGCAGGCAGGCAGGCAGGCAGGCAGGCAGGCAGAAGATGTCGAAGACATGTCGGTCACTTAGTTTGCCCATGTTAGTATACAGTCTACTTTTACTCAAGTATAAGGGTGGCTGGAGACTGTAGAGAATGGCAGCCAAAACAAAGATTTAATTGGAATGAAGTCTGGGTTTGTTTTTTGCTTATTATTGCGAGTTCCACACACTTATTTATGCTAAACTTCATTTGGAAATTGTCAGATCATGCTTAGAGTTTGTTCAAGTGATACTGGAAGGTTTCGTGGTCGGTTTCGGATGTGATGTTGCATAGGGGTACGGGAGATTGGCCATTTCCGTTTATCTTGGAGAAAACAGGTATCCGGCCGCCATCTTGAAATATGGCCGACAATGCCTTCCAAAGCGAAATCTACCCTATACATAAATAATTTTAGTTTTATATGCTCTAAGGGTGTGCCAAATGTTTTTCTTTTTGTTCCTAAAACGCACAATTCAGGTACATACATGTACAAGGTGGACTATAATTAAAGTTCTCAAAACAATTGTTCCCAGAGACAGCTGGAAGTTGTCCAAAGACCACAATTGCTTTTCAAAATTCATCTCTTCCCTAAATATTGTGAAGTTAATCATACACCATACACAAATCAAAATATTGGTGCGGCTGAACCCTCTGTCGGCCCGGTTCTGGTGCCTACAAAAATAACAATAATAATAACTATATCTTATAAAGTCATTTATTTTCAGTAAATATCAATGTACATTCTGCATTCCAAAACACAACATTGTAAACGTGAACACCAAAATATATTGTAAACGTTGGTGGAAATGGTTGAGTAGCAGTATAATACTTAACTATGCTTCACCTGCAAATCGTAAAGTGACGTATTGTATTATTACAACATATTACACAATATTTTTATGTCACAAATAAAGAAATATACTCTGCCTAGACGATATAATTACTTGTCAGCACAATTCGGATGTTTTTCGTAGATCGATAGACAATATAATTTTTTAACCGATGTGCTTTTATTGCTAGTGCTGCTTTCGTGTAAGAAATCACGCTATTGGAATGAGGCTGTTTTAAAATAATATATTAGAATATGCATTCATTGTTGAATATCAGGTGGATAAATTCACTATGAGAGTCATCGGTGACGTCATTATTATTATCATAGTGACGTCACCGATGACGTCCCTATTAGTATCATCGTGCTTGACAGCACACGGTTCGGGACACGAAGTGAAACTAGAACTGGGTCAGCGCTCCAGTCGCAATCAGACCTCCGAGTGTCAACAGACTTATTGACAGTCCACTCGCTCCTGAAACATGAATATGTCAACATATAACTTTCTTTATAAAACAAATCTTGGTTTAGACAATTAGCCAAAGTGTGCTCTCTATCACACACGTGCATGTGCGTGCGCACACTCGCACGCCCGCACGCACGCACGCACGCACGCACGCACGCGTGCGCCACACACACACACACACACACACACACATCAACATATATATATATATATATATATATATATATATATATATATATATATATATATATATATATATATATGCGCGCGCACACGCTCGCTCGCATGCAGGCGCAGTCAACCAGTCAAAGTAAGAGGTCCGGTATATTTTAATACAAACAAGGAATAATGAAAATGTCGGCTTATTATCATAACCTGAAGATGCAGTTTGCTATTTTAAGGTTTCCAGGAGGTGGTGCGAGTTAATCATACAGAATGTTCGGTTTCCAACAACGAAATGTTGTTGAATCACGAACTTATGACATTGCGGACAAACACCTCACCTGGGCGTTTTGCAATTTTCAACACTTTACTACTGACGGTAACCTGGCAAACTCACCTTTCACGGGACCATCACTAGTGTCTCGTTTCTCCCATTTGGTCGTCACAATTCCGCTCTTCTGCAGTTTGGGACCTAAATAAAAAACATATTCCCGTATTCATTCTATTTAGCATACCAGCCCTATTAAGCGCACGCTATTGAATCCGTGGCTTCCTATAATTTAATGCATAGAAATGTCGCTTTAGATTGAAAGCTTAGTGATAGCAGAATATCTCTAGTATCTGTCTTTATGTAGTTCTGGTATAATTTTGTTCGTATGTAGAGACATACAATTAGTTTTCAAATGTTTTTCTTGAAATTAATTGTTTCGCTCTTCGTATGACATGTTTAGTTTGCTAAGGGGTCGTTCAAAAGAAGCGGTCAAAGAGTACGCTTGTTCTTGACCCCTCCCAGAAGTACCCTAAAATGTTGATTGTTGTGACTAATACGTACCAACAATGCCAAGGCTACAACAGTTTGTTTTACGCGTGCAGAAGCATCGGACCCATCCACTTAGCGTACGGTTTGTATATGTAAGAAAATTATGAAAATTTTGAACGACCCGTAGGAAACGTTATTTTGTATACGATCTCTAAATTTGTTGAGACAGTCCGCTTGTTAATTTACTAATGACTTTATAGATTTCCAGTAAGAATTCCTATCTTTCGTGAGAACACGCGTTCGTTTTTATGAAATGGATTCTTATTTATTTTTAGAAATCAGTGTTTTATCCGGCAACATGATGAAATGGTCAGTTAGTTAACTAATTATTAAATTCCCTCGGAATGCTTCTATTTGGAATTCGTCTTTAAATTGTGATTGATATATTCCATGTGTTGTATTTTAAAACGTACAGTTCGGTTATCATTCACATGACACTTATATTTGCTTGTGATTATCCATCGTTATATGTTTTGAGATTACCCATTAGTTGTTTCAGGTGATCTTTTTTAATTTGAGATTATCTTTTAGTTTCTATTAGTGTTGTAATATCACTCAATAACATAACATTTTGAAATTTCAAAATTAAGTTATTTTAGATGATCTTTTTTTGGTCATCTTGGCTTATAATGGTGACGATCAAAACGAAGATATGGCTAATTATATAAATGTCATCGTCATCGTAATTATACTCGTCATCGTCGTCGTCTTCATCATTCATAATTGTCATCACTAAGTCGTATGTGTCTTCATATTCCTGATTCTTTTATGATGATCATTTATCATCCCTGTTACTAGCATTATCGCCTGTATCAACAACACAATCAAGACTCATCATCATCATCAGCAGCATCAATAGCAGAATCATCATCACCATCACCATCATCATCACCGCCATTACTAACGTCATCATCATTATCTTCACCACCGACATCTGTGTAATCAACTGTATCATTTTTTATTACATTACTGGTTGCTGTTATGTTACTGTTTGATTCATAGCATTGTAATCGATTTTTAATTACTTATTGATTATTGCGTTACTGGTAAATTTATTGTATTACTGGTAGAAGCAGATTACACTTAAAGGCAAGCATGGTAGCGAAATATTCATTAATCTTATTTATTATATTAATATTATTGTAGTATAGCTGGTCTTACTGTTATGTTTAGAATTTCATAAGTCTAATAATCCTTTTATAGAAAATAGCTTAATATGTAAATATTATTTAATATAATTTATACACACATATTGTACAGATTTTTTTTCAAAACAAAATCAATTGACAAAAATGCCGAGGCAAGCAGGTTTAACGGCAATACCCTTTGATGTTTAACTTCCCCACGTTCTAGACAACAGACTTCCCGTTACAAATATATTGCTGCTTGCTCAATTCTGGGCAGAGGAATTGGTAGCAATTAGGTACTTACCACTCATGCACTTGTTCCTATAACTGGACCACGTGACAGTGTCATTAGGGCATTGAGCGCACGCCAGTCCGTCATCACAGTAGCCCAGAGTGCCGTAACAACCTCTGTCTAGCTTCAAGTGTGTCTTTGCTGAAACCAAGGTTGCCATCGTAATAGTAATAGTAAAACGTAAGTACTTACGCACATATCCACCCCTAACTATTGTCAGGTGCAGGGCTGAAGGGGTTTAGACACATGGTGGTTAAACGTGCTTACAATCATAATTACATCCACCCCATCTAAAATATGCTCTTCACCGTACGCAAATTCGCAGGAATAATTGTTCAAAACTAATACAGTTTGGACAACTCATGTGCCGGATTGCTGTCGTGTGGCATGGGTAGACGCACGATTGTATTGATCCCTTGATTGACAAAACCTGTTTAATGACGGGTGAAGGAATTAGTGCACATATAAATAATTTTTTGTACATAAAATTGTTATAGAAATTGCAAACAAACGATTTAAATGAATAATACATTGCATAATGCAGTCAACATATTATTGTAGCCATATTAAAATAAAACCATTGTTTTTGCACAAATAATGTTAGTAAATATATATCATTAAATAAAAACATCGTGGTACATTTACATGGTGGTACGATTTAAATGAATAATACATTGCATAATGCAGTCAAGATAGTATTTAAGCCATATTAAAATAAAATAAATTACTTGCACAAATAATGTTAGTAAATATATATCATTAAATAAAAAGTCGTGGTACATTTTCATTGCGTAATGTGTCGCTGCTGTGTAATTAAAGGCGTTTTGATGTTTTGTTCTCTTAAACGCATTCACAGATTTGCAACTTCTTATTTCTGGATTTAAATTATTGTATATTAGTGCGACATTAACAGCTGCAAAAAGTTCTCGAAGGCGTGAATTTGGAGCACATAATATTATGTTCCCTCTTGCATTTAACTGTGTTATTTGTGTTAGACCAGAATAACGCACTTGTGCATTTAGGAGCGAATCCCTTTACTGCCTTGAACACAATGGTACACGCATAATGCAACAGTTACTTACTTTCTTCGGGAATACATATGGAACGAGGAAAACCAAAATCGTCCGTCTTTGTGTAACCTTTATGTGGCGGTGAACACAGCTATTGTTTGAGATCCTCGCGACATTTCAGGAATCCATAACACTCATTGTCACTTGTACAGTTTTCACCGGCGAGCCCTGAAACACACGTACATACAACATTAATATGTTGACTTGTTTAGTTGACTTAACTTCGTAGGTCGCTGAAAAGAGAGCAATCGTGTTATATTAACCTGAATCATATCTGTATTCAACAAGATCTGACATTGAATTGTTATGTAAAACAATGGCTAAACATACCGGTGGCTATGTGTAATCTAATGCACAAACTATGCTTTGTATGCCTACTGTACGGGAAACACGCAGAAACATCGAAAGGCACAAATCATTGATAAAAGTAACAACCATGTCTGCGCTTTCTCAAGCAATGCTGAAAATCGGCACTTTTGTAGCTCACAAAAACACACGGTTGTCCTTCATAGTGAACTTTGACAACATCAGGTTGAGCAGTAATCATGCAAACGAACACCGGAATTGGCCAATTGACACCTGAATATCTATCCAGAACACCGACAAACGGTGATATGCTAATACGCCAGAAAAAAACCACCAGGACTGGTTCGACCCCAAAGACCAGGAGCTACGGACTCTTATGAGCAGAAGAGACCAAGCCCACCAGAGATTATTGCAAACCAAGAGCATCAGATCCACCACTGCAGCATACAAAGACGCCTGCAGACTGCCACAAAACGCATCCGTGCACTGAAGCAAGACTGATGGGAGCTGCAGAGAGCTGCTGACAGACACAACATGAAGGGCTTCTACAATGGACTGAAGAAAGTGTGGGGACCCACGAAGAAGGGACCTTTTTCACCTGAAATCAACAGATGGAAAGGAAACCTTCTCTGACAGCAAGAGAGTTGTGACAAGATGGAGTGAACACTTCCCGAAGCTACTCAACGTCCCTGGCGACGTAGATCACGAAGCTCTGGACAACATCCCGCAGCGCATTACCAAGACATGCCTTGCTGAGATTCCAACCATTGATGAAATGCCTAGAGCAATCGCCGGCTTGAAAGATGGCAAAGCTCCTGGGGGATATGAAATTCCTGCTGAAGTATGGAAGCACGGAGGAGACAATCTGTTCAGCAGACTGCACCAACTAATCACCAATGCCTGGTAGGTGGGTTCTGTACCACAAGCATGGAAGGATGCCAGCATTGTAACCATCTACAAGAAAGGTGATCGAACACACTGTGGGAACTACAGAGGAATCTCTCTTCTCTCCATAGCAGGCAAGATCTTCGCTAGGATCCTCCTCAACAGACTATCTACACATATTAGGTAGTTCCGGAGAACACAACGTAATCGGAGCACCGTGGATATGATATTTTGTCTGTCGTTCGATACTGTTGGGAGGAACAGGCTATGGCAGCTACTGAGGAAGTATGGATGCCCAGAGAAGTTCACAACTATGATCGAGGCTCTACATACCATGCCGGAATGATGGCGTATGTGGTAGTTGGAGAAGTCTCGGATTCGTTCAGTGTTACAAATGGGGTCAAGCAAGGCTGTGTTCTGGCACCGCACTCTTCTCCTTCTTCCTATCAGCAAAGCTCGACGAGGCTTTCCGATACATGGGGGATGGCGTCTACATACATACATACATACAGTCCAGAGCGCTGACCTATTGAACGTTGCACACTTCAGAGCGAAGACCAAGAATATTCGGATACTGGTGGGAGAGCTGCTATTCGGAGATGACACTGCACTGGTTGACTATTCTGCTGAAAAGATGCAGAAAATAGTGGATGCTTTGTCCGATGCGTCAAAGAAGTTCAGCCTGAAGATTAACATCAAGAAGACCGAGGTGCTGTACCAACCCAACTCTACAAGAACCCGAGAGGAGGATATCATGGTTGATGGAAACAAGCTGAACGCTGTTCTGGAATTCACCTACCTCGGAAGCACTATGTCAAGTAATGGGTGCATTGACAATGAAATACAGAGGAAGGTGGCCAAGGCTAATGCATCTTTCGGCCGACTACGCCAGAGACTTTGGGACAACCACCATGTGTCCATGCTGGTTAAATCGTACAATCGTGCTGTCCACCCTCCTATACGGAGCCGAGGCATGGGCAGTGTACAGACGACAGGTGAAAAAGCTGCATGCCTTCATGACGCGACATCTCCGTTCGATCATAAGGATAACCTGGATGGACAAAGTGACAAACAAGGAAATATTCCGGTGGACTGGACACCTCATGAGGATGTCACCAGACAGGCTACCAAAGCAGGTTCTCTATTTTCGACTGTCTTCTGGTCACAGAAAGAGAGGGCGCCCTGGTCTCCGGTTCAATGATACCATCAAGAGAAACCTGAAGCTAAGGGACATAAAGACCGACTCATGGACATCACTCTCACAGCAGAGAGATAAATGGAGAACAATAATCAAGTGATGGAAGCAGTCTTTGTCGCATCGCGACCGACAGCATGATGTGATGATCATGCCGTAACTCAGTATCTTGTTGACAAACAATTTACCAGCAATTCTACCGAGAACACTTGTAAAAGTTACGCCGACAGAACGAATTAACAGCTCAGCCAAAGAATATTGTTGTATAATAGAAAATTACGGTTTTGGTTGCTCTTGACAATTTCCAATTAACACGTGGTGCCATTAGCCATGTGTTTGTGGCTTTCACCATGTTGTTCTACAAGGATTGCGTCAAATTTAAGTTGTTGTCAAGTTATTGTTCCGTATGCCAAAGCATATTATTTATGTCTAACGTTCTTAATAAGTGATAGCAAAGAATATGTTTTGTGTTACTCTTGACCATACCAAGACAACGAAGAGATCACGGTATTTATGTCATGTACAAAATGTTGAAACAAGTCTAGTCTAGAAACAAGCTCGGTCAACCACTGCATGGAGAGAGACTTAAGATATCCAAATTCGCAAAAGAAACTTCATGTGATATTTCAGGTTCTTAGTACATTTCATCGTTGGGAGTTCTGACATCATTCAAACAAATGGTGCCAAAATGAGCAATAATTTCAGCATTTCTCGAGTACTTCTAGAAATCAGCACATCCATAGCTTATACACAAGGACAATGCTTTCCATCATAGTAAACAATTTGATTTCAAATCCATGACAGAATTAGATTTTCATATAAAACATGTTTTTCATCTCCATATCCATTTCACATGAAGCATCTTTGCTTGCCGAGTGAGCGAGAAACGATTGTTGTTGTGTGTGTGTATGCGTGTATGGGTGCGTGCGTGCGTGCATGCGTGCGTGCGTGTGTACTTGCGTCCACAGCGCCTCTTGTCTTCAGATGCGGGTTTGCCGTCTGTGCACGAGCATGTGTTGTTTACGCACGTCGCGTCATGAACACACGTTTCTTTTGCAACGTCGCATGATTCTCCTATTACTTTCACTGCAAAATATCCAAATACGAAAATGAACTGTTTTGATAAAGAAACTATTTTTATTATTTACACTTGTCTGTGAATATTTTAGTTATACCTATTCGTAAAAGCTTAAGCGTGTTAACATAATAGCATTTATTTGTAAAACTATTGTTTGCTGCATTTATCTTAGTTTCCCTTATCTCCCAACAAAACAGTTTTGAAAATGGAAACATCTCAGGCGTTTTTGTTTGAAAAGCATTATTATAAAAACTTCACTGAGGACGAGCGGTGTGGTCAAATTACATTAAACGTGTTATGTATTTATAAATACATTACGGCATAGATATATAAACAAAATAATAATTATCTCAAATATATTTTTAATAACATTAAATGCAATTCTTATATTTATATATATATATATATATATATATATATATATATGTATATATATATATATATATATATATATATATATATATATTGTATATAATAGTATATATTGTATATTATATATATATATATATATAGTATATATTTTATTATATATATATATATATATAATATATATATATATATATATATATATATATATATATATATATATATAGTATATATATATATATATATATATATATATATATATTAGTAATAATTATAAATAAAAATACATGAACAAAACTATGAAAATAACATTCAAGTAATACTTTTATGCAATAAGATATTAGCAAACTTCATCAACCATTAATCAAATAATGTTTAAGATGATCAGCGCAGTTTTTTTCTGCTTGCTCAACAGTAAATTAAATATTTTCAATTAATAAAATTCCAAATGGGCCCTTCACCCACCCAAATATGCTTTTTGATGATTGGATTTTTATGAAACATCAGTGGGACAATAGTAAGTAAATTCAACGTGTATTTCCTTTGTTTCAAGAATAAACATGGATGCATGCCGTCCGCAACGACGCACACGCTCAACACACGCACGCACGCAGGCACGCATGCGCGCGCACGCAAGCACGCACGCACCACCACACACACACACACACACACACACACACACACACACACACACACACACGCAAAATATCCATGGTCTAACTGTTATGCTCAGCAGTCTTACAGAAAAAGATTAATTGCTATTAACGTATTCAGATGCTCTCCTTGCTGTAGGATTACAGCACAAAAGAAATTGCGTGTGACAGTTCCGTTATATCAAACTAACTTGAACAGCAAACCATAATTATGGTGGCCGGCGCCTTGCAAACTATGTAGCATAACAGTATCCACAATATAAACGCTATAATTTTTATGATTGACAGATGGCTGTTAAAATAGTTGTAGGTCAATCTACCAAAGGAGGGTCGAAATACTGTAAATGATGTGTTGGTATCAGTGGCATTCGCCAAGGTAATATTACCTCAAGATCTTACCTCGAAAAGACCGGTGGAAAGTTGCATTGAGGCCGTGTGAAGGTTTATTTTCTTATAGCACAATATTTGTATTGATGCATTTTTGCTATGTTTTTATCCGGTTTGCAGAGTCAAGGCTGGCTATAATTTGATTTTTTTTAAATTATATATAATACATATTTTAATATATTGTCAATGAAGCATCCAGTGGATAAAACAATGCATAAATTAAAATAGTGTTATCATACGTGTGAAAATTCTAGGTTAATGAAATGCAGTAAAATAGTACGGTTGTGGCAGGCATATGTGTGATGAGTGAGTAAAAATAGTGTTATAACCACTTTTCACCTGGTACGTACCTTCCCCGGATTTTGCCCATTATGACTGATATCAACAAGGTTCGGAAATAAATATACAGCAAGCATATTCACCATTTACACTCAATAAATGGTTCTTAGCGGATACTGAAGAATTGATACATCGTTGACATATAAGTTTAAACATTACTACCACGTAAAAAAGTATGCATTCGTGTTAGGAATATCAACATATGGTGTCGCCACACTTGACTTTCGTCGTCTCCGTCTATTCTATCATGTGCGCATGTTATCTATATGTATATCAGGTTGGCGCCACCTGACGGAGTTCACTGTGGAAATAATGACTCGAAGAAGAAAACGTGTCATTTACATACACATGTTTATCGATTTCATGCATTAATTATTATTTTGTGATCACGTGACAAGTGCGTACGCGTAGCACAGGTATAGTAGATATACCATGCGAAGTTTGGTCACCGTAGCTGTCGCATAGGTGATCATTTTGATGGTTGTTTCGAGGTGCGGGCCTAAACTGCAAAAGTACCAAATGGTGGTTTTTCTTTTGGGGTTACGGCAAGTGTGTGCGCACGTCATTCGGGTGCAAATGCATCGGTCCACGCAGCCAGTACAACGGCAGTCTCATGTCCGTCTATCACCGGCCAGCCGAGCACTGGTGCCAGGCGGGAAGCCGTGGTGCGATGTGCTACTGCATCGACATTCGACAACTCGAGAGACTGGAAACTGCACGTGAAATGTGGGTCGAGTCTCCCCACCGATCGCTAGACGTCGTCGTTGTTCTCGTTGTCCGTTCGTGCCGCCAGGGGCTGCGACAAGAGCAAGCGCGTGCGACGGACTGTGGTGGAACTACCACGCACAAAGACCTGTTGCCTGTTATTGCGATATTTGTCAAGATTGCCGTTGCTTGAAGCTGCGACTGATTGGGTTTTTATTAAGATTAGTTATGACGTCATCAGTATTAAACATTGTCACGTCTTATTAGATTAATTCCTGTATGGTTTTTACACGAGGTCTACAGTCGTTGACATTAAAGCAAATTACGTAAAGATGACAGGATTTAATTTGTGTTTCGGATACACATTGCATGTGCCATACCAGGCAGTTGCTATTAATTCACTACCAGCCGTCGCATATGCAGTAAGCAATTGTACTGTTGCCACGCTGCATGTTTAATCCATTTCAAATGACATATCTTGAACTGCAAGTCCATAATAGCATAGATTATGCAGTGCTCAAAGAAAATATATATCAAAATTTGTCTTACAAAACAAAACTTGCCTTAGCAGCCACCTGCCATTAGCGCTAACCTGAATATAGCGGTCACTTCTGATCAGTCTCTTTCTTGTGATGCTATAGCCTCTGATATCCTTTCTAAAACGTCAAACAAACTACAGTTCTTGTAGACAGTTTAAAAATACTAATTTCATCTTTGATTCAATGTAATTTTGATTATACGTGTTCGGCATGGTATAGTGGATTGTCAAAACAATTAAGTGCCGAATGAAGTGTAGCCAGAACAAGATAGTTCGTTTTTTGTTAAATGCTCCACCGAGGTTCCATATCGGAGCTCATGAATTTGAGACCGTTGGTTTACTCCCTGTAGATTATAGAGTAGAACAATTAAAACTGGGCCACATGTTCAGTATTATAAATGTACAGGCACCAGAATATTTAAGAACACATTTTGGAATGGTACACCATAGATATCACACAAGAGCCATCAACTTGGCATGTGTTGTTCCATTATAAAAGCATATGCACTGGAACAACCTGCCTAGCGAATTAAAACGATGTAAATTTAAAACCAGTCTTAGAGAAAAGGTAACGACTCTTCTATATAGTTATTTTTTATTAACTTATCTTACCATGTACTGTCATATTATCATATCTTAGGAGAATGTTAGCAAATCATATTACTAATAAATTTATGTATCTGTATTTAAAACATATTTATTTATCGGTATTTATTTATTTAACTGCATTGATTTATCTATTTATTTATTATTTATTTATTTATGTATTTTTTTTCTTAAATTATTAATATTTATGTGAGGACCACAGTGGAAATAAGTGTACTTTTTTGCTTAAGTGTTTATCTCGGTATATATATATATATATATATATATATATATATATATATATATATATATATATATATATATATATATATGCTTATTCTTTATATTTGCATGTCACATACACAATAAACAAAAATGACAATTGCCTTGTTATGTTTTCATCAATTTTTTTTTATACTTTCATTTTGTGTGTTGTTTTGAAAAGTTTATTGTGTATGTGACATGTTTCAGCATTTAAGTTTGATTTTGAATAATTTTTATAATTTAGCAGCAAGTATGTGTGTTTGGCGATCTTGACTAGTAATAAAGAGTGCCAGTTTTCGCGCAGTACAACCTATTTGGGCCAAACGTATACATGTGTTATGATTATGTGCATTTAGACAACTTGTCAGATATAAGTGCTTATCGAAACCACAACGTACAGCAATGTAAAACGCAAATCCCATAAAAGACACATACAGCCTAGCATCGTGTGTATTATCTGCACTACGTTAATCGCTATGTGTCTATGAGAGTGTGATAAGCTCAAAATTATATCGGACATTTAAGATAAGAAACGTATAACACAAGATATTTATGAACTGATTTTCCTAGTATTCATCAGTCGGAAGCTACAACTGTCATCCATCGTTAGAATATTATTCTTGTGTCCAGTCCCCAATTAGTCTCGCTTAGTCCCCAATAAGCTCCAGTCGCGCGGAGTCACGCCATGTATCGTGACCCACTTACAGGCCCTATTACAAGTAACCATTGCCCGTGCGGCATGTCACATGGGATTTGGTCCTGTAATAAGACACACCGCCGTGGTTTCAGTGTCTTAGACGGCGCAGACTACATGACTATATGTTTCAGGACATGTCTAAAGACACTGAAAGTAGCACGTACAGTTGCTCCTGTCGTTATCCACCTTCAACAACTGTTTGCGTTGTTACTTACACATGGAGTCGGTGAACACAACGAGCTATATCCAAGGAGACGGCTTCAACGAGAGCAGCGAAGTGTCGCCAAACAACACCGTAGATGAAGCCTTCTTTACAAACGTTACCATGCTTGTTATGGGCGTGCTGGGACTGCCGGGGAATCTGCTGGTTATCGCCGTCTACCTTCGTCTGCACACAACGTCGACCCGGGTGTATATGTTTTCGTTGGCCGTCGCAGACTTGGCTTCATGTGTCAGCGGGGTTGTCATGGCCAGCACGCCATTGTCGCTTGTGGCACTCTATTTGTTCCTGTACATGGGCAATACGGCAAATGGATTCTCGGCAATGCTCCTGGCTTTCATCTCGACGGAGCGTTTCGATGCTGTGCGGCGACCAGTCGCTTTCAACAACGCTTCGGAGCGAGCGAAGAAGGCTGTTGTTCGCCTCGGTGTGTTTGACGTCGTAATCATCGCCGTTTTCGAAATAGCGCGCCATACATGTTGTCCTCTTTTCAGTCGAATCCTTGTTATGATTATATTGTGCATTAGCGTTGCGGTCATGATCATTTGCTACTTCCTTGTGACGGTAACGCTGTTGAAAAACGCCAGAACCGGTCGCAAAAACGTTGGAGTTGAACTCGCGGATTCGTTGCCTACGGTAGGAACTTCTGCGCGCAAAGAAACACGACACGTCGACACAACGATTCGTCTGACTCAAGTGACACCGACGCAACCAAATTCTTCGAGTAAGACCGGGTCTGAGAAAAGTGCGACACACTACAAAAATGTGTATTTGCTATTTACAGTTACTGCCGTTTACATTGTCTCTTGGCTGCCATTGTGGTTGGCTTACGGCGGTGTATATGTACCACGTGACGTGCAGTATATGTTTATACTCAACTCCGCCGTCAACCCGTTCATTTATAGCATCATGAGCGCCATGTTTCGCAACGACCTGCGAATGTTCTGTCGCAAGACACGCTCAAGATTTATGAATTATCTTTGATAATTAAAGTGGAATTACACATGCCCAATATTGCCAAGTACCACCTTCAAAACAGACATAAAACGACATCTCATGTCGTACATGTAATCGTTACACCAACAGCGATATATGTTTGTCAAACATGGAAGGATACGTTAAGAATATAGAAAAACTAGATGTATTCCACCGACGATGCCTCCGCTTCATATTAGGCTCCTCGTGGGAAGACACGATGAAGGGACAAGGAGAGCAGGCATGGATTGTCTACATGACAACGTCAAGTGTCGACGACGGAGACTAGCTGTATATGTTATATGTTGATCAAGAGATCGAATAGTACATATTGCGATAGAGTGGGTGACTGGAGGAGTGGAGGTGTCAGTTGAAACAGAGGAAGGCCGATTAAGATCTGGCGCAAGACATTTAATGAAGATCTGGCCAACATCATTGCGAAAGGTTGTTCCAAATGACGAAAGCTCGGCGCATGGAGACCTGAAATGAACAGATGGAACTACGTCTAAGTATGGTTTATACATGCATATATATATATATATATATATATATATATATATATATATATATATATATATATATATATATATATATATATATATATGCTATATATATTAGAATATATATATATATATATATATATATATATATATATATATATATATACATATATATATGTGTGTGTATGTGTGTCTGCTTCTCGACAATATAGCTTTGCGTGTCTGCTCTTTGATCAACCCTAGATGGCTTGATTCAACGACGACATATTCATGACAGGCCAGGCGTATACCACGATCCACACTTTACATTGTTTGTGTTATGGTGGTAATCCGACATTCTGTAGATCTAGTCAGAGAATGCTGACATTGACGTTATGCGAGTCAGTTGTAACCGCACGAGTGAGTTCCATCAGATAACTTTGACTCATCGTTTGAAGCTGCTTGCATCGACAGGGTGGTGTTGATTTGGGAATGTTATCACTGTGTGTTGTTCTTGCAAATCGAATAATAAAATATTTTGTTCATTTTCTTCATAAATTGTCTTTTGATTCTTCTTTATTTACAGTTTGTGTTTTACCTTGATTACTTATTCAATTATTTATAATTCTCTAAAATATTTAATGATTTGTACAATTATTACTAGTGCTGGTTCGATACCAGGTTTTGTTCGATACCGATCGATACCTGAATTTTGTTCGATACTCGATACTCGATACTTACGTTGTAATTAAGTATAATTTTCACATAGAACACAGTTCCCAGTAGAAGCACAGTATGCAACAGAAGTAGTGCTGGTTCGATATCAATCGATATATTACTGGTTTGATACCAGAATTCTTCGATACCGATCGATATATTACTGGTTCGATATCAGAATTCTTCGATATCAATCGATACTAGATTTTTAGTCGATACTCGAAATTTACCTTATAAGTGTAATTCAGTACAGTAGAGATCTCCAAAGAAACACTACTATCCACTTAGACTTATGCCACAGAAACACAAAATGTTTCACTTGTAGGGAAATATGTGACAATTTTATAGTCATGCAAACAATGATTAATACGCAATTTTCTATTTATGTAAGTACACAAACAACAGTTTCAATATAATTGATTACTGTTGTAAAACTAAAAGGTAATTGTAATATAATATTAAAACAATAAAGACAACTGCAATAAAATATCTAGTGACAAATTAATTAATTAATTGCACTGAATTATTTTAAATTAATAACAGTACTTCACCCCAGCTGTTTGTAAATACACTTTAATATAGCAGCTTAATTTCAAGTCAATGTGTCTCCTAAAATGACCATCAACAAATACAGCTGAAACAAATGAAACATACAAATAATATGTTATTATTATATAAAAACACATATCACTTATAATAGTGTCACTGCCAGCACAGCTGAATCCTCACTGTTATAACTTTTTTATTATTAATTCTATCATAAAGATAATTGTGATTTAGCATCAAAACTGTATAGATGATTACAATAAAATAACACTAATTAATAATTGAAAAAATATTAATTTAAATTACAATTGTACTTCCCAGTTCACACCAATATTTTTTAAATATAAAACTTAAATTACCACGTTATCAAGTACACATAACAAGCCCCATTATGTTTTTGCAACTGTTTTCAAGAACAGGTCAGTTTCTTCCTCTACCTCTGGCTCTGCCAGTGGTGAACCTGTTTGGCCAGTGCCAGTGTCACAGTGGCAGTAGATGCAGTAAGCGAATCGTCATCGTTAATCAAGTCACGTCGTATATGTCACTTCTTGACGCTGTGGCCGCAGTTACTTAGTAGATTCGGCAATCGATGGCGATTCGCTTCGACTGTAACTTGATGTCCACTGCTTGCTCATTGTCGAATATTTCGAAAGAACACGTTCTCGAGTCAACGGCAATGCGACGTTGTCCACAACGTCAACGTCGACGACGTCGACATGCCGTACGCTGAAAGTTGATCATCACGTTTTGATAGCTACTTGATTGGTGACATGTTTCGTCAAATTCGATGTATTTCCCCCACCATCTTTGAGACGTTTCTAGCATAGCAGACAGTCTTTGTTGGAAAAGTGCCAAATTAGCGATGAACGTTCGTCATGTTGTCGTTCGTCTTGGTTGTGGGCGTCGTGTACGGCAAATGGTGGCGACAACAAAACAGCGCCACCAAACGGAACCCGGATAAACAAAGCCTCCGCATCGCGCTCGAATAATTATTTATATTAACAATATTATTATTAAACTAGTTTCATAAATACTAGTGCGTGCAATAAACACTCTATAAAAATGCTATTGGATGTGTGTTTTTGTACGCGTAACCGTAAGTAAAGTAGGGAGAAAGATGACATGGTAGTGCCACGAAACGAGAGCGTCACGTACGATCCTTGGTTTGGATAACGAGGCTAAGCGAAGTCTGACCTAGGCTAAGATCGCTCACAGAAAACAGTTATTATACAAACTAACTCTACAATAAAGTTTTAGAAAACAATTCACATTTTATGTTATATTATTTTTAAACAACCACGCCTTAGTCAATTTAGGCTGCGAAGCGCTGTAGTGATAGCTCCCGTAAACAACGTCGTCATCAACAACGATGTTGCGTCTTCGCATCGACATCGTCGAATGGACTCGATGTCAAGTATCAAGGTATCGAAGGTATCGAAGGTATCGAAGGTATCGAAGGTATCGAAGGTATCGAAGGTATCGAAGGTATCGAAGGTATCGAAGGTATCGAAGGTATCGAAGGTATCGAAGGTATCGAAGGTATCGATGGTATCGAAGGTATCGAAGGTATCGAAGGTATCGAAGGTATCGAAGGTATCGAAGGTATCGTAGGTATCGAAGGTATCGAAGGTATCGAAGGTATCGAAGGTATCGAAGGTATCGAAGGTATCGAAGGTATCGAAGGTATCGAAGGTATCGAAAGTATCGAAGGTATCGAAGGTATCGAACAGTGGGCGTTCGATACCAAAAGTATCGAAGTATCGCGATACCACTAAATATCGGTATCGAACTTTCGCAATTATCGCGATACTTCGATATATCGAATATCGAACCAGCACTAATTATTACACATGTAAAACTACACGAGTTACCGCGCGTTGCCCGGGAAAAACGGTCATATGCACTATACACCCAAACCCATCCCAACTGATTCCAACCCGTATTAACTTGTAATCAATTGTAACTGGTCCGTTGCGTAGTTGTTACATATCCCGGTTTGAAATATGAACCCGATACACGCAAAACTGGCCGAGATGTGCTTCCGCAAACAATGAGAGAACGAACTGGGATATGTATTATCGATGTCGATTCATGGTATATAGTTTAACGTCCACTTTTTAAAATTACACTAATTTGACGGGCGATGACTTTGACGATAAATGGTATATAACCAGACCTGTAGTGAATACATGACAGCCAGGCACTGCGCGCGTGCGTGCGTGCGCGCGTGCGTGCGTGCGTGCGTGCGCGCGTGCGTGCGCGCGTGCGTGCGCGCGTGTTTGTGTGTGTGTGTGTGTGTGTTTGTGCGTGACGATCTGTGGTACAATTACCGGTAGAGTTATTAGACAGTGAGCTGTTTGTGCGTGACGATCTGTGGTACAGTTACCGTTAGAGTTATTAGACAGGGAGCTGTTTGTGCGTGACGATCTGTGGTACAGTTACCGTTAGAGTTATTAGACAGTGAGCTGTTTGTGCGTGACGATCTGTGGTACAGTTACCGTTAGAGTTATTAGACAGGGAGCTGTTTGTGCGTGACGATCTGTGGTACAGTTACCGGTAGAGTTATTAGACAGGGAGCTGTTTGTGCGTGACGATATGTGGTACAGTTACCGGTAGAGTTATTAGACAGGGAGCTGTTTGTGCGTCACGATCTGTGGTACAATTACCGTTAGAGTTATTAGACAGGGAGCTGTTTGTGCGTGACGATCTGTTGTACAATTACCGTTAGAGTTATTAGACAGGGAGCTGTTTATGCGTGACGATCTGTGGTACAATTACCGTTAGAGTTACTAGACAGGGAGCTGTTTGTGCGTGACGATCTGTGGTACAATTACCGTTACAGTTTTTAGACAGGGAGCTGTTTGTGCGTGACGATCTGTGGTACAATTACCGTTAGAGTTACTAGACAGGGAGCTGTTTGTGCGTGACGATCTGTGGTACAATTACCGTTAGAGTTACTAGACAGGGAGCTGTTTGTGCGTGACGATCTGTGGTACAATTACCGTTACAGTTTTTAGACAGGGAGCTGTTTGTGCGTGACGATCTGTGGTACAATTACCGTTAGAGTTACTAGACAGGGAGCTGTTTGTGCGTGACGATCTGTGGTACAATTACCGTTAGAGTTATTAGACAGTGAGCTGTTTGTGCGTGACGATCTGTGGTACAATTACCGTTAGAGTTATTAGACAGGGAGCTGTTTGTGCGTGACGATCTGTGGTACAATTACCGTTTGAGTTATTAGACAGTGAGCTGTTTGTGCATGACGATCTGTGTTACAATTACCGTTAGAGTTATTAGACAGTGAGCTGTTTGTGCGTGACGATCTGTAGTACAATTACCGTTAGAGTTATTAGACAGTGAGCTGTTTGTGCGTGACGATCTGTGGTACAATTACCGTTAGAGTTATTAGACAGGGAGCTGGTGCACTGTGTAATTTAAATGTAGAGAACCCATTTTGAGACCCTCCGATGGAACCAACTGCGTTCTATCTGGAGCCCCGATATCGTGCAATTTCGGTCGTCCCGTCGATTTAGCGCTGTTTTCAGCAAACAATTAACAATCTTATAAATGTCACAAGAGTAAAAATGTTGTAAAAATGTTTGTTTTAGGACATGCTATGTCGCAGTAGTAATGTAAAACATTAATGTGTTTAACCGTTATCAACATTTCTGCGAAAATGCAAAGCTTAACGCAGGCGTCGCGCCTAATTTTTAGTGCGACATGAACATATCGCGACGTCATCACTTATCAGGTTATCTGTGGCAGACTTTTTATCTTCCTTTTTTTAGTTATCATAAGCTATTTTATTCACAAATTATCGAAAGTAGTACGGTGTTAAAAATAAATTGTACTGTTTCGTAAGAATGAACAAACAAATTGGTTCCATCCGCGTGAGGGCGCCGTCAGTGTGCAAGACGGCGCGGTTCAAAGAGAACCAGCTGTTTGATCTACTGGCTCTGCTACCGTGAGTAAATGGCGTTCGCATGTATTTAGTTAAGACTCGCTGTTTCCTGTTATTGCGACATTTGTCACGATTGCCGTGCTTCAAGTTGCAGGTGGCCAAACAGTTTGATTAAGATTAATTGTGTCATCAGAAATTAACCTTATCACCTCTTATTATATTGATTCCTGTATGATCATAGGTGCGTCTGTTAGGCTGATTGGCGTTGTCATTACGCTGGGTCTACGGTCACTGGCAATAAATCGATTTCAGCAAAGGGGGTTCGTTTGTTTGAACGATATACGTTATTGTTGTTCTCCTCTTGGCATCCCTGTCGTCAGGGGTGAGGTTGGCCATGGTGTCATTTTCTGTCATCTTGTTTTCTTCCTCTTCTCTTTCGTCACTTTCCCCTCACCACATTCTCTGTCAACAGTCTCCAATTCCTGCTGTCGTTTGCCATTGTTCTGCATTCTTCTGCCACTCGTTCCAGGTTTCTCTTAATGCATTCCTCCCATCACAAGCTTTGTCTTTCTGATCTTTCTTCCACTTTCTGGGTAAATGCTCTCTTTGCCAGTTTTCCATCTCCCATTCTTTCCACATAACCGACCCATTTCCTCCTTCTCCTCATCAATTTGTCATAATCCTTCACTCCAACCTTTACTCTTAATCACTCTATTCTTCTCTTGTCAGCTCTCATAACTTCCACGATTCTTCTTAGCCAATTGTATATATGTAATATGCATGATATATGTAATCTGACTTTATTTAGTTATGAATGTCTGTTTCGGATACACATTGCTTATGTGATACCATCCCTAGACAGTAATAATACTCACTTGCACTGGCATTAATGTGTAATTATTTATAGAAGGAAGGTATGCATTTACATGCTGTTTGGATTTACACATATCACAGTTTCACTCAGTAGCGGATGCCGAATAAACGGATAACAGGAAACTACATGTCTATCAGTAACCTTTACAAAGACGCACCGTAATGATTTGACAAGTAATCACCGTCCGTGGTACTTAGTCGACATCGGATTTAGTGCCGTGATAATATATACCTCCATAGCGTACACTACGCAGACTGCATCAGTGGAAGTTTCGGAACGTGTCTAGAGATACGTGCAGTAACACACAAGATACAAGAAGCTGTATTTAAAGTCGGTTCACATGTGGAATTACATACAATGAATACAATGAATACAATGAATACAATGAATACAATGAATACAATGAATACAATGAATACAATGAATACAATGAATACAATGAATACAGTGAATACAATGAATACAATGAATACAGTGAATACAGTGAATACAATGAATACAGTGAATACAGTGAATACAATGAATACAGTGAATTCAATGAATACAGTGAATACAATGGATACAATGGATACAGCGAATACAGCGAATACAGCGAATACAGCGAATACAGCGAATACAGCGAATACAGCGAATACAGCGAATACAGCGAATACAGCGAATACAGCGAATACAGCGAATACAGCGAATACAGCGAATACAGCGAATACAGCGAATACAGCGAATACAGCGAATACAGCGAATACAGCGAATACAGCGAATACAGCGAATACAGCGAATACAGCGAATACAGCGAATACAGCGAATACAGCGAATACAGCGAATACAGCGAATACAGCGAATACAGCGAATACAGCGAATACAGCGAATACAGCGAATACAGCGAATACAGCGAATACAGCGAATACAGCGAATACAGCGAATACAGCGAATACAGCGAATACAGCGAATACAGCGAATACAGCGAATACAGCGAATACAGCGAATACAGTGAATACAGTGAATACAGTGAATACAGTGAATACAACAAATACATGTTCATGGAATTTGACATGGCGGTAGGAATATTGGCTGTTTACCTACCTACAGGCAGATCACTTTGCCGAGTGACCGACTCAGTTCTGGATCACGCTGCGGACTCGACTCGCTGTAGGTTTCACTTTCTCGTAGTTCATTTGGCAGACTGTTCCAGATCCGGGGACCATCAGGCACAACATATTTTAAGTCCACAATCGTTTTTGGTCACATACCGTAGTTTCAATGACGATGCTCCCCGCACGCTTTAACTCAAGATCGGCTCGCTGATGTGTGGGTGAGTCCGATCTAACATAAGATGCAGTGTCCGCACCTCGATCAGTCCGTTTTTTCTCAGTTAGTCGTGTATGTAAAACCAAGCCTGACTAAATGACGCATCTAGCTTAGTTTCACCAATAAACAAAATCTCCACAAGAATACTTGAGAATAAGTCAGAGAATTCATGAAATTGGTTTATCAGTGAGTAACAGTCTCGCGTAATCCTTTTTCGTAACGCGGATGTCTTCAATTATGACCATGCATCACACGAGTCACGTGAAGTTCTTTCTGGTTGCATTTCACAGGCTTGAGACACGCCACGCGAGTACTTCCAATTAGGAGGGCCGGGACTTAGCGACACATTCCTACACAACAACAGCACCAATATATCACGCTACCCGATGTTCAGATTGAGCAGGGATGATCTCTGTGCGCTGTTTGTTTACCCTTTTACCATGGAGAGCCAAGCACCGACCTGGGATTTGGCACGAATCAACTTGTTTTCTCGAAAATAAATACTTTATGAAGCATTCCAGTAGTTAAAAGCAAGTATAGCTGTAACGACGAATAATCCTATAAGGAGGACAGGCGGCGTCTTGGTACATTGCGGATGCATCTTTATTTATTTGGAAATATTAAATTTTAAAGCGGCATGTATCCGGGATAAAAACCCGCCCAAAGGATTTAACAATATAAAATAAGGAAATACATATGTAGTTATCAGCTAAACAATGAAGTTAAATAAATACGTTAAATAAATAGGTTAAAATAAGTTAAATAAATACATTATTTTGAAACATAAATAAGTTAAATACAATACAAAATTGACTGTGTAAAAATAGACAAGCATATAAAGAATAACAAGTCCAGTAAACCTTAAAACTTATCATTAACGTAGCTAAAAGCGTATAAACACTCAACTTCATATATATTTAGCTAGCCACACAGTATTCTAAACGTTGTGCGGAACAGGTGTGTCTTTGGCAGTGTCTTACATGTTGCCACTGAGTCAGCGTCTCTTACAGCAGGGGTAGATTGTTCCGAAGTGTCCATCCTGCCACCGAGACAGACCGCCGACCGTATCTCTCGAGGTCGTACCGCGGTATTGTCAACTGACGTTGGTGGGGAACTCAATGGTCGGGTGGTCCGAGGTGGTGAACAGCGCCATACACGAGGAGAACGCTCTTGAATTCAATTCATTGGCGAATTGACAACCAATGGAGGCTGAACAGAACAGGTGTGATGTGATCTTTTCTATGGGTCCCAGTAATAAGTCGCACGGCAGAATTCTGGACCATCTGCAGTTTATGCAGTAGAGTCTCATTACGGCATTGCCGTAATGATCCCGAGACGTGATTAGGGCATTAATGTCTTGCACGCGACGATAATCACACAGTTCATGATCCTGGCTATGCTGTGAATGTGACAATAGGCCACGTGTCAAACACAGCGTACATGTCCCGCCATTGACATGGTGTCGTCAATAATAACGCCGCGATATCCAGCGTGTAGGGTAGGGTGAGGCATGGAGCCCCCGTGGGCTAACAAACCCCCTTTGAATTACGTCAGTTTTATGTGTTTGAGATCTGTGTCTGGTGGACGAATACAATGCTGCCACCCATTGACTACTCTGACGGAAAAACAGACACTGGCAAAAAACGCGGTAAGTAAATATTTTGCATTTAATGCTTTGTTACATGTTTGATATAATAGTTGTGTATTTGTAATGTGTTACTACAGCAACACGATTAAACATAGCCTTGTGCAAGTGTTGTTATATTTATGTGTAGTCTATAGAGGTTCATTTACGTTTTTGTGAAAATGGGTGATAATTATAATTAGCGCCGGAATTGACATTTGTGTAGATCATGCATGCTGGAGGCAAGACCCCCCCCCGACCGTGTGGGGCTAGACGACCCCGGGGGCGTCTTGCCCCACATAATTCGGTAGCAGTCTACAAGCGTGAGTAGGTCACAAAATATACTTGTTTCGTATAGCTGGTAAGATGATTCCAAATACGTAGTAAAGTTCTATTATCACGTTAACAATGGGCAATATCTGTAAAAGTTCCGCTCAGACGTTTCAGTGCAGAATGATATTCATAATTTATATAGATGTAATATTTGCAGACCTGTATGTTATGTGATTACTTGTATAGTGGGCAATGTGTTTTAGATATGGTTGGCACATACAAGCGCAAGACGGAACGGGATGCACATGGCTACATTCTGAAAGCTGCACTCTTAGCTTTGGAGAACCTTTGAAGACAGTCAGTCGACTGTATCACGTGACAACTTAGATGCTATGTTATCTAAAAGTGAAGGACTGTCTTAATTACGTTGGTTGGGTACCTATGTTGGACAAGATAATACCTATAAACCATTTTCCGGTTGATAACTACGTCCATTGTACCTTAAGGGGGCTCCATGCCCCACCCTACCCCACATGATTTCGGCGTGATATCGCAGCCGCATACGTCAGTGACAATGTCAACGGGAAGACGGCTGTTTCGATGGAACCCAAGACCGTAGATCGTAAAAAGCGTCAAAGTTGCTGCTCCGAGTTTCAGTCGTTTGTAGATTATATGACAGAGCCTCTATTTTGCGATTGCTCATCACAACTATGGCACCGGAAGACGACTATGATACCGGAAGACGAGACACCGGAAGACGACTGTGACACAGGAAGATGACTATGACACCGGAAGACGACTATAACACCGGAAGATGATCGTGACACCGGAAGACGACTATGACACAGGAAGACGACTATGACACCGGAAGACGCCTATGTGTACGTACTTCGTCATCCGCCTTCAACAAAAATTTCTTGGTTGAGTTTTACAATCATTTAAAATGTTCTAAAATGTTGGAACGATTTGCATAATTGAAAAGAAACCTGCATATGTGTCACATGAAAGTCACTGGTTTAGAGGTTTATAGTACATTTAGTAATTATGTCCTGGAGTAGGATTTGTAATTCCACAATATAGACGATTTCTACATAGCTTCGTTTCGCCGCTTTCTTGTGGCATTTGTATTGCACTCGTAGAAACATGGAACATAACGCGAGATGCCACGTCATGTCCTACTATAATTGCCTTACTAGCTTACATGCAACAAAGAGTAACTAATCAAGGAAAGATATTGTCATCACTAATCATTCTCGTCTTACTCTCGTTCCCACGGATTGTATTTCTATAGTCTCTGAATGTGCATGAGTGGGAGTGATTGTAATACGAGTCACTGGTTATGCGTGTCACGTTCGCCACTCAAGCAGCGTGCACAGAAGTTACTGCGTGCTGACTTATAGAGCGTGACGTACAAAGAGCACCACACAGATATTGGGAGGAAGACACATTTGATAAGTATACAGGCCTCTACCTCAATAATTACTATATTAAAATATAAGATAAGATCAGCTTTATTGCAATGTGTTTTCATTGCAATTACAATAAAACATTGGAACGCGTTATAATGTTGGGTCGTCGTACAATTATGTTCACATGACAATACACTCACTTGCACCAAACGATTGTGATAAAATATACTACAATTTATATTAAATAAATGCATATATAAATAAATAAATAAGTGAAATCACATACGATAGGTCCGAATAAAAAGTTATTCTTTATAACATTGATAATCAATAATTGATATGATAATATACATATCGTAATTAGGTTTCTCTGCAGTGAGATGGAATAATGACTTTACTCTTGTCGTCAGATAATCAGTTATCAAACCGTATGATCACTCTAATAAGATATTGCATCGTAACATTCACTATTTTAATTCTCACGTTTTGTAAAATTTCATTAAAACAAAATTATATATTATAGCATGACATCTGAAGGCTTCTAGCAGTGACACTACTTAAGGATTACTTAATAATTGGCCGCATCAATGAGGTAGAAGATCGTGGTGAATTAATTACCAAATTGCTCCATCGTCATGAGTCTCAATCGTTAAAATCTCTCCTGCATTGCACGTAGACACACATACGCCAGTTTCCGCTTATTGTTCTTGCTCTTCGTGATGTACACATTGTGTGTATGTTTCTCTTATTACAAATGTTCTTCCTGGAAATTTCGAATGTTCAGCATTGTAGGCAATAAATCTGTTTCATTAAAAGGTATGTATTGAGCTCATTCTTATTAGGGCTGATACCTGTCTGCTTGTTTCGTCATAGTAATACTTTTAATAACACAGGTTCATTCCTTGAAACATATCTACAATGACTTTCCCACATAATTACTTTACGCAAGATAGTCCTTCAAAGACAAATATGAATGCCAGTGTTATTATCGATACTTGTGCTATACACTATGTGTAACATGCGGGACTGTGAGTTTCAAATAACGTACATTATGACTGAATACTCTTTTGTCGTGAATAAATGTGTAAGAGTATCCATTTATATTCATGAATAAACTAAAATATACTTTCATACAAGTCTCCATTTGAGGTCAACCTTGACCTTTACCTGACCTTCAGCATCTGATCTTAACGTTGAACTGAATATTTTGCATCAAAAACGGATTCTAACTACTCAAATATCCCTAAAAGAAGTATTACACATAATTCTAAGACAAGTGGTTCTAAAGTATTTTCTAAGATCAGGGGCCATCTTGGATTTATGCAAATTACCAGAGTTGCACAAAGTTGCCATTTGGATATTCAAGCTGAATCTGTTGTAGGATCTGATGAGTCCAAATCAAAAAAAAACATACATACATACATACATACATACATACATACATACATACATACATACATACATACATACATACGTACATACGTACATACGATACATACATACATACATACATACATACATACATACATACTACATACTTACATACTTACATACATACATACATACATACATACATACATACATACATACATACATACATACATACATACATACATACATACATACATACATACATACATACATACATACATACATACATACATACATACATACATACATACATACATACATACATACATACATACATACATACATACATACATACATATATACTTTTGCTCTTTTGTTTGTAAGTGGATGTAATAAGTATGATTGTAACACTACAATAATTCCTGACGTGGTTTTAATCAAACACACATTTTCGAATATCATTATAAATATTATTTTAAAATAAGGGTTGTTTACTGCCAAGTTGCGCAAACAAATTATATTGCCGAGCTTTCCGAAACGCAACGTTTCACTGCATCACATTATAGGCAATGTGGAGGTTCGAAAAATCAAGAAAAGTCTGAAATCAGTTTTTGTTTATTTATATATTGTAGCAGTACGCACAATCCGCTTTGGGAAGGTCGGTAAATGTTGTCGTGGTAGTCATGTATTGGAGAATGTTAATTAACCTGTATATGTGTCACATGAAAATCACTGGTTTAGAGCTTTATAGTACATTTAGTAATTGTGCCCTGGAGCAGGATTTGTAATTCCACAACAACTATTTCCACACGGCATCGTTTCGCCGCTTTCTTGTTGCGTTTGTATTGCATTCGTAGAAACATGGAACAGAACGCGAGATGACCCGTCGTGACCTGCTGTAAGTGCCTAACTAGCTTACATGCAGCAACGGATAACTAATCAAGGAAAGGTATTTTCATCACTAATCGGTCTCGTCTTACTCTCGTTCTCACGGATTATATTTCTATAGTCTCTGAATGTGCATGAGTGTGAGTGATCGGTAATACGAGTCACTGGTTATACCGGTCACTTTGTAACCCACGTAGCGTGCACAGAGGCTTAATGTGCGTGACAGACAAAGAGAACAACACAGGTAATGGGAATAAGACACTTTTGATAAATACATAGGCCCCTACGTCTATACGTAATCTATTAACATATCGTAATTAGGTTTCTGTATAGTGAGATGGAGTAATTACTTTGCTCTTGTCGTCAGATAACAATTTATCAAACCGATTGATTACTTTAATAAGGTACTGCATCCTACATGTTTCGCGCTCTACAAGATCGAACACCGGCGTATAACTCTCGTATAAATGTATGTACCGCGTCGTGCCTTACGATCTGCTAACAGCGCGTTGTTAGCGGTTCCCCGTTACAACCTTGAACGATATGGGCGCCGTTCTTTCAGTCGAGCAGGATCAACTCTGTGTAATGCACTATCTGAGGAGTTGCGTTCCACTGAGTGCATAGTTATTTCAAGATGGCATTTAATGTCTAGCCTTTTCTACAGCTTTCACGCTTTTATATTTATATTTATTTATTTGTAAATAACTCAACTAGCATGTGATTTTAATTATTTATTAGTGACTAGCTTACAAGTTAACATATATTTAATTTTTACTACTTACACAAATATTGTATTGCTGTAGTCATTTATTACGAATTAACTACTATGTATATTATTCTATATTTATTTATTCTGCCATCTCTGTTTAATTAAACATTTTCTAGTTCAGTTTCCGTACAACAGGTACAAGTGCTCACATGTCTTACTTGTACTTTTATTATAGTTATTTCTTATAATGTTTTAATGTTGTCAACACCACTGAACATAGTTTATACTTTTGATTTTTGAGTGTATAAATAAAGTGTATTGTTTTATTATTAACATTCACTATTTATATTCTCACGTTTAGTTTCATATTATTTCTGCATGTTGGATGAATAAAACATTAATATAAATGACTGCTGTTTTCGTTTATAACATAACCCTATTGATATATGTCGTCGAAATTAATATAAAGATAATTATGTAGTAAATAAAAAATTATGTTATCAGGATATTGTTTTTATCAGATACTATATTTTAAAATCTAACTTATACTGAAACATGTCACACACAAAATAAACATAAATGAAAATGTTACGTTGTTAGTTTTCGTTTAATTTATTCTACGCCATAATTTATGGTGTGTGTGTGTGTGTGTGTGTGTGTGTGGTGTGTGTGTGTGTGTGGTGTGTGTGTGTGTGTGTGTGTGCGTGCGTGCGTGCGTGTGTGCGTGTGTGTGTGTGTGTGTGGTGTGTGCGGGCGGCGGCGAAGTTACGGTTCTAAAAGAACGTATATGGTACCGTATACTGTATGGTGCGTACCCAATACCGTACAGAGGCAAATGATGTACATATCTAGTTGGTATCCATATATGTTTATATGAATTGTAAGCACACACACACACACCCACACACACCACACACACACACACACACACACACACACACACACACACACACACACACACACACACACACACACACACACACACACACACACACACACACACACACACACACACACACACACACACACACATACACACATACACACACATATACACACATATACACACACATACACACATATACACACATATACACACATATACACACACATACACAAATATATATATATATATATATATATATATATATATATATATATATATATACATTCAAATTTTTGTGTGGTCTTATATACAGTGCAGGGCAACAGGGGATTAAGTCTTTACGATGTTACATGAAATGAGATGCTTTATAACGGCGTATACGTAAACTTAATGCACTTGCGAAGTAATGGCCAATTAGTAAGTCTGTACGTGACAATCAAACACCCGGCCGCGTATGTATTGCAGGAGTAAGCATTCGTGATACTCAAGTAAAAATAGTTATCAAAGAATGGACTCTGCTTCAATCAACTTGTTAGAACAGCTGAATATAGAGAGTTACGTGTGGAAAGCCGGCGTGTCAAGATTCATTATTCTTTCGCTCATATAATGGCCGTCAAGCTATGGGACATATAGTGCGTCGGCTAGTGTAAAGGAAGCATATTTTTTAGTATAATCTTGACAACAGGTTTATAAATCATCTGAATAGTATACAGAACTTAAAAACCTCTGTTGCAATTTTTTATTTGGTCCCATAGTGATTTAGCGGCCATTTAAAAAATGGGCGCTAAATTTTATTTCGCCGTACGTTAGTAACTGACTGTTTCACCTAGAGAAATAAGTGTAGTATGTGGATATATGTTCTATGGGACAATGATTTCAAATAAACAATTTTTTTAATTTTCCGGCTTCGCGTCCGCCATTTTTATAGATGGCGGTCGTCAATACAAATGTCACAATATCTCAAAAACTACATCACCTTGACCAGTAAGGTTGATGACATTGGATAATTTGGTGGATAGCGATGTACACCAATGTACATTTTACCTTCATTAACATTCATTTATCCGCCATTTAAAAATATGGCGTCCGCTAAATTGTATTACTTTTAACCTTTATTGACTTTCAAATATCCGCCATTTTATAATATCCGTTTTTTTTAAGATGGCGCCCGACAAAATCTCTAAAATTACTATATCCATAGCTTACGAACTACGTGGTTTAGAGACCAAAAGTTGATGTTAAAATAAAAAAAAATAGAAGTAATTATGTGTTGTACTATTTTTTACTTATCCGTCATTCTAATAGATGGCGGCCATCAAACAGTATTATTTCTGTATCTTCCACCCACCCCCCAACATCCAACATCCACTGCAATTGCACGTATTCTAGAGCCATAACTATTCGATGCCAAAATGTAGGATTTTTAGATATGATTATTTAAATTGCATTACTTTTAACCTTTACTGAATTTCAAATAGTCACCGTTTTTGTAATATCCACTATTTTATAAGATGGCTTCCGACAAAATCTATCATTTTCACAGCTGAAGTTGCGGTCAAAAAGTATTTTTGGAAGCGTTTGAATTTCAAAGACATTCAAATGTCTGCCATTACTAAAAATAGCGCCCACCAAATCATATTATTTCCAAATCTTCAGAGAGCCTATGATATATTGTTGTGTCGTAAGATCTATGTATCAACGAAATGTGAAAGTTTTTTAATACACAGCTGCATTGCGTCAGCTGCAAAACTGAACCAGTCCTGAATTCTGGAGCTGGTGTTTCCTTGGTTTGCACTGACAACAATTGGCCACCATTCTGGTGCTCTCCAGGCGCCAGAGATTTTGGGATGATTCGGTCTAAGACTATATCCTGTGTACGTGGGAGTTTGTTTAGTTCATGTCTCAGTAATTTGAAAAGAACCGCCATACATTTTTCACATCCAGGACATAATGGTGTTCACAGAAACTCGTCATAACCTTGACCACTTCACTTCGGTGGACTGTTCTGCTCCTTCTGCAAATCCAGCCAGTGCAGCAAGTACAGTTCGAAAAATGGGAGAAATGTTGTGAAGCTGGTACCCAATTGTGATCCCAGCAAAGAGACAAGAGCACGACATCAGTGGGTTGGGAGGATAGGTAGACTATTAATATGTTTCTGCAACTTCCAAAATATGTTGAATCTTGCAACTGTTTGCTTATTTGGGTATGCTCACACCTGCAGACACAGGGCAGTCGGAGTTTGTCTTTACATCATTGCGTGTCACGGTCACTAGATTCTCAGCAGTTCTCATGTCGAAGACATTTTGAGCCAGGTATAGAAGTCCGATGCACGTTGAATCATCTACTATATATTGGATCTTATTCCGTTGGAATTGCCCCTACACGGTGTTGATTCCTTCAGTGAGGATACGTTCGTATAACTGTCAAAGATAACCTTCAATTGATCATGACCTCGAACTTTTGATTGGAAGAGCTTAACATATGATTTGTCATCGTCTTTGTAGTTACTGAAATTTTTGACAGCCACCAACACCCTGCAAGGCTGTCATTCCATCGACTATGAGACAGCATCTCTTTTGGATGGATTTATATAATAGCTTACGGGATTGTGCCACTTTTGCCCTGCACAATATTCTCCAGCAACTGTCATTTGTTAGATGGTTCGATTTATTTGGTTCCATCAACATCCAGTTTGTGTATGCAAATTCGTGACTACCAATTATTTATTTCAAATCAAATCTTCTTTTGAAGATCGTGTTATAGCTAGCATCCTTGGAAAAAGTAGTGATGTTGCCTTCAGAATCTCAGTTTATGAGCCATCTTTCTATTCCATGTATTTTACAGTTACACTCCAGGATAGTAAGATTTCATTTGTCCTTTGTCATCTTGGTGCTTATCATATGATTGTCAAGAGAAAAGGTTTTATGAAAGTTTCCAGAAGACAGGTGAAAGTCAGTAGAAGACAGTTTTCATGCATAAAAGCCAACATGCGCTTCACAATGCCGTGCAATTGCAGTGGATGTTGGATGGTGTGGGGTGGGGGTGGATAAATATATTGGGAGTTTTCAATATGCTATGGCTTAAATTTGAAGTCAATAAAGAAATGTTTGAATTGGCCAACTCTGTCCATTTTACAGAATATCTAAGAACCATGTTTAAATCGTTGCCTCCAAACATATATGTTTCCACATCAGCTTCAAGGTTCGAAGATACGTAGATCATAAGACCTAGGGATAACAGGCTCTCTTATAATACTGTTTGATGGGCCATCTTTTAGAATGACGGATAAATCAAAAGTAATACAACACATAATTACTTCTAAAAATATTGTATTTTGACATCAACATTTGGTCTCTAAGCCACGTAGTTCTTAAGCTATGAATATAATACTTTTAGAGATTTTGTCGGGCGCCATCTTAAAAAATGGCGGATATTTGAAAGTCAATAAAGGTTCAAAGTAATACAATTTAAATAATCATATCTAAAAACATTACATCTTGCCATCAATTTTTGGCTTTAGATTACGTAGTTCTTACGATATGGGTAAATGGCTGGGCCGGACGACATCTTTAAAAGTGGCGGATATGTGAATATTAATGAAGGCAAAATGTACATTGGTGTATATCGCTATCTACTAAGCTATCCAATGTCATCAACATTAGTGCTCAATGTGATAATAATAATAATAATAATAATAATAATAATAATAATAATAATAATAATAATAATAATAATAATAATAATAATAATAATAATAATAATAATAATAATAATAATAATAATAATAATAATAATAATAATAATAATAATAATAATAATAATAACGACTTCGTATGCGCCAATATCCTCAAAGATCAAGCTCAGTGGCGCGACAAAACCAAGGGATTAAGCAATCTCGTAATCGAAAGCTATGCGTGAGTCGTCAATGGATGGATGAAGAAGCTATGAGGATAAGGAAGATAGGCAGAATTAAAGAGATAGGTTTTTAGACGTCGGCGGAATGAAACTATATTACCTTCTGATTTAACACTGGCAGGAAGCGAATTCCACACCGTTGGTGCGGCAACCGAGAAAGCTCGGGTCCCCGCTTTAGTTTTCACCCGAGGGATGTAAAGAGGGTTACTAATGGTTGAGCGTAGCTGTCTGGAATTTCTTGCTGGATTTAGCATTGAATTTAGATGTGCTGATTGTGTAGATGAGAATGCTTGATAAGGTATTGTATACATTTTGAAAATGATGCGATAGTGCACAGGGAGCCAATGCAATGATTTTAGAAGCGGCACTGAGCGAGAAAAACGAGGCGAACGCGTGACTACCCTTGGTAAGCAATTTTGGACGCGCTGAAGTTTTGCTATATCCTTGTTTGCGGTATTGTAAAGGAGGGAATTGCAGTAGTCAAGTATGCTGCTTACTAGAGCTGTTGCGATGGTTTTAGCAACGGAAAGTGATATAAACCGGCGAATACGGCGAAGATCACGGATATGTTAAAAACGGCAACGGCATGTTTTCGATATATGTTGTTTGAAATTGAAGTTTTCATCAAACGTTACTCCGAGATTTAAAACTGAGGCGGCTGGTGTGATACTCTGACTCAGAACATGTGTCGGGAAAAAGCCATCGAGTTTTGCCCACTGCGTTGAGGTACCAATGATGAGAAATTCGGCATTTTCTGCATTTAGCTTTACTTTACTGTTTTTCATCCAAAGGGAGACATCTTGGAGACAATCCCTGAGCTGGTTTAGGGAGCGACAATATCTGGTGTGGGCAAATAACAACATAGATATGTGTGTCATCTGCATAAAGGTTGTGTCTCTGGATAACAGAGCTTAGTGGTGTCGTATACAGAGTGAAAAGCAACGGCCCCAAAACAGAACCCTGGGGACACCACAAGAGGTGGGCAGCATGTCTGAGAAGCAGTTACCTATTTTAATGGCTTGCCGTCTATCAGTAAGGCATGAAGTAAACCAGCTCAGGGCTGTGTCAGATATCCCGTACCACCTTGATAAGCGTGTAATGAGAATGTCGTGGTCAATGGTGTCGAAAGCGGCGGATAGGTCAAGCAGGGTCAGTGCAGTAACTTTGCCATTATCAATGGTAAGGTTTATGTCATTGTGTACTTTTAAAAGAACAGTTTCTGTTGAGTGAAATTGTTTATACGCAGACTATGACGCATTGGTTAAACCTTATATACAGGTGTGAGAACTGAGACGATTTGCAACAACCTTTTCAAGTATTTTTGAAATGAAGCTATGGTTGGAAATATGCCTATAGCTGTTTAGTTCTTCTTTTGGCAGAGTTGTCTTCTTAAGGACAAGGTTTACACGCGCATATTAAAAATATTCAGGAAATAAGCCGGAGCAGAGTGATGCATTTATTATGTCTGTTATTGGTTTAATTAAAACGTCAAGGCATGCTTTAAGTAGTACGGTCGAAAATGGGTTAAGATCACAGGATTTACTTGGGGACGACATGATTATTTTTCTCACTTCAGCAGTTGTGGCTGGTTCAAACGATGCGAGTTGAGAATTTAGTTGTGGAGAGTCAGCATTTACAGTGTCTGAGGTGTGATCTGTGAAGGCTGAATGTATTAGGCAGATGTTGTCTTTAAAATGACTTGAAAAAGAGTTACACAGTGACTTGATTGGTGTATGAGTTGGTAGAGAAGGAGCAGGCCGCTTGTGTAAGATCTGATTTATGCATTTCCATACCTGTTTTGGTGTAGCAGAGTTATTTGAGACCATATTTTCGTAATAATACGACTTTGTTTTTGATATTTGTCAGTTACATAGATGACATGGCCGTGTGTAGCGTGACCTGTCTAAGGATGAACGAGATTTAAGCCAAACACGTTACAGATAGCGACGGCGCCGTTTAGATTGGATTATTTCCGGGGTCATCCAAGGAGCTGGCGGCTTTTGTGACACAGCCTTGGATGTAATGGGTGCATGTTTGTCAAGCAATGTCTTCAGTATTTGACGGTGCTGTTTGTATATGTCTGATATATGTTCTTTAGGATGTGTGACAAGGTCGGACCTGATTATATCAGTCATGAATGATGCAATATTGATACTGTGAATGGCTCTGTAGAACACGTTGTGTTTGGACACGGCTGGGGCTATAGGAACTTTAAGATCTGCAATTACTGTGTTATGGTCCGATAAGCCATCTGCAACTGTGGGTGTCTGAATGTTTTTACAATAGGAACGATTTATCAAGATGTCGAGCCAATGTCCATGTATGTGTTTTGGGAAATTGACATGTTGTTTTGTGTGAAATGATGCCAGGATATCATTATACGTGGTAGTTGTTGCAGATGGTGTATCCAGGTGAAGACTAAAATCGCCAACAATGTAGTGCTTGGTTGCAACATTTTCCAAAAGATCGTGAAATTCTTCAAAGAAGTTGCTGGGTGACCCGGAGGGCGATAAATACAAAAGAAAAACCAACAGAAGCACGAATTTGATATATTAACACACATAGATTCAAAGCTGGTAAAGTCAGGGCTGGTGTGCAGGTTTACGTTGAATAGTTTTGAAATAAGGAAACCAACACCACCGCCTCGTCCAAATGAACGTGGTCGATGGTGGAAGGTATAGCCAGGAAGGGAAATGTCGGCAATGCATGCAGCTGTGTCATGCGGTCTGAGCCAGGTCTCAGTGACAACAAGAATGTCTATTGTTTTGGAGATTAAGCCATGACAGACTGTGTAAATAGGTCAAGGATTCTTGTGTGCTGATGTATTTGGAAAGTGTTGAAATTACATCCGTCCACTGTGCCAGTATGTTACACAAGGTAAAAATCATGGCTTCTAGAAGCTAAGAACCGGATAAAAATAAAGCACATAATGAGAACAATGGTGACATTTGACAAAATCTGCTCAAGTGATAAAATGTATCATAAAATAATTAGTGACAGAGAGTAGCCAGACGTTCTAAAATAATGTAAATGTTTTAATGTTTGGCATGGGTCAACAGCACTATAACTTAATAAATAATATATAATACATCAATAGATGAGAGTGTAAGGTCACAATAATTCTAAAATTGCAATAGCTTCTCAGATGTAAGACTAATAAATCTAGCCAGAAAAATAAATAAATAATTTTTTAATTATAAAATAAATATTACATAGACATAATCAAGTGGTATTTAAAATTATTAATACAATAAATCAGTAGTTTCAAATGAGTTTGTAAAATGCTACATAAGTCTGTAAAATGCTACATGTTAGTCAACAGTTTATAAGGGCTACCCCTGTCTTTGTATGTTATTTATAATGTATGACCGTACTGTGCACGAAAAATTTAATCGTCCTGTATTATCGCCCACTATGTTGTAAATGATTAATTTTAGCGGTGTACCTGGTGTAATTAAAAAAAATTATGCGTGTTCAAATAAAGTAGTGTGTTGGTCTTAAAACTGCAGTAATGTCAAACACAAAAATGCAGATGTAGTTTTTGAGATATTGTGACATTTGTATTGAAGACCGCCATTTTCAAAAATGGCGGACGTGTAAGCCTGAAAATAAAACAAATGGTTTATTTGAAATCCTTGTCCCATAGAACATATATCCAGATATCACAATTATTCTTTAGATGAAACAGTTATTAATGTACGACGAACTAAAATCTGGCGGCCATTTTTAAAATGGCCGCTAAATCACCAACCCTGAGCCACAGCGCTCTACGGCATAAAACATAAACCGAAAGACAAATTTGCAGTTGTTTATGAAGCAGGAGTTATGGCAGGGGCAGCACGTTTTAGCCCTTCCACGAATAACATTCAAAAGCCGGGCAGGCCACCAAACTATCTTCTCCGCGAAGTTACGCAGGCAACCGAGAGTTGTTAAATTGTATATAAGTAAAGATATCATAAAGTAAAAACTTTTTACCAAAACTATTTCATGAAATTGATTAAAAGTAATGGCAAGCACAATATAAGTATAACTACAGGTACAATTACTGCACTTGATATAATGTATTTATTTCATCAGAAAACAAGCAAAGCAGCAATAAAAAAAATTGAAAACGTTTTCGGTAAATGTAAAAAAGAGTTACTTTTATAAATATTCGTATCATATTCAAAAGAGTATCCAATTCAAATATGTAGTATATCAGATGGGTCCAGACATGGGGTCAAATACATTTTGTATTTGAAAGTATTTAAATATTTTTAAAGTATAAATTAGTATTTTATGTTTAGGAATTAAAAGTATTTGTATTTAAATACTTTCCTAAAGTATTTGACTTGTTCAAATATTTTTTTGAAATACATTGTCAGTATCAACATTTCTTTTTCACTGTCACATGTAATGCCTGCCAAACTGATTTCCTTAATGCACTGCAACTTCACCCAACAGTGCTAATTACTGTATTACTGCATGACATGTATCACTAAGCCAGAGATGGAGTAATCGTACTCGTGTACTCGCACTCATACTCGAGTACGAGTACTTTTTCAGTACGAGTACTCGTACTCGAGTACGAAGGAAAGTAATCGTTCTCGTACTCGAGTACATTACCAGAGTAATCGTACTCACGATTACTTCTCACGATTACATTTGTTTCATATGAACAGTTGCAAGCAAATATATTAGACAGATAAAATGTCAAATACTTTAGGAAAGTATTAAAATACAAATACTTTTAATTCCTAAACATCAAATACAAATACTTAAAAAGTATTTAAATACTTTCAAATACAAATTTATTTGACCCCCATCTGATATACTACATATTTGATTTGGATAATCTTGAATATGCACCCTGGTTTTGAAGTGTTGTTATTGTAATGTATTTGATCATGTGTATTTGAAATTCTTAAATGCCTCCTATTTCTATTTGATTCAGAAACCATAAATTAAATTATTAATCCAGCATTAAATGATTCATCGAATACCTGAGAAAGTCGTCTAATTATTAATAATAATAACATCTGGATAGTGGATAGCAGTAATTAGTTAGAACATTAGTGACACAACAACAGAACAAGAATGACACCTAGGGATTCCATGAAAGTCGCCTTTATGTTAGAAACAGGATATTCATTAAAGTAATCATGAAAGTAATCATGATTACGAGTACGAGTACTCAGAAAACAAATGTACTCGAGTACGAGTACGATTACATTCTAATGTAATCGTACTTGTTCTCGAGTACATTTGTTTTCTGAGTACTCGTACTCATGCATGTTCAAAGTAATCGTACTCGTACTCGAGTACATTTGTATTGTACTCACTCCATCTCTGGCATCCAGCACATAGTATATCAAATACTAATTAGTTCAAAAACATGAATCCCATTCATCAGGCTTTCAAATTATGCCTTTCACAGAGAATACATTAGCTTTAGCAAACATGTGCTTAGTGATACATGTCATATATGTCATGGGAATTTTTTTTCAATATTATGAAAGAATTGTCGTACTAAAACATATTTCTGGAAATTTACTTTTGCAGAGTTCACCCATAACACACACATGATTGTTACAGAAACATGCTATAAATAGACATCATATACATACTATGTACATTTATGTACAGCACTTTGACCATGTTGGATATTGTGCTTTAGAAATAATAAATATATTACATAAAGTAACTAGATTATACTTTTTAAAAAAACCCAGTAGATATAATTTTTTAAATATTTAATGCTATGTATCTTTACATCTAAAAAGTGGCTAAACTAGTCAGGGTCCTTGTCACATGGCTGAGATTTACATGTGCAATTGCGATATGTTTACTCAATTCAATGAAGCGTACTGGCTAGAGATAGTGGTGAATACTTTTCCTTTGTACAATTAGTATTTTCACATATTAATTTCAGTGTGGCAGAATGTTTCCCACATTAGTACAAATGTTCAATATAACAGGTCTGAGTAATGTATATGTAACATGTGGGCATGCAAATTTTATAACATGAATAAAACAATTATATTACCATGGTATTGACTTTGGCTAAGTGTGTCGTCACATATAAAATATCATACATGTCAGAGCCATGTTAATTGTCACTTTTGCCCCCGACTCACATAGTGTATGTGCATTAATGTCTGTGTTGACACACTGGGTGTAATATGCATTATACAAGACTAACAAGAACAAAGGTCATTCTAGTTTTCCATGTTCAAGATAATATGTGAATGAAAACAATGTGTATTTAAATGGACATATTAAAATATGTTTATAATTTATACGTTGTTGATTGTTAAAATGTTTAATTTACCTGGATTGATCAGATGTGAGACTCCCACAGACTGCGTATCCTCCCGGCATTTGCCATACCCATGTGACTGCCTTAATCTTAGCCCCTCCTCTGCCTTGTCTCACTTTTGCATTGTAGTGTGGCCTGTAGCAATATTATAATTCGAATATATTATGCATTCATATAATGCTGTGATGAAAATGTTGATAAATATTTGAAAACAACTGGCACGTGTGAGTTGAAAGGTACCAGGTACATAGACTACAGCCAGGCATCATTGACTACAATGGAAACAAGTGCAAGAATGTTATATGTAATACTTGCATGATATAATAGTGTACACCTATTGTATTAACATTTTAATCAATCATGGCTGTCATAAAAATCTAAATTATTTTGCATAAAATGTAATGGAAATAACAACATTCAGTAATATATAGTACTGAAATGTGAGTCGCAAAACACTGTTTTAATAATTGTGAGATTAATGTAATTCTCCGTTTGACGTTCTGTTAACGAGATAACGGATGCTCCGCCTAAAAATACAACGCTTCTTGCCCGACCAACAAGAGCCTACTACCAGTCTCCCATGTCAATTTTATTTATCATTCCGTCCCTCCCGTCATCTATTCTCTATGGATATGTACTTTCGCAATTACTAAGTTTATTAACAAGATCCTGCGTAATCAAACACAATACCGGTACATATCAACACAGGTTGTGTCTGGCTGA
>JAODUO010000076.1:392500-422500 GCA_025642075.2 Ridgeia piscesae | reverse complement strand
CCGCCACGCCACGCCACGCCACGCCACGCCACGCCACGCCACGCCACGCCACGCCACGCCACGCCACGCCACGCCACGCCACGCCACGCCACGCCACGCCACGCCACGCCCCACACCACACACACACAAGCACACACACACACACGCCACGCCGCGCCCGCCGCGCGCCCACGCCACGCCACGCCACGCCACGCCACGCCACGCCACGCACGCACGCCACGCCACACACACACACAACACCACACACACACACACACACACACACACACACACACACACAAACACACACACACACCACACACACACACACACACACACACACACACACACACACACACACACACACACACACACACACACACACACACACACACATATATATATACAAACACATTATATTTTACAAGTGTTAAACTATATCACACATCACACCTGTAACAACAAGTCATGATCGAGAGCTTGACCGCAACACAGTCCATATCGACGGCCAAATTCCCAGGTCGGCAGAAAGATCAACATCGCCGGCGGTGTTCATGCTGAGCGTCGACTACGTACGACAAGAAGGAGATTACGTTGCAACGTGGCGTAACAGGATGCTCTCCCACATCGCTGGCCACGATGTCACCGGATGTGAGAGGCACACTGCAGGTGGCAGTAGGGGAAACGACCAGCCAGGCACGGTGATTTCAAGTTCTGTCTCTGTAGGTGTGTGACGTGTCGAGTGAAAATGTAGGCCTGTATTAGAAATATCGGATGATACATTGCATACAGGACAAAGCTCGTTTAATGGCTCTGCGCACAGCACGTTGTCATTTCCGAATGAACAGAGACAACTATTAAACATAGTCTACGGGTAGTACTGTGCAAGTAAACAGAGCTATACACTCTCACCTGTAGTCGTTTGTAGATTATTTATGAAATTGTTTTTGTCACGAAAGTATATATTATGTTTCAGTACGCAAATGGTAGCAGTATTTTAAAATACTGAAAAACATGTCACATAGTTATTTACGTACTGCTTCTACATAAATCGAGGGCGTCGGTGTCAACGTATGTAGGACTTAAGACAGTTTGAACTATGACGCACCTCTTGAGTTCCGACAGTCGTAAATAGCTACAACGTGTGTGTCTCATACGTGGAAACTACCGTATATATATATATATATATATATATATATATATATATATATATATATATATATATTATACGTATATATATATTATACGTATATATATATATATATATATATATATATATATATATATATATATATATATTATGTGTGTGTGTACTAATTTGGATTACTACCTTACCTACCCTATATTACATGTAAATAGTTTATATGCAATGAAATCATACGCGTGTATTCTAGGTGTAGTGTCCACGTATGGACACACACGATATATATGTATATGTATATATATATATATATATATATATATATATATATATATATATATATATATATATATATCGACTTGGACAAGACTTAAGGAAACAGTCAATGCACCACTAATAATGAGGCGATATATGATTGTATTGGCGTTTTCTAATCTAATAACAACATATGCATAGCACCTACAAAGAAGAGGTTACCCCAAACATTTGATTTAGCGCGTTAATTTAATATGCGCACCCAAGCATGACGACATATATGATATAGCTGATAACTGTGTCATTAGTGCCCAGAGCATCACATCAAGAGATGACAATACGGCATATACGCATAACAACAGGCGTATGAGAAGAACGTTTTCTGATGAGATATGAAGAAACAAAAGAACATAAAACCAGTTTTACCATACCAGATGGTGGGTTTGTCAAAGATACTTCGGAACTATTGTCAGTATAAGAACAAAAGGCGCGCTTGGTAAAAGTGTTATCTATCAACGTAGTGCCGAGTGATGACCATCGAGCAAATATTGTAGGTAGCCATTGAATTCAGCTTTCGCTAAGAGCTACCCTCAAACTTTCAGTCTCATGTTTCACCAGAATTTCACATAACATACTACTAAACATTGTAAATAAATAAACAAATATTTTTACTAAATATGAAGAAAGTAAGCATAATAATGAAAACGCCAAATTACATTTTAACGGAGGGTCAACAAACCCCTAGTTTAAAACTTGTTACGGAACATGAATATAGGACTTTTTGCCAGCATATACTGAAGACGATGATGATGAAGCGTCGCTTTTTCTACATGAAAACATCAGGTACATGGCAAATACGACACTTCTGGATCAAAGCCAACCGGACGTTTTTGCAGCCGAAAATGTCGCTGTAAATTTGATCGCATGTCACAGCCATCTGACACTTTCTTTCTGCTTGTTCACACAAATCACGAGACAGTGGCTACATAAAAACACATATACATTATCGAAGATGTGAAGTGCGTAGACATCACGGGAACCCGCTTCAAGATACAGGCAATATCAACACGCACTTGTGACCTAAGGTTTCTCAAGACGTAACTCTTGTTATTAAGGCGTGAACATAACCAGTGAAGAGTGTTTCTGCCATGGCCTGCTGCGCCTCTCAGAGGTCGTGACGATGATGACGGCAGGGCATATGTGTCAATTGATCCAGGGCTGTTGCTTATGAATGCGTTCTGCAAGACTGTGTTGCATTGAGAAGACGGTGTACAGGAAGGCGGACCGTGGAAAACGAAATATTTTGACCGAATTGAAATCTTCGGCGTATCGATAATTTATGAACACGCATATATATATATATATATATATATATATATATATATATATATATATATATATATATATATATATATATATATATATATATATATATATATGTATATATATATACATATATACACATACAAATATATTTATATATATATATATATATATATATATATATATATATATATATTTTGTTTATATACACATATATATATATATACACATACAAATATATATATATATATATATGCATATATATTTATATGTATATATATATGCATATATATATTTATACGTATATATATATATGTATATATATATATATAAACCTAGACGGTGTCAGACATATATGAATATGTTCTAGCTGTAGTGTCTTCAAGAAGCTTCATAATATACATTCTCTGTGATCAACCGACTTGTAACATATGGACGTAAGGTGCTGATCATAAAAACAAACCGATGTAACACTGATGTCGAGCTGTCACAAATCCCGTTATGAATACTATTTTCATTGCAATAAATTGTTAAATAATGCTTTCGAACACAAAAGACGAAACAGCAAGTGTGAACATGGTAAACATTAAATTAACAGATCCTATAAACCATTGCTGACGACAAGCACCCTGGTTGTGATCACCCTCGATGCCATTACAGCAAGGTCTGTTAGTTTACTAAGATCTCGTAATATTTAATCTTTAACCACAACATACACAAACTAGTAAGTTCTTTAACCCAGCGTTGGCGAGTGCTGAAAACAATTAGAAAACTTCCTAATAAATCACTGTCATTTAAATATTCACAGCTAACACTAATAAACGTAATACATCACTACAGTGTAGCTGATGTACACGCCAAAGGCGAGGTGAGATAAAAACGTCTTTAAATGCAATGTGCGTTCATGTCACGGTATAACCCTGATTTTGTAACCCTGATTTTGTTAAATATTGTTTTAGCATAACATAATGCAATGGTTTTGTATAAAATGCTGATTTCGACACACACACAGAAGCGCGTATGCACGCATATATAATCACTCATGCATATACATTTGTACACTCATCTATACGTACTTCGAATACGCACGCGCACATGTGCACACACGCACACACGCACACGTACAGATAGAGGACATAGTTCTAGGTAGCTGCTTATGTGTCGAGACAAAAACGGCAAAATCGTCGCAACAACGGCGGAGGAAATGTTACAGACTGGCAACTACGTAAGGAACGGGAACAATGTTTAGATGATGAAATTCCACCACGTCTGAATCTGTGTTTAAAATAATTGATATCGGATAACTTGCTGTATGACAATGACAAAATGGCGTAGACCAATAATTATGAGAGAGTCATCTAACCAAGACAGCTTTGTGTACATGATTTGGCTGTTGCGGCGACACAGTTGTTCATGATATGCGGTGACACTTGTTGATTTAACATGAGAGCAAGTGGGTGTTTGCGTGTTTGCGTGTTTGCGTGTTTGCGTGTTTGCGTGTTTGCGTGTTTGCGTGTTTGCGTGTTTGCGTGTTTGCGTGTTTGCGTGTTTGCGTGTTTGCGTGTTTGCGTGTTTGCGTGTTTGCGTGTTTGCGTGTTTGCGTGTTTGCGTGTTTGCGTGTTTGCGTGTTTGCGTGTTTGCGTGTTTGCGTGTTTGCGTGTTTGCGTGTTTGCGTGTTTGCGTGTTTGCGGGTTTGCGTGTTTGCGTGTTTGCGTGTTTGCGGGTTTGCGTGTTTGCGTGTTTGCGTGTTTGCGTGTTTGCGTGTTTGCGCGTTTGCGCGTTTGCGCGTTTGCGCGTTTGCGCGTTTGCTAGGGTACTTGTGTGCTTGCGTGCTTGCGTGCTTGCGTGCTTGCGTGCTTGCGTGCTTGCGTGCTTGCGTGCTTGCGTGCTTGCGTGCTTGCGTGCTTGCGTGCTTGCGTGCTTGCGTGCTTGCGTGCCTGTGTGCCTGTGTGCTTGTGTGCTTGTGTGCTTGTGTGCTTGTGTGCTTGTTTATTAGTGTGTTTGCGTGCGTGAGAGTGTGCATGCATGTGTGGGCTTGTTTAGTTATTTGTTTACTTATTTGCGTGCGTGCTTGCGAGCGTATGTGCGCGCCCGCATATTCATATGTATGTGAGCTGACATATTCATATAACAAAGCTTTGGTCGTCCGTGATCTGTTGCAGTCTGGAGAAGATCCCCGCTTCGAGCACGCGCACGAATGCATTGGACAACAGCGCTCTGAGTTGGCGGCTCTTTGGGTTGCTCGAGCACGTTGGCCAAGACATCCTTCAAGGCCGACGGTCACGTTGTCCTGCACACCAACACGAACGACGTGTCCAGCTACACGGAGGTCTACGTTCGTCTCGGATGAGTGATTCGTATTCCCGTCGATGAACACACGGTCTCAGTCAAGGTAGTTTACCCCGCTCTGTGAAAGACGCATTCGACCAGCGACCTACGGCAGTACCAGACAGCGGTGTGTTGTCCTCGTGCAATGTCGACGACGACTTCATCATCGACTTGTCGCAGAAGAAGACATTCCTGCAGCTAAACTACATCGAGATTGCTCTTCAAAGGGAAACAGAGCATCGTAATTGTCAAGCACTTCAGTCTCGACACGGCACCAGAAACGATGGCAAGAGTACACCAGATACTCCAGCTGGAAATACTGTTCCATAAGATACGAGAACTTATTCCCGAACTACTGGCAGCACGTAGTCTCGCGTTACTGCTACGTTGGTTGTGGACCCGTGGCTTGGGCGATGGTGCTTGGCTATTACGACCGTCGGTCGCACGTAAAGACGTCGACTTTGGAACCGAAGTCAGGACTTGTATCGGTGCGGCCCCGATGGAACGACTGCGTAACCCCGCCGGATTCGAACTCGGACAAGATTCGCTTGCGGAAGTACATCGAACAGCTACACAGGACACTCGGAACGTGGTGCATCTTCACGAACGTTGCAACACCCACAGCTAAGATGAGAAAGATTAGAGGTTTCATCCAGGTACTTAATATGTGTTTTGTTACATAGCCACGTTGAACTAATGGTTTTGCCAGTGTTTGATTTAGTGATCACAAATCTCCGTATTAAAATAGAATTGATCTTGTATATACAATCAAAGTAATTTAAAATAAGCCATATAATCTATAGTCATCATTAAGTGATTCGTTCCGCTGTGTATTTATTGTAGACAAGTGTGCATGTTTAGAAACATTCACTACATATTATAAAGCATATCTGGATAAAAATGCAATAATTGTATACTATACATCCGAACTATAATGATACTACACACATTGTATTATCTTTATCTTTGCAGGCTCGTCAGAAGTCTGACAATCCGACGATACATCAGACGAACAATCTATGGAAGTTGATCGCGCGTGAACCATCGGTGCACAGACCAGGAAGTGGCTTTGCGAGGGTTGGCCTGTCGTAGTCGGCACGAAGGAAGGCGGTCTCTTCAAGTGGTGGCACTACCCGGTGGCGACACAGTACAAATCACGCTCTCGCCAGTGGCGTAGATGCTGGAGGATCTTTCTCAGGAAGCGATGCTTGCGATTGCACACGCAGTAGCAGATTATGGTGTACACCCACCAAGGCTGGCCCAGCCCTAAAGTTCAGTGGCGTGGAATGAGTTTGCACTTTGCAGCCATCGCTCCCTACTGAGTGGACGTCGTTGGCCGTCAACTTCTGGGTTCAGCCAGCGAAAATGATGTTGTTGAATAAATGTCATCAGTGACAAGCATCCCGTTATGGTGTTCCATTCAACGTCACGGTGATCCTCATTAAATATGAAACTCACAATTGTCCATTAGAAATGTCGCGAACCAAGACATGCTCAATACTATGAACTTGTTTTGTTGATTTAGACTCATATCGGGTCCTAGAACAAATAAAACCTGGTTGCCAAAGCAGCAACTTTGAGAAACTCTGGTAATTTGCATGAATCCAAGATGGCGACTGGTCATATGTATTGTTGGAGGGATGTTTGCAAATCGCATTAAGTGAAATGAAATGAAAACGATCGTCCACATGGCACATATCGCTCTACTGGAAAGATGCACTGTTTGGTGATGATATTAGAACATTATATGACGTGTAGATGATCTCGAGTAGCCAGAACATATGACGTATTGCCACGTGACACGATGTATCCTCGAGTTTTGATGAGAACAAATAGATAACCACGACACCTGACAACCAATGAAACTGACCACCAATGTGACTCACCAAAAACGTAAGTTCTTATATAGCACAGTATCTAATCATCAGGATTGTCAATGTGCCCTACGCTTTACTCCCTGGCAGACCTGTCCAATCGAACAGCAGTTCGGATTATCTGGAAAGCATTCAGCCACGCTGCAATTAATGCGACGCGAACACTATTCGCACACAAGTTTCCACCACTGTCTATACCCAGGTACACGTCCACACAGCTGAGTGAACTGGAACAATGTAGAGTAGTGAAACAAACCTGCCCAAACTTTGACACGGTAGCATAGGGTTTTAACTCGAGTTTTATTAGAATCTACAGCAACTGCTAGACAGCGCTACTAGATATTTACAAAGATAATAAATGAACACGTAGTTACACAGGTAACAAATGAAATTCACCGATACACGAGACGATCTACTCGCCATATAATGTTTTAATGACGTCATCAACCTGTGTATGTTTTCATTATGTAACACGACCTCGAATGGATCGTGCGGATATACGCCTGGATAGATACAGGCGCAACAACACGCAACCTGCTTAAATAACAATTGTAATGTATCGGTCAATTGTGTTGTCAAGTCGATGCAAGTAAGATATGGAAGTTGATATGCTGCATTGTTATTACTAATGGCAAAACAATAGCATTGCTGCTAAAACAAAAACGCTCTTTCATATTGTGTGTCTTAAAAAAAGGCACGAATGAAATAATAATACGTATTTGTCTTACGTTCTCCAGTTACCAAGGAGTAGTTATATGTATCTGCTATAAAACGCTTACTAACTGACTGAAGTGTCATTCTCTGCTGCATCATGTAAGTAGGCTTATGATTATTATAATATTAAGAATATTATTCATTCGCGCATTCCCTTATTCAACTTAATTATTTATTTTAAATCTAGGTTTTGTCGTTCACACTCCTGGACGTATTTCGCAGCTAGACATAAACATTTGCGAGCTTGATACGAAATTTACAACTACGTAAGTTTAACTAACGTGTAGGCATGTTTTTGGAAAGGTCGACATCAGCGTTGTACGAGTTGCTGCTGGCGTTGTCTTTGCTGGGGTCATCTGCAGCTATTGAGATACTGGAAGGAGGATGTAAGTATTACAATGTCCGGATTTATGTTGCGTATGTGTGTGTATGTATGTATGTATGTGTGTATGTTGTGTGTGTGTGTGTGTGTGTGTGTGTGTGTGTGTGTGTGTGTGTGTGTGCGTGCGTCGTGGGGTGTGTGTGGTGTGTGTGTGTGTGTGTGTGTGTGTGTGTGTGTGTGTGTGTGTGTGTGTGTCTGTGTGTACGTGTACGTGTATGTGTACGTGCGTGCCTGTATGTATATATGTTAAGCACACGCCGTTTTACTGACAATCGTTTTATCAATGCTACATTACTGGTGTGTCGCATTGTTGTAATTTTGTTAAAGTAACACCTATGTAGACTCCACCACACGCGTCTGACACAACTGCTAACATGAGAACCATTGCCGATTAGTGAAACACCTTAAACTGCCCTTAAATGAAGACACACATAGCTAATCGCGTTAATGTTTAGGTTTAAAACAAAACTGGCGTGGAGTATTTTCAACAATATCAGAATCTGTTAAATAACATAGCCTTCATTTTCTTGAACATAACTCGACGGCAATTCTGGCTAGTAATTGGTGTTTCGTTTAATCGTCTAATCTTTAAAAAAAAATATGTACAGTAAAAGCTACTACATTTGTGTGTTGCACATCCACAACACAAGCACTTGTTTGTCCAAATCAGACTCCACAGAAATTCATTGTAAGTATTATACAGTGAGTTGGATATCACTTAGTTTGATATATTAATAATTCATTTTACTCAAGCTTTGTTACTTATTGCATGATAATTCCTTAATAATACACACCAATCGTAATGGTTATACCTTTGGGGAATGTACCGCAGTCAAGACGACTTATATCCGTCATTGTTTATCTAGATGCCTTATATCCGTCATTGTTATTCCAGACGCCTTATACCCGTTATTGTTTCCCCAGATGACTTTTTAACCAAATGCTTAACCAAATGCTTTATATCCATTATTGTTTCCGCAGATGCCTTATATCCGTCTTTGTTTATCCAGATGCCTTATATCCGTCTTTGTTTATCCAGATGCCTTATATCCGTCATTGTTTCTCCAGATGCCTTATATCCGTCACTGTTTCTCTAGATGCCTTATATCCGACATTGTTTCTCCAGATGCCTGTCGCCCAGATCCGGATTATCCGGATGAGGTTTGCTGTGGTCTGTTCGCTTACAGCCTTGACTCTGACGACGCGTTTTGTTGCAATGGAATTGTCGTTCCTAACCCGTCTGGCTGCACAACGACGTCGCCTGCCTATAACGTAAACAGGCAAGTGTGTCTGTACGGACAAACGATCATAAAGTCAACGAACTGTCCCCAAACAAACAACATGGTTCACTATTGTTGTGGGGGCAACATCAAAACTGTCCCTTTGAAGGAATGTGTCCCAATTGTAGAACCGGACGACCAGTGCTGCCATCTGGACTTGTACAGTTTAGACTTCCGCACATGTTGCGGAGATTTAGTGGGTAAGTCAACTACAAAATCGACTCAGGTTTACCAGTGCTTTGCACACTCACACTTTGTTATCGTGCCAGTGACAAACTGTTGTATAATGTTATGCAAGTGGATTTTCGTATTCGAATGTAATTATCCGGTTTCTTGGATGTTCTTGTTCTACAATTTTCTATACCATACCACGCGCTGTTAAATGGTCACGTGCAAGGGATGGTTGTTTGTAAACTACTTGTGACATAACCAAAATGGAGATATTGTAATCACCATGCATTGCAAGTCGGATATTTGTTCACTGGCATAGAACGAATACGCTTTCTCGGATGATGACATATGAGGACATCGCTATGAGTTCTCTAAAACCTTCGATTAACACATGCACGTTCTTTAAATATTGTGTCAGTCTTATCCCTCGCCCACAAACCAAAAATAATTACTCAACAAGTAGCCGCCCGTCCATAATCGTAAATTGGTTCAGCTGTCCAACATTAACATATGCAATGTACTATAATTATGTAGTTGCTCGATAAGATTTTAAATGTTCTGCTTTTGTTGTATGCTTATTATGTGATTGAGGAAGTCCTTTAATTTACTTATTTACTTATTTACTTACTTACATACTTACTTACTTACTTACTTACTTACTAACTTACTTACTTACTTACTTACTTACTTACTTACTTACTTACTTACTTACTTACCTACTTACTTACTTACTTACTTACTTACTTACTTACTTACTTACTTACTTACTTACTTACTTACTTACTTACTTACTTACTTACTTAATTCATTAATTACTGATGGGGGCCCAGCGCGCTAATTCCCTCTGTTCCAAGTTGTTGGTAAATTACGTAAAATGCACTGGTAACATTCCGTTCGTAATGCAACATCAACACCGTCTAATAAATGTCAATTATATATGTATCGCTGATTAATAACTGTCAATTATATGTGTATCGCTGATGCTGCTGAATTACCTTAAACGAGTATTAGTAAAATTAACATGGTTTACTTTCTATTGTATTTTAGCGTATTTAGTTTTTGTTTTGGTGTAATTAGTATCAATTTTATTATAATGTTTATCCATTTACTATCGCATAGTTTACGTTTTGTAGCGCCTTTGAGAGAATATTTTACTTGAATAGATCGCGCGTAGTAACTGCTTATTTTTTTATTTTTTTTATTGATTATTATTATTATTATTATTATTATTATTATTATTATTATTATTATTATTATTATTATTATTATTACTATTACTATTACTATTACTGTTACTGTTACTATTACTATTACTATTACTATTACTATTACAATTACTATTACTATTACAATTACTATTACTATTACTATTACTATTACTATTACTATTACTATTACTATTACTATTACTATTACTATTACTATTACTATTACTATTACTATTACTATTACTATTACTATTACTATAAATGCTGTTGCTGTTGCTGTTGCTGTTGCTGTTGCTGTTGCTGTTGCTGTTGCTGTTGCTGTTGCTGTTGCTGTTGCTGTTGCTGTTGCTGTTTGCTGTTGCTGTTGCTGTTGCTGTTACTGTTACGGTTACGGTTACGGTTACGGTTACGGTTACGGTTACGGTTACGGTTACGGTTACGGTTACGGTTACGGTTACGGTTACGATTACGATTACTATTACTATTACTATTACTATTACTATTACTATTACTATTACTATTACTATTACTATTACTATTACTATTACTATTACTATTACTATTACTATTACTATTATTATTATTATTATTTTTTTATTATTATCCAAACCGTGTAGATCGTTGACGTTGCCTGCTGTTTGCTGCAGTTTGATAGTATGGGTATGCAAGACGCCGTGACTAGATCGTGTAGGGGACGTTGCACTGCGGTGTCTGCGGCGGTGTGCGGTAGGTGACGTTCACGGTCGGATGGTCGTGCCGTTGTCGTCGTGGGCGCGGTGCTTGGGGGGGGGGGGGGCCGTCGTCCGGCGTGGCCCGGGGTCGTTCGTGGTCGGTCGGTGGTCGGTGTCGGCGGTCGTGCGGTACGGTGGCGGTCGGTCGGTCGGTCGGTCGGTCGGTCGGTCGGTCGGTCGGTCGGTCGTTTGGGTGTCGGTCGGTGGGTCGGTCGGTCGGTCGGTCGGTCGGTCGGTCGGTCGGTCGGTCGGTCGGTCGGTCGGTCGGTCGGTCGGTGGTCGGTCGGTCGGTCGGTGTCGGTCGGTCGGTCGGTCGGTCGGTCGGTCGGTCGGTCGGTCGGTCGGTCGGTCGGTCGGTCGGTCGGTCGGTCGGTCGGTCGGTCGGTCGGTCGGTCGGTCGGTCGGTCGGTCGGTCGGTCGGTCGGTCGGTCGGTCGGTCGGTCGGTCGGTCGGTCGGTCGTCGGTCGATCGTGCGGTGGCATTCGATCGTTCGTGGTATCGGTCGGTCGGCGGTCGGTCGTCGGTCGGTCGGTCGGTCGGTCGGTCGGTCGGTCGGTCGGTTCGTCGGTCGTCGGTCGGTCGGTCGGTCGGTCGGTCGGTCTCGTGTCGGTCGGTCGCGTCGGTCGGTCGGTCGGTCGGTCGGTCGGTCGGTCGGTCGGTCGGTCGGTCGGTCGGTCGGTCGGTCGGTCGGTCGGTCGGTCGGTCGTCGGTCGCGGTCGGTCGGTCGGTCGGTCGGTCGGTCGGTCGGTCGGTCGGTCGGTCGGTCGGTCGGTCGGTCGGTCGGTCGGTCGGTCGGTCGGTCGGTCGGTCGCACGGTCGGTCGGTCGGTCGGTCGGTCGGTCGGTCGGTCGGTCGGTCGGTCGGTCGGTCGGTCGGTCGGTCGGTCGGTCGGTCGGTCGGTCGGTCGGTGTCGGTCGGTCGGTCGGTCGGTCGTCGGTGGTCGGTCGGTCGGTCGGTCGGTCGGTCGGTCGGTCGGTCGGTCGGTCGGTCGGTCGGTCGGTCGGTCGGTCGGTCGGTCGGTCGGTCGGTCGGTCGGTCGGTCGGTCGGTCGGTCGGTCGGTGGTCGGTGTCGGTCGGTCGGTCGGTCGGTCGGTCGGTCGGTCGGTCGGTCGGTCGGTCGGTCGGTCGGTCGGTCGGTCGGTCGGTCGGTCGGTCGGTCGGTCGGTCGGTCGGTCGGTCGGTCGGTCGGTCGGTCGGTCGGTCGGTCGATTCTGATTTATCAAGTTATTTGTTAATTCACTAACCTCTGATACACAGGTTGATTTTCTGAAATATACAAATTTAATATTATCATATTAAAAACATATAATAATAAGTCTGGAAACATTGATTCATGATAAAAAATTATAAATAGTAATGACACGCTGTAAAACATGACAAAAACTGTATAAATATGCTATGTATAAACTATGTTAAGTATATACACATTACAGATTTTAAAGGATTGTTAAACATATAATGCTAAAGACAACCGCAGTGCTACTGCGTACAATAAGTGTATGCATGAAATACATATGGCACATGTCCATGCTTGTTTCAACGGTGACACTTTCCCTTGTGTCTTCTCCGTAGGTGCACTACTGCTGCGGGTTTAGGATCTGGCCGAAGTCGGGACCCTTCGCCTTCTCGTGCGGCGGGGAGACGTTCGACCCCGCGGTGTCCGTCTGCTGCAGTGACCGCCTCTACCCGGCCAACGCCTACATGTGCTGCGACGGTCAAGTCCAGGGCAGACCGATCGAGCCAGATTGCTGTGGCAAAATGGCTTTCAGTCGACTCTCGCATCGCTGCGTGGCGGGCCAAATTGTTAGTCTTCCGTAAGACGATGCATACGAATGTTAATAAAAACCATGTGGTTTATTCCGCTTCAAAAGATTAATTGCAATTTGTTTGGGAAAGTCATAACTGTTGTATTCAGGTGTCGCATTATAGGCAAGAATTCAAACGGAATCACGACACACTATTCTCCGAATGCTCAATGGTATACCGTTAGGCACATATCGTGCGTACACCCGTATCGTTTGTTTTGGTGGTGAGATTGTAAGTGATATGCATGTACCAATGGCGTATAGTTTACGCGGGACATACGTGTTATAGTTTCTTTATCGTCTCCGTGGTTAGAAACACAAATTACCGTTCGGCTTTGTGTGAATGAGCGACGATTGAGTGAATGGGTGAGTGGGTGAGTGGGTGAGTGGGTGAGTGGGTGAGTGGGTGAGTGGGTGAGTGGGTGAGTGGGTGAGTGGGTGAGTGGGTGAGTGGGTGAGTGGGTGAGTGGGTGAGTGGGTGAGTGGGTGAGTGGGTGAGTGGGTGAGGGGTGAGGTGAGGGTGAGTGGGTGAGTGGGTGAGTGGGTGAGGGTGAGTGGGTGAGTGGGTGAGTGGGTGAGTGGGTGAGTGGATGGGTGGGTGAGTGGTGAGTGGGTGAGTGGGTGAGTGGGTGAGTGGGTGAGTGGGTGAGTGGGTGAGTGGGTGAGTGGGTGAGTGGGTGAGTGGGTGAGTGGGTGAGTGGGTGAGTGGGTGAGTGGGTGAGTGGGTGAGTGGGTGAGTGGGTGAGTGGGTGAGTGGGTGAGTGGATGAGTGGGTGAGTGGGTGAGTGGATGAGTGGGTGAGTGGGTGAGTGGGTGAGTGGGTGAGTGGGTGAGTGGGTGAGTGGGTGAGTGGGTGAGAGGGTGAGTGGGTGAGTGGGTATTTGGATGAGTGGTTGAGTGGGTGAGTGGGTGAGTGGATATAGCTGTTTATATATATATATATATATATATATATATATATATATATATATATATATATATATATATATATATATATTATATATATATATATATTGTGTGTGTGTGTGTATCTGTGCGCGCGTCTGTGTGTGTATATCAACAAACACATCTGGCCAACACCACCTTCCAACGTTCACCAACTCTCAGAGACAGTACGCGAAAAGCTATCCATCCCATGTATATGTTTCCTAATATGTTGCACTGGTGTTCCTGCGTCTGTGGCTTCCTGGTTGTGTGCCTACCTCCATTCTCATAAAGTCACATGTTCACGTTATTTACAGTCTTTCCTATCTTCCCATTCAAATGTGCATCATCTTCCTGTCTCCATTAAGGCCTCAAATACCCCTCTTCCGACACCCCGCGTCCGGCCAATGCACTTCACAGAGCCAGGTTCACCGGCACCAGTAACGTCGTCCGAACCGGATATGCAAACAATATTCAATCGCCCATATATTCTTCTACAACAACTGTATTTCTGACATTATACGCGTTACACATAGTTTGTTCTTTGTTTGTCGACTTCCTCCTTCGATTAGCGTTGCAACTAATGACGTACATAAGTGGTAGATGATAGTATTACTGAACTACATCCCCACAATAAGGATCAAATAACATATGGTGTCAATGTTTATCGCTGGTTACACAACCGAAATGAAAAACAATCCCTACAAAATGACAACTGTTAACTAGGTACTAGAAAACACAAGAAAGACGTATGAGCAACACTAGAATAACAATGATAAATCACATAGATAAACTAGATACATGGGTGATGTTGTTGACAATTCAGTACTACTAACTGCTAAATGACGGACGATGTTGCATTCCATGGTCTACAGCTTCATCCCAATCTGTGGCGGATATGTTCTGACATATTGATTATCTCGTAATACTTAATACTTCATATCTGCTATTAACATTTTATACATTGAAAACTACAAAACCTGTACTCTTTGGTTGCTAACCACTGTAGCGGTACAAAACTGAAAACCTGGCCTAACTGTTTAGAGCACATTATTCTGTTTGTGCGCTTACTTATAATCTATACATATGGGAAAGTGGTAAATATGTTTTACACTTCTCTAATGGATAGAAGATCCGGTTTCATGGTTGTTATAATTCTCATACATATTTACCTCTCACGAAAATGTAGCTGAGTGGTCCCACACTTACTTGTGTCACATGACTTAGGTCATGTGATGAAACGGTAAGGTGAGTCTGTTGATGAAGGCCACGGTGAGCGGCTGAAATATTCTTACAACTCATCTACATAGTTTCTTGAGACATAATTATGTATTAACATTTCTTACATGTATATATTTTGGTCGGTCAATATTGTATGTTTTTTTCAAAACGTCCATGTAGTGAAATTTACTCGTCTGGTACCAAATCACAACTATCTCTTATGTGTATTACAATACTCCGAAAAAAGAAATAAAATAGTGTTATATCAATTAACGGGGAACCTTTCTTTCATCGAAGTAAAACAATTTTTTACACTTTTCTAAGCAGCGGTGATATGAAATGCCCCCAAAATGTCTGAAACGTAGTGTCAGGTCGATCCTCTGTAAATCAAACAAACCCGCAAAACCTATCACTGAGAATTCTTCTATCTGTAACGCTATTCAAAATCTTTCTGCTCCGCATGCACAGTACCCGGATGACGATCTGCCGTCAACTGTCACACGTGACTATTCCTGCCGAGCCAGGTAGTGCTGTCAGAACTGTCAGAACAAACGTTCACGCTCTTTACAATGTTCCCTCTTGGTTTGTTGGTTTCTGTCGGTTTTTATTTACTTGGACTCACGGTTCTACCAAAACTACTCTTCTACCAAAGAACAGTAGTTCGAATTAAGCTGTGCTCGCCGCCCGTCGTCCACACAACTGGATCTTCTACCGCCGGAACCGTGGGAATACGCCGCCCGTAGCATGCTCTGCTTTGCTATTCGACCCATTGTTGAATAATGACTTGTGGAGTTCGGGACGTGTTCACGCACTGCATGGGACCTTCACGTCGCATACATCAGACTCGTGGTTCTCCGCCCAGTATTTTCGTGGCTGGATTCCCTGCAGAATTCGCCTGAAGCCGACAGGCGGCGCTGCGTGAGTCTTGATTGGGTGGATATATCGGAGAAAATCTTAAGCACTCGGCTTTTGTTCCACCGTAGCCGAGGTTATCTGACAGCATGAAGTCAAAAGCAAACAACTGCACTGCACCACCCAACCATTGTGACAATAACGTATCGTAACAATATGTTCTTACTTATATAATGTACATTTGGTAATGTCATGTGACGCACACAAGCACGCACATGCACGCACGCACACCACATACACACGCGCGCGCACGCGCACACATGCAGGCGCACACGCACCGACGAGGCATGTACCAATGCTTGCATGCACGCACACATACGCGCGTACACATATTTCGACAGTCCAGTGTCACATTCTTATAAAATGGAGAATGTTTGTAATGGTGAACACACGGCAGAGAGTTTGTGTTGTTTTTAGTTGTATTCCACATTGATACAGACCTAATAAGTTTCTGTAATGAGAAAACCAGAGATTCGTGCTTATCTGCAAAACAGCTCACACACAACAACATACCAGCACGACCTGCAGCTTACACATTACCAGCCAACTCACACATCGTGCTGCTCAGGGTGTGCCTTCACATAATTCCATGTGGCAGATTTGGCTGCAAGTCGAGTGGCGTCATTTTTTTCACCCGCGGCAAAACTGAAATGCGAGTGGCACACACGGCAACAAGCATTGAGACTCTCCTGTGTCGCTACGGCTGATCCAAGTCAGATCGGCAAACCACGCCTGCGTAGTTTAACAAGATTTAACAAGATCGCCACCCAGAGAATCAACTCTAGATGGCAGGTGGACAAGGAAGCCCTCTGGCTTATCGAGAGTCCTACCTATCTATCTAAATGTACCCCGCCCTTCTTAGGTATATGTCGATTTAATTTTTAAACATATTAACACTACTAGCACCTACACAATCAGCCGATAATCTGTTCCATTCATTTACTGTTCTTTGTGAAAATTATTTTTTTCTTCTAATATCTAGTCTATACTGCTTCTTTCCTAATGTAAGTCCATGTCCTCTAGTCCTTCTCTCTTCCTTAGCCGAGAAAAAAATATTTGTGTCAATATTTTCATACCCATTCAATATTTTAAACACTTCTATCTGATCTCCTCTCAGTCTCCTGGTTTCTAGTGTTGTTAATCCACATTCTTTTAGACGCATTTCATAACTAATATTCCTGAGTTTTTGTATTATTTTGGTTGCTCTCCTTTGTACTCTTTCTATTATATCAACATCCTTCTTGCAATATGGCCTCAATGCTTGTATACAATATTCTAAATGAGGCCTAACTATTGTTTTTTACAGCGGTATTATTAGTCCTTTTCCTTGTACACTATGTTTCGCCTAATTAATCCAAGAATTTGGTTTCCCTTCGCTGCTGCAATTCCACACTGCTCTGATACCTTCATCAAATCAGCACTAATATTTAACCCTAAGCCCATTTCCTTTACGGTTGTATTTAGTACAGTATCACCCATTGTATACTGTGCCTCTTCATTCCCATGTCCATCGTTGATGCATATCTCTACTTCGAACGTGTAGACAAAGCTGGCTTCGTACACAGTTTCGCTGGATCCATATCGATCAGCGTATTGGTTTCATATAGTCGCAGGTATGCTTATAGGTCAAACCGAATAGAAACGAATTTGAGTCGTTGTTACGTGATCATGTGACATATTCCATCAAATTGATATGCCTGTTTCTCGTTTCTGTTGTATCGGGAAAATAAACACGGAACAATATAAATAGTTACCGAAATAAATTTGCAATTCGAAACGTTTAGACTATCCAGAGAATTGCTGAAGTATTTATTTACGAAAAGGCAGGAATAATCTGAAATTACGAAAATGAAAAAGAAACTGGAGGTGGAATGATAAACTGGAGATTTTGTAACACAAGCGGGAGAACGGGAGATGTTGCAAACAGCAGGAGACTAGATTGATAAAAAACACATTCGAATACTAGTATATTCCATGTCAATGTGAGTGATTACTCGCCACTCTCATTCCTGACTTGAAACATATATTATTATGCGCGTATGATGAAACGATATAAGCTGCTAATCAACTCCGTCGTTTTTACACCAAAGCAATTTCGTGATTACAGCCGAGATAGATATTATATACGAACGAAATGTACATGCGATGTTAGCACTAACTGTCTTGAATTGAATTCGATGTACGAATTGCAACCTTATTAATTATTAGAAGACATAAACTGGTACAGCGAAACAAAACAGGGTTTCATTATTCGTGGACATACACAATTATCAACAAGTCATGTTTCCATGTCGTTTGTGTTACGTGAATACCTTCTTTAGGACATATATTCAGCACTGGAAAACAGCGATACGGGATGTAAAAATTTGAAAACATGTATAAATCGTATAGAAAACTCGGCACATTATACACCATCAGTGGTTTCAAGGTGAATCAGCCATTTCCATAAATGTCTGAAAATTGACAACAAATATATCTGAGGAACATGATTTATTCAATAAAACAGCATGGCAACGTACAGACGTATTTCTAATATCATAACTTTATAATATTGTTACTAGTATTATTTGTATGAACTCATCTCGTGGTATAAGCGTCATGACATAGATATCTAGTATAATAGGTAACTCATACAAATGTTCATGTGTTAATATCTGGTTATATATGCTTAATCATTTAATTAAAATACCAAGCTGGCATCGCTGTAAACATATATGTATATGTTATGAACACACGAAAGATAATGGACACTATTTTGCATAATAGTAGCACCAAGAAAAGAATTGTATTGTTGACAGGAACAACACTTACTATCGTCAAACAGATTTACGAAACAACCGTAAGGCATACGTCCAACCCACCCGCAGCAATGGATGCAGACACCCAAACCGATATAATGAATGCAAAAAGTAGATGTCTACATACGAAAACAAACTAAAGCTTGCAGAATCGTCACGGTAAAGCAACACCTTCTCTCAATGAGGCCAACAAAATCAAGAATCGAACCCGAAGTCGAAATCAAACATATTTTTTCGGACTTGTGTTATCAGTGTCATCTTTAACGAGACTCTCATTCGTCTTTTTCGATTTCTTTTAACAGGCTCACCAACGGGTCATCGTCATCATCGTTACCATCATCACTATCACCATCATCTTTGTCTTCCTTCTCTCCGTCGTCTTGGTCGTCGTCGTCGTCGTCGTCGCTCTCCTTGACGTCGTCCTCGCATGTTTCCTCGTTGGGATCGATGACACGACCGCGGCAACAGGCGGCGTTGGCCGAGCGGTCGATGGCATCACCGCCGCAACACATCTGGGCAGACGCGTCGTACCGCTTGCCGTCGCAACAGAAGTTTTCAGCCGGCAGCCCCGTCACTTCGCCCTCGCTGCACAAATTGAGTGTTGTACATATTACAGCATAATACATGATAACGTGTGGTCTTATATAATAAAACACAATTATCCGCCTAGACGAGACAATCGTGGCGTTTTCTTCGTAATTACTGCAATTATATTAGTGAGGTTCTTCGCTAGAAGTATTCGAATGGAAGTCAATGCATCATAGAGTTTTGCAATATGCATTATATTTTGTATCCCCCGACACTGTGGTAGAGAAAGACTTATGTGTCTTCCTAACGGCATTGGCAAAGCAACGTCAACGAATATACATAAGAATCAAACATATGGTTGGTTGTCAACTTTGATTGAAATTTCGCGGCTAAATTAGTACTTTTAAGGGTAATAATTTGAGATGTTCAAACATAACTATGCAGATAATTTCTGTACACATCCCAGGTGGGTGTGAAGGTATGATTATTACATGTATGGCTATAAGAAAAATATAGTAAATTCCGCGAAATTGCAATTTAACATACAGCATGCAATTTCTAGCCGCACCTCATGTTAAGAAGTAGCACACTCTGAGCTGTATTTCCTGTGACGTCAATAATGGCCGCTTTTTGGGACAACAAACTTCAGAATATGTGCAAAGAATAGCGACCAAGAGGTGACCTTGAGCGGATTGACGCATTATGTTAAAATATTTTAATAACATGACACTATGTTGAAATATATATATATATATATATATATATATATATATAATTGTGACTAAAAATGAATAAGGCATTTCACTTAGCCTGTAACACAAAGACATTTGGACAGTGTAGTCGGTTGAACGTCATCTCACCAGCAAGCTTCTTTGTCCGGATCAACGATCTTATCGCCACAACAGGCCTCCTTTGCTACGACCTCGCCGTCACAACACGTAGAGTGTATGTCGTTGAGCACCTTCCCATTGCAGCAACGCATGTACGGTAGCCTAGCGAGCAGATTACCAACACTGCAGCATTCGTGTGCCAAGCGACTGTACGCCATGATGCCACAGCAGGCCGGCATTATTGGACGGCCCTGGAGCAGAAAGGTAAAGGAAACTCTTACAAACCGCGGTATCCAAATTGTTTGGGGATTTTTAGAAACATATTTTATTCCTTGGCAGACCTGTTCAGTCGAACACATTCTCGCCTTGTCTGGGAAGTATTCAACTGTGCTAGAAGAGTGTTCGTACAATAATATCCACCACGATCTATAGCTTTATATACATACATATATATATATATATATATATATATATATATATATATATATATATATATATATATATATATATATATATATATATATTTTTTATATATTATAGTAGTATATATATGATATATATATATATATATATATATATATATATATATATATATATATATATATATATATATATATATATATATATATATATATTATATATATATATATATATATATATATATATATATATATATATAACAATTATCTAATACAGGTTGACAGTACGACTTCTAAATACTAATACTACTTTTTTTGTTTGGTCTAAGAATGTCCCTTTATTTGCATTACTAGTATTGTTTTGACATTATGTTTTATATGTAAACGCGCCATGAGCGCCACCACGTGGCGGATTTAAAGGAGCTATACAAATTGCCATTATTATTACTACGCTACCATGCTCCAAAATAATGCTTGTATACATACATATATATATATATATATGTGTGTATATATATATTATATATTATATATATATATATATATATATATATTATTTTATATATATATATATATAATATATATATATATATATATATATGTATATATATATATATATATATATATATATATATATATATATATATATATATATATATATATATATATATATATATATATACATATATAACATAATTTGCTAATACGGTTGACAGTACGCCTTCTAAATACTAATACTACGTTTTTGTTTGGTCTAAGAATGTCCCTTTATTTGCATTAATAGTATTGTTTTGACATTATGTTTTATATGTAAACGCGCCATGAGCGCCACCACGTGGCGGTTACCGGAGCTATACAAATTGCCATTATTATTACTACGCTACCATGCTCCAAAATAATGTATAACTCTCACCTGGACCTGTCCATTGCAGCACATGTATGCATTGGACGGATAGACGCGTCGGGAGCAGCAGACCTGTGTCTCCGGGTCGAATGCGTAGGACCCACAGCAGTCCTCCTTCGTCGACACGATGGCTTGACCACAGCAGTACTGACGGGGACATACAGAGCACGGGGCAATGAAGATGACAGCGATCGTTGCTATCACAATAATGGGTGTAAACATACACGGCATTGATGGCGGGGGTGATGGGGATTCAGATACGTATGAGAACGTTCCAACATAGTTTACGTTATAGTGACATATGTTAGTTACGTCCTGCGAACGAAAGTACGTAGTAGTAGTGGTAGTAGTGGTGGTAGTAGTAGTAAGAGAGAGAGAGAGAGAGAGAGAGAGAGAGAGAGAGAGAGAGAGAGAGTAGAGAGTAGAGTAGAGAGTGAGCAGAGTAACAGTAGTAACAGTAGCAGTAGTGGTGGTAGTAGTAATAATAATAGTAGTAGTAACAGTAGTAGTATTGGTGGTAGCGGTAATAGTAGTTGTAGTAGTTGTAGTAGTAGTAGTAGTAGTAGTAGTAGTAGTAGTAGTAGTAGTAGTAGTAGTAGTAGTAGTAGTAGTAGTAGTAGTAGTAGTAGTAGTAGTAGTAGTCAGTAGTCAGTAGCAGTAGTAGTAGTAGAGTAAGTAGTAGTAGTAGCAGTAGTAGTAGGTAGTAGCTGGTAAACGTAGTACTGCAGTAGTGTGGTAGTAGTAATAATAATAGTAGTAGTAACAGTAGTAGTATTGGTGGTAGCGGTAATAGTAGTTGTAGTAGTTGTAGTAGTAGTAGTAGTAGTAGTAGTAGTAGTAGTAGTAGTAGTAGTAGTAGTAGTAGTAGTAGTAGTAGTAGTAGTAGTAGTAGTAGTAGTAGTAGTAGTAGTAGTAGTAGTAGTAGTAGTAGTAGCAGTAGTAATAGTAGTAGCAGTAGTAGTGGTGGGGTGGTGGTGGTGATGGTGGTAGTAGTCTTAGTATTACACGTGTGCATGCGTGTGTGTTTACACATATACCTATTATACCTCCCTAGAATACCTCCCGTTATCGCCTTACCTCATTCTCGGGGTCATAAAGCAGTTCACCACAGCACTTATCTTCGTCGGATTTCGAGATGAGAAGCAGACCACAGCAGTACTGTTCCTCTGGGTCGTATGCGCTCTTGTAGCAGCACTGTCCGTTCTTCGGCGCGTCCTGTACAACACCCTCACAACAGATTTTCGCAATGCCATCGTACGCCACCGACCCGCAGCAGCGTGCATTGTCCGGCCTCGCCTGCGTTACACCTTCGCAACATATCTCAGTCTTGGTGTTGAACGCCTTGTCCTCGCAGCATTGCGCGTTTTCTGGCTTCGCCTGAGATACTCCTTTGCAGCAGATTTCAGTTTCAGTATTGATCGCTTTTTCTTTACAACAATATGCGTTGTCTGGCTTCGGCTGGCTTACTCCATCGCAGCAGACTTCAGTTTGTTTATTGATAGCTTTGTCCTTGCAGCATTGGGCGTGTTCGGGCTTCGGCTGGCTTATATCTTCGCAACAGATTTCAGTTTCTGTGTTGATAGCTTTGCCCTGGCAGCATTTGGCGTTTTCGGGCTTAGGCTGGACGACGCCTCCACAGCATATCTGTTTGACGGTGTCGTAAGAGATGCTAGCGCAGCATTGTGTGTTGTTGTACGCCGGCTGTACACCGCCTTCGCAACAAACGTTCTCCGCTGGGTCGATCGGCTGATTGTTACAGCAGAACTTCTCCACCGGTGTACCGACGATGTGGTCGTTGCAGCAAAACTGAGTGTTAGGGCTGAAGATCAAAATGTAGCGGTTGGTATTCGGTACAGATGTGTGCTACGTAAAGTTAAGTTACTTAATTGTTGTGTTAAGTCCTCCGTGCACACTACACTAAGTGCACGTGGGAAGAACACAGCCTCGCGCTTCGTTAACATATACCTGTCATCACCAGGCCAGCCACACATCAAGACAGCAACATTTGATATCACGTAGAAATAAATTGCCCAAGCTTCGGTATTGTAGCAAAATTATTCGATGTTCATTGTACCATTCCGACAGCAAACAACATCGGCGTCACAGTGTTATATAAACTGACGAACTTAACCGTAAAAGAAGACGTGGCGGTTTGAGGATACAGTAGTTTTGTTGCGTCACGTCAGATATAGTCGGGGCGCACTGGGATCGAAGTGGACACCTCGAGCTATTTTTGGTAGCCCTGTTGCTTTCTAAACTTCAAACTTTGCTTAATGATAACCAAGAGGGCAGCCCTCTCAAATCAGTGTACCTCACTCCAAAAATTGCATTTACATTTAAGACTATGTGGTCTTAATGGCCGCGTTGCATGTATCCTCTTTCCACATTTTCACAGTAACTGTATAGCAACAAACTTAAGTGTAGTATCAAAACATCAGGAAACATTTATGGCAATATCATACTGATACGTTTATTTTTTTAGGAAGTTATTACAATAGCAACGGACCATAACACAGTAAACTGCTGTGGTCATTATACATACTTGAACACGTGACCTCCACAGCAGTGCGCCGTCTTCGGCTGCGGCACAACGGTGTCATCACAGCATGCCTGACTGTCTGGGCTGATGGTAGAGATGGCAACAGACGTATGTCAGATACAGAGAGCCAGTGGAGTTCACACACGTGGGCACGCACGCACACACGCACGCACGCACACAAACACGATAAGCATGCATCTTAAGTATATAGTGCATTTAATAATAATATATCGTACGTCAGCGAAGTTGATTTCGAGAAAACACCGCATAAACTGGCAACGATGATTTTATATATATATATATATATATATATATATATATATATATATATATATATATAGTATATGTATATATGCGAGCATACAGCATTTACAATGGTTTATGTCACACATTTATTATAATATTGGCCGTAATATTGACTGAAGTATAACAACCATCGTTGTAAAAATGCACCTATTTACAATATAATTCTACGTTGTTAAATAATTTTTGCTCGTTTTCGATAATTTTTAAAATTAAAATTGGCGAATAATTGCTATGCAAAAATGTATGACTGCGAGAAAGTGTGAGACGAACTTGTAGGCAGATGTCCCGCAGCATTGCGCACTCACGCTCTGGCGCGCAGCCACTTTGCCGTCGCAACACAACTCTTGAGCTGGATTGAAAGGTTTCTCAGCGCAGCAATGTTCTTCGTTTGGCGTGATCACACCGCCGCAGCAAAACTGCGCGTCTGGGCTGATGGTAGAGATGGAAAAAGACGTATGTCAGATAAAGGGGGCCAGTGGATTTCACGCATGCACGCACGCACGCACGCACGCACGCATCCACGCACGCACGCACGCACTCAAACACACACGATAGCATGCATCTTGATTATTTAGTGTATTTAATAATAATATATCATATGTCAGCGAAATTGATTTCGAGAAAACATCGTATAAACATGCAGTGATGATATCCGACGACTTTGAGTTTTTGTCACCAAAGTACACTTTGATATATTTGTTGTCAGTTGGTAATGCTTATTTCTCATTTATGTTATAATTTAGTGCATTTTGTAGCATTTTTACAAACACTACGTAACATTTCACGCATGAATTTCGTAAAACAGAACCGATCATTTGCACTTGTTCGAGTCGAATGCATTGGGGTTTTCCACAACGCTTGGCGGATATGTTTCATACTACGGGAAAGCCCAGAAAGCCCTCTTATGGATTCGTGTACTAGGAATCCCCAGTGACGTCAACCTTTGCCAATAGCAGCGCTTTTGCGAGAGGCCTATCTCTAAACATATGTCATTGGACACGGGGCGGGTTTGATAGCTAACCTCTGGTTGGCTTAGAGCTGTGAGCGCAGGCGCAGTGCGCACTCGCTAACTGTTAACAAGCGTGATCGATCGGGTCACTGCTAGAAAACATTGCTAAATACACGGAATATGTTGTAAAGAGAAAGTGTGAGACGAACTTGTAGGCAGATGTCCCGCAGCATTGCGCACTGACGCTCTGGCGCGCAGCCACTTTGCCGTCGCAACACAACTCTTCAGTTGGATTGAAAGGTTTCTCAGCGCAGCAATGTTCTTCGTTTGGCGTGATCACACCGCCGCAGCAAAACTGCGCGTCTGGGCTGATGGTACAGGTGGAAAAAAGACGTATGTCAGATAAAGCGGGCCAGTGTTGTTCACACACGCGCGCATGAACGCACGCACTCACAAACACACACGATAGCATGCATCATGCATCTTGAGTATTTAGTGTATTTAATAAGATACATACACACACATGTACATACATATATATATATATATATATATATATATATATATATATATATTATGAAATAGAAAGTTATTATAATAATGATCGTAACATTGACTGAAATATAACAAAAGTTACCTTCGTTGTAAAAAGGCAACTAGTCACAATACATAACATTTTAAATTTTGTGCTCCTTTTCGATAAATTTGTTAATTAAAATTGGCAAACAATTATTATGCAAAATATGAATGACTGAGAGAAAGTATGACACGAACTTGTAGGCAGATGTCCCGCAGCATTGCGCACTCACGCTCTGGCGCGCAGCCACTTCGCCGTCGCAACACAACTCTTGAGCTGGATTGAAAGGTTTCTCAGCGCAGCAATGTTCTTCGTTTGGCGTGATCACACCGCCGCAGCAAAACTGCGCGTCTGGGCTGATGGTAGAGATGGAAAAAGACGTATGTCAGATAAAGGGGGCCAGTGGATTTCACGCATGCACGCACGCACGCCACGCACGCACGCACGCACGCACGCATCCACGCACGCACGCACGCACTCAAACACACACGATAGCATGCATCTTGATTATTTAGTGTATTTAATAATAATATATCATATGTCAGCGAAATTGATTTCGAGAAAACATCGTATAAACATGCAATGATGATATCCGACGACTTTGAGTTTTTGTCACCAAAGTACACTTTGATATCTTTTTTGTCAGTTGGTAATGCTTATTTCTCATTTATGTTATAATTTAGTACATTTTGTAGCATTTTTACAAACACTACGTAACATTTCACGCATGAATTTCGTAAAACAGAACCGATCATTTGCACTTGTTCGAGTCGAATGCATTGGGGTTTTCCACAACGCTTGGCGGATATGTTTCATACTACGGGAAAGCCCAGAAAGCCCTCTTATGGATTCGTGTACTAGGAATCCCCAGTGACGTCAACCTTTGCCAATAGCAGCGCTTTTGCGAGAGGCCTATCTCTAAACATATGTCATTGGACACGGGGCGGGTTTGATAGCTAACCTCTGGTTGGCTTAGAGCTGTGAGCGCAGGCGCAGTGCGCACTCGCTAACTGTTAACAAGCGTGATCGATCGGGTCACTGCTAGAAAACATTGCTAAATACACGGAATATGTTGTAAAGAGAAAGTGTGAGACGAACTTGTAGGCAGATGTCCCGCAGCATTGCGCACTGACGCTCTGGCGCGCAGCCACTTTGCCGTCGCAACACAACTCTTCAGTTGGATTGAAAGGTTTCTCAGCGCAGCAATGTTCTTCGTTTGGCGTGATCACACCGCCGCAGCAAAACTGCGCGTCTGGGCTGATGGTACAGGTGGAAAAAAGACGTATGTCAGATAAAGCGGGCCAGTGTTGTTCACACACGCGCGCATGAACGCACGCACTCACAAACACACACGATAGCATGCATCATGCATCTTGAGTATTTAGTGTATTTAATAAGATACATACACACACATGTACATACATATATATATATATATATATTATGAAATAGAAAGTTATTATAATAATGATCGTAACATTGACTGAAATATAACAAAAGTTACCTTCGTTGTAAAAAGGCAACTAGTCAAAATACATAACATTTTAAATTTTTTTTCGATAAATTTGTTAATTAAAATTGGCAAACAATTATTATGCAAAATATGAATGACTGAGAGAAAGTATGACACGAACTTGTAGGCAGATGTCCCGCAGCATTGCGCACTGACGCTCTGGCGCGCAGCCACTTTGCCGTCGCAACACAACTCTTCAGTTGGATTGAAAGGTTTCTCAGCGCAGCAATGTTCTTCGTTTGGCGTGATCACACCGCCGCAGCAAAACTGGAAGAAAGAATCAAACGACCTGGTGATCTCTTTGTCTTATAGGTCTTTGAACGTTCCCTGTTCTTTGTACTCTAAAGAATGTTTTACTTATACTGTAAACATAATTATTTCATGTAATTATATGCCTGCATTTAATTAAACATATGTTTTATTAATCACTTATAACCTTGATAACATATCGAAACAAATCACTTCGCTTACGCGGTGTTTCTAGTTTAGGCATCGTCGTGAATATTCGGTTCAGTTCGCCAGACTTCGGTTTCATCCGACAAGTTCACTGTGTATAAAGTCACCGGTCATTCCGTGGTTCACCGCGCATGTATGAATATTCATTATAACCGGACAGCATAATTAATCACCCACGTGGCAGCGTTCTCAAAATTATTCGCGTAACCACAGTCATTTATCAGCTTTTTGCGCTCACGACACACAAATTATGTATACATATGCAATATATAATTGGCAGAGGAAGTAGTTTTAGGAAATGGTCACGTACTGATACGACGCGTCTTGAGTGTGACTTAAAAGAATCTCTAACTAATTTATAAGCACACTGATGAAGACTCATGGTGCAGCGGATATATGTGTGTGAGTTTACTCAGCTAAAACTGATTACGTCTGTTGCGGTTCATTGACATGGGGTACTTCGCCCCGCCTCTGCTGTTATAATGCTGAATCCAGACCCGCCCGTACAGCAACTCGACGTATTTTGGTTAAGGTCGCTTATTTATGTGACTGTTGCGGCTATTATTAAATTACGAAGTCTATGAGGACTGGAAGTTCCTTTTATTATTTATAGTGCTTGCATTCAGTAAATGGGTGTGGGTACATGAAAGAGTGCCGTGTGTTACTGAGAAAAACTAACTGGTAACTGTGAACATGGCGAGGGAGAATGTGTTGTTAAATACTGTTGTTGAAGACCAGCCTAAGCAAATCAATATATTTAAATTACATGTGTGTGCTGGCGTGTGGTGCATGCGTGCGTGCGTGCGTGCGTGCGTACGTGTGTGTGCGTGCGTGCGTGCGTGCGTGCGTGCGCGTGCGCGTGCGCGTTCGCGTGCGCGTGCGCGTGCGCGTGCCCGTGCGTATGTATGTCTGTGTGTGTGAGCATGAATGAGCATGGATACATTTTTTTGCGCATGCGTGCATATGTGCGTCCTTTGTATATGTTGACACGATGTACTATGGTCCTTGGTATCTGGGTAATGACAAATACACTACCAGTAACTATATATCTTCGTCACTGTTCACGCAAAAGCAATCTCGATCCATCGAAGCATGCATTACCATATGATAATTATGTTGAATTACACCGATGCGTATCGCCACTTTGGCTATTTCGTATTCGCCAGGTGGCACCACTGTTGTGAACCCTAACATTGTCGTCTTCAACTCAAAGTTAGTCCCGTTTAACTGTATGAACTTGCCAAGAAGAGAGTCTGGTTGATAATAAGAAACTTCGCTGCTCGCTGCCTTCAGATGGCTTTATTGTTTTGATTTATTTAACAGGTATACGTGTATGATTATGATAAATATAGTGCATATGTTTTATAATAATAATTATCTAATTATCTAATTATATATATATATATATATATATATATATATATATATATATACATATATATATACATATACATATACATATATCATATACATATACATATACATATACATATACATATACATATACATATACATATATACATATACATATACATATACATATACATATACATATACATATACATATACATATACATATAATATACATATATCATATATCATATACATATACATATACATAAAACATATATTATAGGTCCAGTGTCTGATTTACTTTAGTATAAGTTAACTCATTTCGAAACCAGAGTATTACCTGATAAAAGTGTATTCGCATTACATTTTTGGTCCATAGTTGGTCTTACAGCTATTCAACAATCAACATTTCAACAAATTTCTGAAGACAGGAGTGCCAACCGTTATTATTCCAGGCTAACGTTTCTTGGCTATAGAGTACTGCCAACCCGCTGTGTTACTTATGTTAGTTAAATGGTAATCATGAGTGAATTTAAGGTAACAACTATTGAAACAGTGATAGCAGCAAATTGTTGCTCCA
>JAODUO010000076.1:380000-387500 GCA_025642075.2 Ridgeia piscesae | reverse complement strand
CCAACCACTACGTGTATGAAATTACTCTTAGTAAGTTGAATTATTTTTACATGTCTACGTGTTTTTGCTTTATGTACACTGTTTTTGTTAATTATTTTATTTATAATAATAATAATTATTATTATTGTTGTTATTAATATTATCCAACGTCGGAAATCATCAATTTGTTTCTTATTGTAGATTGTCGCGTATCAACGATCGAATTACCGGGTGACGTACAAAGATCACATATGTAGCCTTTGACCTTTGGCACATATTGTTAATGCAAACGTTTTCGGCCATCTGTCAGCCTCAATTCTGCCCCTCCTCCCGTCAAAGACCCTTTCACACTTCTTTCATTCAATCAATCCTGCCTTTTTGTATATGTCTGTCTGTCTGTCTGTCTGTCTGTCTGTCTGTCTGTCTGTCTGTCTGTCTGTCTGTCTGTCTGTCTGTCTGTCTGTCTGTCTGTCTGTCTGTCTGTCTGTCTGTCTGTCTGTCTGTCTGTCTGTCTGTCTGTCTGTCTGTCTGTCTGTATGTCTGTCTGTCTGTCTGTCTGTCTGTCTGTCTGTCTGTCTGTCTGTCTGTCTGTCTGTCTGTCTGTCTGTCTGTCTGTCTGTCTGTCTGTCTGTCTGTCTGTCTGTCTGTCTGTCTGTCTGTCTGTCTGTCTGTCTGTCTGTCTGTCTGTCTGTCTGTCTGTCTGTCTGTCTGTCTGTCTGTCTGTCTGTCTGTCTGTCTGTCTGTCTGTCTGTCTGTCTGTCTGTCTGTCTGTCTGTCTGTCTGTCTGTCTGTCTGTCTGTCTGTCTGTCTGTCTGTCTGTCTGTCTGTCTGTCTGTCTGTCTGTCTGTCTGTCTGTCTGTCTGTCTCGTCTGTCCATCGCCGTCGCGTCTCAGTCGCTCGGTCGCCGCCAGCTCGTCCGCCGCCGTCCGCTCCGCCGCCAGTCCGTCCGTCTCCGTCTCCGTCTCCGTCTCCGTCTCCGTCTCCGTCTCCGTCCGTCCCGTCTCCGTCTCCGTCTCCGTCCCCGTCTCCGTCTCCGTCCCCGTCCCGTCCCGTCTCCGTCCCCGTCCCCGTCCCCGTCCCGTCCCGTCCCGTCCCGTCCCCGTCCCCGTCCCCGTCCCCGTCCCCGTCCCCGTCCCCGTCCCCGTCCCGTCCCCGTCCCCGTCCCCGTCCCCGTCCCCGTCCCCGTCCCCGTCCCCGTCCCCGTCCCCGTCCCCGTCCCCGTCCCGTCCCCGTCCCCGTCCCCGTCCCCGTCCCCGTCCCCGTCCCGTCCCGTCCCCGTCCCGTCCCCGTCCCCGTCCCCGTCCCCGTCCCCGTCCCCGTCCCCGTCCCGTCCCGTCCCGTCCCCGTCCCCGTCCCCGTCCCCGTCCCCGTCCCCGTCCCCGTCCCCGTCCCCGTCCCCGTCCCCGTCCCCGTCCCCGTCCCCGTCCCCGTCCCCGTCCCGTCCCCGTCCCCGTCCCCCGTCCCCGTCCCCGTCCCCGTCCCCGTCCCCGTCCCCGTCCCCGTCCCCGTCCCGTCCCGTCCCCGTCCCCGTCCCCGTCCCCGTCCCGTCCCCGTCCCCGTCCCCGTCCCGTCCCCGTCCCCGTCCCCGTCCCCGTCCCCGTCCCCGTCCCCGTCCCCGTCCCCGTCCCGTCCCCGTCCCCGTCCCCGTCCCCGTCCCCGTCCCCGTCCCCGTCCCCGTCCCCGTCCCCGTCCCCGTCCCCGTCCCCGTCCCCGTCCCCGTCCCCGTCCCCGTCCCCGTCCCGTCCCGTCCCCGTCCCCGTCCCCGTCCCCGTCCCCGTCCCCGTCCCCGTCCCCGTCCCCCGTCCCGTCCCCGTCCCCGTCCCCGTCCCCGTCCCCGTCCCGTCCCCGTCCCCGTCCCCGTCCCCGTCCCCGTCCCCGTCCCCGTCCCCGTCCCCGTCCCCGTCCCCGTCCCCGTCCCCGTCCCCGTCCCCGTCCCCGTCCCCGTCCCCGTCCCCGTCCCCGTCCCCGTCCCCGTCCCCGTCCCCGTCCCCGTCCCCGTCCCGTCCCCGTCCCCGTCCCCGTCCCCGTCCCCGTCCCCGTCCCCGTCCCCGTCCCCGTCCCCGTCCCCGTCCCCGTCCCCGTCCCCGTCCCCGCCGTCCCCGTCCCCGTCCCCGTCCCCGTCCCCGTCCCCGTCCCCGTCCCCGTCCCCGTCCCCGTCCCCGTCCCGGTCCCGTCCCCGTCCCCGTCCCCGTCCCCGTCCCCGTCCCCGTCCCCGTCCCCGTCCCCGTCCCCGTCCCCGTCTTAACACTGGCTGTCAAGCGGATGATGATTAGGCAGGGCTTTACTGCGGTAGTAGTGTTCCTGGATGATTTCTTCATTTGTGCACCGACCTTGAATGAATGTGGGTTTCTGGACTCACTAGATGAAAAGGTCCGTTGGCTACAAGAACAGGTCTTTGCCCCCAGTACGCGTACCACTGTCGCAGGACCACGCTTGTCGATATATAGCATTTCTTGTCTCAACAATTGGCTTACACTTCTATTAAGCAATACATAAATGTTGTTCGTATAATGCATCTGGAAGCAGGTCATGCAAACCCCTTTCAGGGCTCTTGGCACAGAGACATGCTGCTCAAAGGTACAAAAAGAGTATTAGGGACTGCACATAAACAGAAGCTGCCCATAACTCCAGCTATCCTTCGACAGTTGTTAAGCAGATAGACTTCACCTTGTCATTGGAAGTTACCTTTTAGGCAGCATGCTTAGTAGCGTGTTTCTCCTTCTTTCGGAAATCCAATCTTTTGGTTAAAAGCATTACGTCTTTTGACTCAAATTTACACTTATGTCGCCGAGATGCTACTTTTCCGAGGACGGAGTTAGCTTAGCTGTGCGGTGGTCGAAGATAATCCAGTACCGGCAGCGTATATTGCACATTCCTCTTCCTCGTATCCCAGGCCCGCCTATCCCTGTGTCCAGCACAGACACTAATCCTCGCCTTAAGGCTGTCTAATTCTCCGCCATCAGCCCCACTCTTCACTTACCCCACCCCACGCACAATGGCTGGCTCCCATTGACAGTGCAAGTCTTCCAGGATAAGCTTCACAAATACTTGGGAAAGTTGAATTTAAATCCATCGGATTACTCAGGGCATAGTTTTCGACGAGGGGGCAGGGACTGGGCTAGTAATGCCTGTGAGAATTACATTAATCCCTCATGGGAAATGTGGAAACACCTTGCAGCTACCCTAGGGAGATATATACAGTAATACACTCTAATACTCCAGGGTTTGGGTGTGTTCTGGGAGTTTGCATTATTATGTGGCGATTGTCTGTATACTTGCACATGTTTACTATGTATGGTGATTTGTTTGAACATGTGGTTATTGCATAACATTAAAACAATGCAGATCTACAAGTTCACCCACAACCCTGTCTTACTCTTATTTGTTCACCAACCTGACCGAGTGTCAGGGCGATTTATTGCTAACAGATTGATTAATCCATTATGTTAAAACAACAAATGTCACAAATACATTGATAACAATAGTGCTTGTTGGACAAATACACTAATACACTAATTATCAATTAACCGTAGTAATAAAACAGTTATAATCATGATGTGTGGTAACGATTAACTGGATGCTAACAGTTAACAATTCAGTATACACATGTATACAATTCATTAACTGTTCCTATCAATACCCATGCTCTCATCATAACTATGTCCTGTATAATAGCATTACAATTTGTTACGTAGGAAACTGTCCAATTCTAATACATCGATTCGTCCTCAGCCGTGCACTGTAAGCATATCACCGTATCAGATAACCAAGGCGTGTCCTATTGCTGACAACTAACAGCGACCACGTCATATGTACTAATTTATTTCATAGCTTGATTTATATTAATTGCGTTTAGTTTGGTGGAATATTACCTCGGAAATATACGTACATATCTCGTGCAAAAAGGTGTATTAAATTATATTGTACGAGTAAAACAGTTTGTCTGTAAACTGAATGTGCAATATTAGAAATATAGGTGCTGATTGTGGCGCAGCTAGACTTATCAGCGAGGTATTTCTGTGTGCTGCAATAGTTTGTATCAACCAGTGTTACGTAATAGTCATATACACAGCTGATTATTGTCTCTGATGATGGAATATGGTATGTTATTTTCTCGACATAAATCTTGTTTGCAAGCTATTCCCCAGTCAACCTTGGTACGACCGTAGATTGTTGTCAATCGGTTTGGTTAACAATGTTTTGTTCGTGTATTTTTATAGCGAATTCTACAATGGTCAATTTATCGTTGCTACTAAACTCCGGATAACACTACATGGTTGCAGGCGCTGGGGACGGGTTTGTGTTGTATTTTAGTCATTCATCGTCGTCTTTTTCTATCCCTGAACTAAATGGTCGACGGGGATCATTAATGATTCCCGGCGAGTGTCCGCTCTAGCGGCCGTTTTTGTTCCGTCCCTTATAAATGCCAAAGGTGAAACCAGTCCACTTCTGGTTGTCACCTGTTCGCGTTGTTTCTTTCTCTGTGTCTCTGCCATCCTCTTGGCACAGTGCCTTGCGTGTAGATCATTGCAAGGTCAGTTGATCTTGTATTTGAAATTCAGCTTCATCTTCTTGGCTGGCGTCGGGACGTGTACAAAGGTACAATGACTTGCTTCGTTCTATTCCATACTTCATCATAGATGATATGATCTTTGTGTGATGCGTGATGCATCTTTGTTGTCGCACCTCGTATCCATGACGTGGTTTCTTATTTGCAGTCGGCTGTGATGGTCCTCAGCTGGTGTCGATGTCGCAATCCTGAGCAAACCTTCAGATTTACAGCCTTCGTCTGAGTTGATCGTGCCCAGATATCTGAAGTATCATACGGTATAATATCTAGAGCATTTGGAGCTTGGTACGCCCATCGCGGATGGTAAATGTAGATTGCGTAATTATATAGATGTATGTTTATGCAAACGAACGTAAAGGTTAACAGCGGAAGTTTAAGTAATTATGAACAATCGTTGAAACACGCAACACGCTGCTTACAATTGACAGCCATCTGGGTGAAACGCATTGCTACAAACCATGTAACCTAGACACACAGACAAGCTGAGCGCGTAGATGAATCTACTAACACTTGGCGCTAACTCGATTATTTTTTACATGTAATTAAGTGATTTTGTTCAAGCGATAGGCCGTTGTACTCGACGTACTTTAATGGTTGTAAATGAGGTGTAAATGTAACATCATATCGAACATATGATAGATCACGATGGTTTATGTGATTATGCAAGTTATGATAACACATATAAATATCGGCAACCATCATAATTTTTCGTATCTTACTTTATTATTAATTATTAAATTATTGATCTTTGTATTATTAATTTATTATTTATTAATTAATTTATTGTTGATACGTTTAGGTTATACATTATCATTTTGGAAGCTTTATTTATTTATATATTTATTTATTATTAACATTTTACATTTTGTTTTACTGTGTACGCCTAGTGTATTATGTACATAGTGTATATTCACGTTTTACTAATGCTGTATTTTATGCGTCTCTGAGCTGAATTGTGTTCTGGATATACGGTGCTTTATAAACAAAGTATCAGTATTACTAATGACTACATTATTGTTGGTGGTATAGTAACGGAGACGTGAAAACGTTAGAAATGGAATGGGCGGGGTTTTACCACACATTTCTAAAACGCATGCACATGCAAGCACGTCCACGCCTAATCAAACACACGAGTAGTCAACACTCACTCATACGAGCGCGCGCATACACAGTCGTCACAATAATGTGAAAAGTCACCTGACCCACGAGGAAGCGGTAGCATGACAATGACATGTATACAATGACTGTGACGTTCGCGGTGACGTGTTAATGGCGTTGATGTCATGTTATGTAACGTGCATAGGACGTCCATCAATTCAGGAAACTCGATATTTTGACCGCAATAAATATATTGGTAAAAACCGCGCTAGTCAACAGCATCTGTGACAGGCGACTGTGGTGGGACAGTCTTGACACGAGTAATGCGACGATCAATTGAGGACGACCGATGATGTCATATGCAGAGATTCCATGAATTCGGCAAACCTCATATGTTTGCAACATAAGTGTTGATAAAGATATTCAGATAGAATCTGTACAGATAAACGCTTTGTGGACTTTCAGTTGTTGAATGCGAAATAGTACCATCCACAAATGATGGTGTAATATTATTACTATACATGGTTATTCCATAGTGGTGTCACGACATTAATGAAAATGCTGTCACAACAGAACCTCAACAATAATTCTCCTATCGCAATTATCATATATAGCAATTAGCATGACAGGTTGAATATCAGTTAGAAGTTGATTATTCGTGTAACGAAAATATACTTAACTACATAAAGAGACCGACTGGTTCTTCTTTTCTTATTAATTGTCCGTAAGGTTCAATTTTTATGTGTTTAAATAGCACCGAGTGAATTTCTGTTGTTATACGTTTATAATTACTTGTCGCAGTTTTCATCAGCATATAGATCTGTGTTTGCCACGATGGGGCTTAGTACGGGCTTAACACAACAGGTGGCGTCGTGAGTTCATCACCGTCAGGTCGTTTTCAAGAGTCAATTTTTCAGTCAAGCCATATTAGTCACACCTTAAAACGTACCTGTATCCGCGTTGTATCTTAATGGAAGGAAGTAACGGCGAGTGCAAATATATCGTTTTATCTATTGTAGAGCGCTGTGGCTCAGGGGTAGAACTTCGGACTCTCCACTAAGAGGACCCGGGTACGAATCCTGTGCTGCGGTGTTAAAACCTTGGGCATGTTTTTTCACTTTGCATTGCTCCAGTTAACTTAGATGTGTAAATGAGTATCTGGCTATAGACAGTGGTGGATATGTGTACAGGCAGCCTTTATGGATTAATTGTAGCATATAGCTAGATGCTTCCCAGATAAGTTGAGATGGTGTTTGATTGAACAGGTCTGTCAGGGAAATAATGTGTGAAGCGCTTTGAGCAATCCTGAGGATTGGATACTGCGCTATATAAGAACATACCGTTTCATCCTATTGTCAGGAATGCACGAAGCGTTTTACAATTTAGACCCCGACAGACGTTTTCAGCCGAGCACAAGACCAGGGAAGCATTTAGACACGCTGCCAATAATAGACTTATGTGGAGATTAGACTGTTTTCGTTTAACCGACTCTCGCTCGGCCGCGTGACTTCGCCGAGAAGACTGACTGGTCCCTTAGTCGGCTTTTCAATGTTATCTCCGTGAGGGGCTAAACAGTGCTGCCACCTCACGTAACCTGGGTAATCGAGGCTAATCCTGCCGTAATTCCTGCTTCATAAACAACTGCTATATATATATATAATATATATATATATATATATATATATATATATATATATATATATAATCTGTCTATTTATGTGTGAATATAATTTTAATGGTTGAATACGTTTAATAGCATAGTATTATCTTGTAAAAGTTTATCCGTATTTTTGTTTTTATTTCATGTTTGGCCTGAGAGCCAATCAGCGTCTTTACCCTATTCTAGGGTTAGG
>JAODUO010000076.1:370000-375000 GCA_025642075.2 Ridgeia piscesae | reverse complement strand
ATATCGTAAGAAGTCCTTGGGTCAGAAGAAGTTTACAGGACCTGTCGTGCTAGTGGGAAACACAATTGTTACTCTTAAAGGCCACACGATGAATCAAACCCCTGGGTAGTACCGCTGAATGAACGAAGTCGCCGGACAATTGCATCACTTACCACTTAGGCCCATCTGAAAGAAAACAGTGATTTATTAGAGGTGTACGCGACATTTGACAAATTGTTGCCGTCCGCAACATGTTATTCAATGCAATGTCTGTGGTAGACCTAATGCTGAATTGTATAAACCTACCATGTCATTTTATTTACGCGAATTAAGGAACTATTTTTCCAACGGATATTAATGCGCCGCGTAAAACGGATGTGATTTGACCGTATCGCAGTACGCATTATTTGTATACCAGTTCATCACCAAGTTTACGTAGAGTACAGTTCTATTAAATATCCCGAATAAATTATCGAATTAACATCAATCTATTTAAATGTCAAACGGCTTCTGCTTTCGTTTTAAATTGAATGAATCAATGAACAAAAAATCGTTGCACCATGACGCCAACCATAATGTACATCCATTATAATGTTGGATACAAAGAATCTAGCATATGCAAGGAACGTGTCAGGCGGGTTGTCGTTATCACTGGGTCTGACGCCAGTTGCGTTATGCCCAAATTAGTAATATAATTTCGATTATATGTGCCACATCAAACATGCATTGTGCAGTTATATCATACCTGATAACTGATGCAGCAGAACAGTAGAACTCCCACGATGCCTGTAGCCGTCTTCATTCTAGAGAAAAAAACAAAGAAGCACGTTACCATATGCTGTACTTGTAGTAGAATAAACAATACTAAAATTACGAAAACATTAGTAGTACAGGAATATTGTAAACAGTATTGCTACAAGCTGCAAGACTGGTTTGATTAAAAAAAAAAACATTCCAAAGAACTTGTATAGTGATTTCAAAACGTGGAATATCAATTTGAAGAAAATGCTTAACCACGCGTATCTTATACACTTGAAATAAAATTACTCTTACTCTACTCTTGTTGGGAAGCATTACTACTAAGTACCATTATGACACACATCCGCAAATGTATGTTCTTAACTTACAAACAGTTTTGTAGCAACAAATATATCTCATTAACTACAGAACCGGCACATTAACAATGTTTTTGTACATATTTGGCATTTCTGTGCAGTTTTCATGATAATAGGAAAGCTGAGTTTATTTAGTTATGTTATGATACTGCAAGTTAACGCCTCCGGTTTGAACCGGGTTAAATGTGTCTTACTGCAACATAGAGTTTTTCTGATCATCAGCTATAGCACGACCGTTCAATGAGTGCAGTGATTACTGAAAGTGAAGATTGTATTATATCGAGAAATAAACACATTAGCTGTATATGTGTGTATCTCAACACATATACTCCATTCTTATATTAACTTATAAACACGTTCGGAAATTGCATTTAAATGCGTTAAACATTTGCAAATTATTAACAATTAATATTCCATTATGGTAAATACCTTTTTTTTATTAAAAAAAGCACGCGGATTTTAGTCGACCGTGGTCTTAATATTTAATCATGCACGAATTCATAAAGTACGTACAATTTGCATATAAATGGCATAAATGTTTCACATGCATGCTTGGAACACATAACGCAGAATAAATTGCATTTTAGTAGCTGGTTTTTATATTAACATTCTGTGAAAAAATTGAAAACAATCAACGACGATATTTACGAAGTAACACAGCATGCAAACGGACATTCACCAGCCATGACACCGCTAAAAAGAACTACGAATGCAAACTTACTTGTTCTCTAACAATTGCCTCTGCTGCGAACTTGTTCCTACGCTTGTACAAATCTTTTTCGTAGTAATGCTCGCGTATCGTGTATTTATACGCCTCCCGGCCGATGCAAATGTCACATGTCACGGCGCCTAAATGTCAGCCGACACCTGAACGGACGCCCGAATGTAAACACCTACGTCTAATTCACCCTCTCCGCACCGGACGTTTAGGGTACAGCAGATACGTGATGCACCAGCCAAATACGTTTGGAATAAAAGGAGACATTGTCGCCGTCAATAAACACATCCTGTTCAAAGAGTTCGCAATAACAGACTGATTATTTAATATTTATGAATGTATGCATGTCGAGAACACATCATTGACGTGGTGATGTTGAAATATCATGGTCGCATGTGTGAAGTATCGCTGCCTTGTTGCTTTGTGACGCATCTATTTCTATGAGCCATTAATCGTGTGTTTGCGTCATGATAGGAGAAACTACACTTATCGTAACCAACCCACGCAATAGAGTGGTATGCCAATGTTTTACCTCTGCGATACATTTTTATATTCGAATTGTAATAGTCATAATTATGTGTGTTCGTGGGAGATAATTTGTTCCCATGACATAATTGTTGACATATTCCTTCGTTCACTGTCATACAGTTCCAACGTGCAAATTGAGTCGAACCGACACCACTTCGAAGATTTGGCACAAACATAATGTATGTCGACCACGACGGAAAATTGGTTCACTTGGAATAATAAGGGTTAGTATAGATAAGAAAATCACAAAGATATCTTCAAAGCTATTTCTTCAGTGCACGCTGCTTAAAATATTTCATCAAACTAACCCCAAAGGTATGTAACACACAATTAAAAATATCGCGCTTCCGTTAACACCTGGTACGCCTGACAATTTAATTAATATATATAAACAGATATAAATCTGAAACATAAACCACAACAGACGTCATAATTATTTTCACGACATTCATAAAGTGCCCGTATTTCATATGAATAATCAATAATTCATGCTGCTTCATACATAAGCTAAATCAATTAATATCACAGTGAAATGTTGGCGCTATTCTTGATACAAACGCATATACAATTACAATAATGATCATATCATGATCCCCCTATGCAAAAACGACACCAGTAATTAATACTGAGGTTCATGTGAGTACGCTTGAGGATTAATCAAAATAATTATATTGAGGTACCAATAAAAACAAAGTTAGTTTATTATAATAGGCTTATGTTGCGAACAGACCGCACATGGGACAACACGCAGCAGACACGGCATGTCATCCCACAAACTCGATACCACAGGAAAAGGGGATATACTTTCTTTAAACGTGTTCTTGTTGATGCAGATAGTTATTTTATTTATAACATAATCATATATATTTTAAAATGCATTTCCCGATTCAATCATTTATGACTGCTCAGTCGCAAATGAACGTAATGTATGTCTCAGCGTGTTGATAACTGTCGTACATGGAAACATGTTTAGTTAATATAGTTTAGTAGCGACACTTGGGTAGGCGACTTTTGGGAATATGTTTGTATATTTGGATGTATTGTACCAGTCTGGTAGTAGATGCTTACATTTTCGTAAGTAATTTTTATGTAATCTAAGAAATCCAAGCTCAGTGAAAGAATAATGTAGTGGAATACCATGAACGGTAAGGCTACACATGATTTCACCACAAAGCACCACTAAACATGCAAATGGAAATATAACGTGTTTTATTTCTCGAAAATATGTCATTATATTTACACATACATGAATATGTTATTTATAAAACAAAGTTGACATTTCGAAATAAATTCTTAATGGCAAGTGGCCATGGAAGCCTCTGTCGACGTTTTCTTTTCACAAGTTGAATAACATCTGCTGTTTACAAACCAACTGACATTTGCTAAGAACATTGCGATGTCGTTGATATCGCCCATATCTAACCTTTCTAAACGCCTTTGTTTTATTTGCAAATGTCAATGTCTTGCTTGGCATGTGGACATACGAATCACTTTACACAATATTAAGATTAATTTGTGTCTCAATAAATGGTACACATAGTTTCAATGCGAAAGGTCTGCTCTATTCCAACCATTGTCTTCTAGCAGTCAACCATCTCAACATTACGATTTTCAGTATGTCATCCACGTACACCAGTTTTAATCTAACACAAGGCAACGTTGCTCACTCAGTCTCTTCAGCCCCCTACAAGACAGCCTAACTTGCCCACAATATTGCTCTCATAGTATAACAATGTCTTTGAAACGTTATTTTATTTTGAAGATATCCGTGAGATTTTCCCAGAAAAGAAGCAATTACTTTTGATCAAAATCGGTGAGGATACAGGTCATTAGCGACAAATAATTCAAGACTGTTTTTAGAGGAATGGCTATTGATTCAAAAGGATGCCTACGTTGGGAAATAAGACTTACGAATAGAGCAGCATTATCTTTGAAAGGAACATACTGGGACATGGTGTATCAAAGGAGATATTAAATATTGGATGTAGATTCGCTATCAAAATTGGTCAATTATAGTGTATTGCTGCAAATACACCTTTCTGTGTAACAAAGGATGTTTTTTAATGGATAATTTCCATAAAAGCGCAACGTCAAAAGCTGCATTCCATTAACTAAAATACACATTGTACTATGAAAGAAGAGTAGATTATTGGAAGCAAATCCCCACTTGAGCAATTCCTTTGCTCAAAAGAACAAAGGTTAGAATCAGTTATAAAAGTTGAAAGAAAATAAACAGATATACTGACACTGTACCAATATACCACATTCAACTAAAATAATTCATATATATATATATATATATATATATATATATATATATATATATATAAGAAAACGTCAATGGAACAAAAACCTGCACTGTATTTATGACAAAATACATCACAGAAACAAGGAAAATGTGTATACATGCTACAAGTCGTCACCTGGATTGACTATAGAAGTAACTTTCTCAGCTTAATAAAATTTTCACCTGAACAAAGTGATGTATCCTCAGTTTGATTAATCTAATTTTATTGTTTTTTAGAAGCGTAATGTACTGTCTAAACGGCAAATGTAATAAGATTTAGTTATCTTTTCAGTTCTAATAAATTACAATATATTATTTAAGTTGGAAGTCTAAAAGATGATACTAAAACGATAATAAACTGCCTCATAGGAAA
>JAODUO010000076.1:340000-367500 GCA_025642075.2 Ridgeia piscesae | reverse complement strand
TCCTCATGAAACGTCGAAAACAAAGTTACAGTTCAGAGGCGCCGAAATACATAACATTCGCTAATAGTTGAAGATAGTACCCAGTGTCCCTGAATAGGTCTACTATTTATTAGAACATATCAACGATTACGATACCTTGGTACGAATAATGTACCACTGAAAGTTACTACATTAAAAACAACAGATCGATATGTTGCGATTACTGAGTTCGCACTTTAAAAATGCATCGCGTGACGCTCATACCTCGCTATGTCTGTCCCGTTTATATACAGTAACACCTAAATAATATAAAAATATTATGAGGTTTAATACCTCTGGAATGATAATTAGTTTGGTGAAGCCTGCAACGCTGACTACATTGTCAGTCGATATGACGTTACATTTTGATTTGGTATATATTTCACTGTAACTCAGCATGACTAAGTTATTATTTTGATAATAAAAACTATGTAATTAAGATTTGTAAGAATCTTATCTGATGTATCACCGCTTAATGATTCTTCTGATGACAAATTGTGAAGTTCTGAGCGTAGCGAAAATATGTAGAACGATTACCAATTGAAACGTTGCAGCATGACCAGTTTTATTGTATAATATGAAGTGCCACATCATTATGAATTATATAGGAACACAAAAACACCATGATTATTTTGCAGTGTTCAAAACTTCACCATGTTTCAATACAGTAACAGTGTGCAGTTCTGAATATTGAAAAACAGTCAGTGTAATTTGTATGTTCTTATATAAACTACATCTCGTGCGTCAACCTCCGGTTTTTTAATAGTTTAGACCAGGTTTTACGGACCACATTTATAAAGTTGTGAAGTTTCAACTCAATCTTAACGATAACACTGAAATGATCGATTTTCGTTAAATATGACCACGAGATAAATCTTTGGGAAAAACGTACTGCTACGAAGAAACAGCACACAATTATGTGGGTTAACTACGCACGTTCACATTCGTGATGTAATGCGGCGATCAATCGAACGATTCACACAACATAAAGCGTCCCAAAGCGATAAAGCAGCGACACTTCACATATGCTGCCCCATGCTTTCAGTGGCACAGCAACGATGTTTTCTGAATATTCATAAATTAGTCATACGAACATCGTCAGCATCCGTTTCACTAGTGATATTTCCTAAGCTAATCCATCAGACAGGCTGCAGTTATTGACGATGCATGTGGCACCAATTTTCGATAATGTGTGGTCAGACACGTGATGTTTGTGTTTAAAAAACGATGCTTCTGATTCATGCAGCGTGATCCTGGTGCAAAGAGGGCGACAAGAACGACACAGGAGTAAGAGTCGTCTAGATTCATACGCCTGTCCACGCCGTGACTGACATATTAAGTGTCGTGACATTTAACATTTATATCGCCGGGAAGCATATAAACACTTGGCAAGGGAGCTGACTACAATACAGGTTTATACAAGCGTAAGAACAAGTTCGCCAAAGAGACAATTTTAGACGACACGTGAGTTTGCATATTTGTATTATTCATACGGTATTGTGGTTGATGTATAGCAGCACAAATTATAATATAATCTTTTGAAATAGTTTGTATTTGTGTGTCTGTCTGTCTGTCTGTCTGTCGTCCTCCCGCCCGCCCGCCGCCCGTCCGTCCGTCCGTCCGTCCGTCCGTCCGTCCGTCCGTCCGTCCGTCCGTCCGTCCGTCCGTCCGTCCGTCCGTCCGTCCGTCCGTCCGTCGTCCGTCCGTCCGTCCGTCCGTCCGTCCGTCCGTCCGTCCGTCCGTCCGTCCGTCCGTCCGTCCGTCCGTCCGTCCGTCCGTCCGTCCGTCCGTCCGTCCGTCCGTCCGTCCGTCCGTCCGTCCGTCCGTCCGTCCGCGTCCGTCCGTCCGTCCGTCCGTCCGTCCGTCCGTCCGTCCGTCCGTCCGTCCGTCCGTCCGTCCGTCCGTCCGTCCGTCCGTCCGTCCGTCCGTCCGTCCGTCCGTCCGTCCGTCCGCCGTCCGTCCGTCCGTCCGTCCGTCCGTCCGTCCGTCCGTCCGTCCGTCCGTCCGTCCGTCCGTCCGTCCGTCCGTCCGTCCGTCCGTCCGTCCGTCCGTCCGTCCGTCCGTCCGTCCGTCCGTCCGTCCGTCCGTCCGTCCGTCCGTCCGTCCGTCCGTCCGTCCGTCCGTCCGTCCGTCCGTCCGTCCGTCCGTCCGTCCGTCCGTACGTTTTAATACATTAATGATAACAACCATTATATCGCAGTTGCTCAAGTGGATTCACTGGGTGGTTGGTAGAGTCAAAGTTACTTGGGTAATTCGGCTGTGTGTAGGGCCTACGTGTTCACAATAACGTTAGTATATGAACATTTCATTTGTGTATTCAGCATGAACACAGCTACGTATCTCGTGGGAGTTCTGCTCATCTGCTGCGCCGTGTCACAAGTATGTTTTAAATCACTGCATGACACGTGTAAATCGAACTGTAGCACTGATTTGTCTTTGGACGATATGCAGTTGATTGTGAACTGCAAATGTATATGGACGCTTTAACACACGCCCATAGATTCAGGACAAGGGTTTCACAAATTTGTGTTTAAACAACTTTCAAGAAAACTTCCAGAAACCATGTTGTCGTTGTTGGAAATGATTGGTGAAAACTTACAATTTTTTTTCAATTGTGTCAGTTTGCCATGCCATCCAAAAGAAAAAGATAATATAATGTTTTACGTTAGCACGCTCGTACCTTCGCTAAAAACGTGAATGTAGCAAACTAATACGTGTATGTGTTCCGGTGTTGTCGATTAGTGCTACTCGTATATAGGTATATGATTGTGTTACGAGAAAACCATAAACCCGCTTTGGACAGTGTTACATATGCAAAGTAAAACCGGCAATCTTATCTCATAAGTGTGACGCATCGCTTCGTAAAATAAAAGATAATTTGCGATTGTTACTAAAAAGCAAACATATTCCAACTAGCTAGTTACGTACCCGCGATGATCTCTTTGGCGGCATCAGTTTGTCAAATGTCGCTTACGTCACTAATAAATGGTTTCTTTTCATTCAGATGGCCGTCTCAGGTGAGTGATTATGTAACGACCTTGGTCCAGTAAGCGAAGTCTGTATAAATAAGTCTGCAAACGCAGCAGAACCACATATGATAACTATTATCAAACTGCCTGATTTCTAGTGATGCACGACGTCTTTAATCGCAGTTCTGACTCGGTTGTCCATGCAGCATTTCCATAAACGTTATACATACGAGAAACTAACCAACATTTCCGTACACATCCTGCGCCGCATGTGCAGGTGATTATTAGCATTGTTATCAAAGACAACACATTAAACTGAGTTGGACCAGACATCAATTCAGGCCCCTGGTAAAATAAGAATACAAATATACATTTGCTCAAATTGTAGGCTTACACATAGTATATCTGTGACATGTTACCAATGCAAACAAAAGTGAAGGATATAAATATGTCCGTATACATACGCAACCATGCACGCATGCACGCACGCACGCACGCACGGACGCAAGCATGCACATACACACACGCACACACTCATGGGCACACTTTTATATTATACATGACGTCTTCTGAATGTGTTTTCTTTCTTTTTCAGAATCGGCCCCATGTGGTAAGCAAAATTAATGTTGTTAGAATTAATCTACCATAAATCTGTGTTATTTACGTTCCAATGGGTTACTACAGGTTTTGCCTGACGGGTACGGAGGCAATACTTTAAAGAGTACTTCCATCTATCACCTGCATACAGAGTAGATAGTTGAGGGACGATGTAAACAATACAATTTCTACAAATAATACAGTTTTTTTAAACAATATATCATACTTCGTTTAGTGAACGTGTATGCCATTTATTCTAAACAAAAATGGACCTGTCTTATCCTTAAATAAAAACGTAATATTTTGTGGGTGTGCTAATTACTTTTTTTTCGAAACACTTATGCATCTACAAACAGTTGTTGCACCTATTTAAAACTGCCACCAGACACAACTTTCTCGACTCTGTTACGTCAAACCAAGCATTGATTTTGTTATGTTTTATACGTTTATGCCAGACACTTTTATGTAAGCAATATGCATTGCTTACACTTGTAAGAAAGCGTTCTCTGCTTCGGTCATCTAGGAGTAATGTTTTTTTTCCTAGAGTTCTTTCAAACATCACAACTAGGTTTACTCGGTTGCTTCTATGATTCTTTAGAATTTGGCCCGTCTTATATGACACAATGACACATATGTGATAATGTTAAACACGCACAAGCGCACGCAAAACATTCATCGATGGACCAGAGCGATGTACTAGCACATCAACATGTATGTGTGAGCAACACACGCGCGCACACAAACACGGGCACCCACACATTCACATATATACACGCAAATCACACACATATTCACAACCACACAACATACACACACACACACACACACACACACACACACACACACAACCACACACACACACACACACACACACACACACAACACACACACACACACACACACACACACACACACACACACACACACACACACACACACACACACACACACACACACACACACACACACACACACACACACACACACACACACAACACACACACACACACACACACACACACACACACACACACACACACACACACACACACACACACACACACACACACACACAACACACACACACACACACACACACACACACACACACACAACACACACACACACACACACACACACACACACACACACACACACACACACACACACACACACACACACGAGCGTGCGGTAAGGACTCTTGACTAAAAGAACCCGGATGTTGCGCTGCAGCGTGAAACCTTGAGCAGATTATTGTCACGCTACATGGATCCAGTTCACTCAGATGTGTGAATGAGTACCTGGCTATATACAGTGGTGGATAGTTGTACGAGCAGCCTTCGCACATTAATTGCAAGCGTGACTGGATGTTTCCCTACGAAATTGATACGGTGTTTTGATTGAATATGTATGTAGAGTGTAAAGCGTTTTTGAGCAATCCAGAAAACTAGATACTGCCCTATATAAGAACTTTTATTTACGTTAACATGCATACGCACGCAAGCCCACACACAGGTTTTAAATAAAATGTATGACGTCGATGTTTCAGAAAAATCGTGCACTGCTAACTGCGATTACGGAAAAGGCAGCTGCAACGTGAATACAACCCCTGAGGGAACGTTCAACTGTCCCGTCTGCTGTCACTGTAAGTGTGTTGACGGCTTCCCTGCTGCTCGGGAATTCCAAGGCAGCTGCTAGTGTCGAGTGACCGAAATACATCTGCATTTCTTACTTTGGTTCTAACCATATTAGGTATGTTGGTTAAATAAAACGTGACACCGACTGTTACTAGAAACTTGTCTCTTGTGTTTTACTTTCCTATATGGCATATTTGAGGTAATAAAGAAACATACTTCATTTATTCTGGGCAATATTTCTAGAACACGGTTTATGATTCATACTGGAGTTTTAGGAGACGAATGGTTTGGAATTTATTTGGTGAGTCAAACGTGACTGACCAATGCATGAATGATCCAAGGTGAAAAATGCAATATTTCATTGTCGACATCAGACGTCAGGCGGTTGTCGAATAACGTTAGCGTAGATATAAGCTGCACATATGAGTCTGTCTTTGTGAGTGTGTGTTGAGCATATATGTCCGAAATGAAACAACGTGTGTGTGTGTGTGTGTGTGTGTGTGTGTGTGTGTGTGTGTGTGTGTGTGTGTGTGTGTGTGTGTGTGTGTGTTGTGTGTGTGTGTGTGCGGTGCTGTGCGTGCGTGAATGTATGGTTGTATGCGCGTGTGTGCGTGCACGTGTGTGGTATGTGTGCCGTGTGTATCTGTGCATATTCGAATGCGTGTGTGGGTGTGTGGATAATATATATATATATATATTATATATATATATATATATATATATATATATATATATATATATATATATATATATATATATATATATATATATATATATATATATATATATTAAATATATATATAAAAATATTCATATTTATATACATTCGACGTGTCGTGTAGAAAAACATGATAATTCCGCATAACTACGTTCCCTGCTTCTTTTGTCTTGCAAATCAGTGCAAAGCATGGGTGTTATCTGTGCAACAAGCCGCTATGTAACAGTGTTTATGTGAATCCATTTGGGCTTGCTGCCACATGGATGATTAATTATGCGGCCCGATTATAATGATAAAATACAAGAAATCCATAAGTACAAGTAAACACGAAGTATCATAACATTAAATTTGTCAATTAATTAATCAATATATATCATTTCCACTAACATATTTAATTTCCTGTAACTTCATCATCACCAATTAACACAAAAGTAATAAAACTAACTAATATTACATAGACAACATATCGGTGCGCGTGCGTACGTGCGTGAGTGCGTGCGTGCATGCGGTTGCTTGGTAACTACAAGCAAGGCCCTCATTCAGTTTAAGTTGACGGGAAATATTAGCTATGACGATGTTCATCAGAAATAGGTTTAAACTAAAGAGTTTCAGGACAAGACGAATGAAACAATTGATACCTTTATTTATTTCCCAACTAGTTTACCTTTTATCCGTGACATTTTGACTCGTATCTAATAAGCAATCGAAACGTCGCGGAAAGGGAAACTCACTGAGAAATAAATAAACTTATTAGTCGTTAGCGCTTTGAACACATTCACGTTCACTACGACAGACACGAAGTAGGTGGAACAAAAGAATGTTAGTTAGTTAGTGTCTCTCCCGGAGATATATGTAATATGGAATTAACTGAAGTTCCCACGTCAACATGGCAGTCGCCAACCTCCGAGGTGCCGCCTCTTACAAGATAGATGGGGTTTATGTGACGAATCATTCACGACAGGCGCGATTCAGGTGTCTTGAGAGTCGGTTAACACTGTCGCCGTGGAAATTCGCACCGCTGTCGGTGTCCCGTGACGTCATACACAGAAACATTTTCCCAGCGCCGAAGAACCAATCCACTAGTTCTACGTCCACCCGGTGTTTGCACTTTAATAATTAGATACTAGTCATGATTTTGCATAATAAAATTGCTTTTAATTTGTAAAAGGTTTCGTTTTTTATAAATTATTTTCACTCAACAAATTAATTTAAAAGTATGCCTCGTTTGTTTAAATATCTTCAATGTTTTATTAAAATGGAAGTGTACTTTAAAAAAATATATTATTTTTAGAAATAAGGATTTTATTCATACTGGCTGCTGTTTTATTAATTTTAAGAGTTCATACATGCGTGCATTTGGATAATTTTTGGATTATTAATAATAATACGATACTTTCTATTGCGCCTAAGTCCTTGAACGCCAAGCTTAGAGGAGCACAATACAAAACGGTTGATCGATCTCAGGGTAAATAAACATTCCGGTTGTCAACAGATGGGTTGATACGCCAGGGAGCTATAGTGGATAGGCAAGATTGTAAAGGTGTGTTTCAGATGACGGCAGAACTTGCAATATTTTCAAATGATCTAACACTAGAAGAAAACATAATTATTCTAAATAGTATTTGCACTACAGACAATATTAATATTGATTACATGGATAATAGGTAAATTATGATCGAAGCTGGATATATCGTTTTATAGAGTAAGCAATGAATGCTAATAAGGTGGTTGTTTACATGAAAGTTCCTAGTAAATAAAACGACATATCGTAAAAATATACGGTATTTGCCAGGAAGCAAACGTAGTGATTTTGAAATGGCACAGAAAGAATACAACGTGGAGAACTGGTCACAACCAGTGCTAGGCAATTTTGAACACGTTGTAATTTTGTGATTTCCTTAGGGACATTATTGTGAAAAGGGAAATTAGAGTAGTCTAGTATATTAGTGACTAGCGCAGTTGTAATATCGTTTTCCAACAGAAAGAGTCAAATGCCGTCGCATGTACCGCAAATAACGAATATAATAATGTCACCTTTCGTCAAATCTGAGAAAAGTGTTCTCTAAAATTAAATTCATTATTAATAATAACGCCTACATTCCGTGCTGAAACACTGACTAACTATATTGGGGAAATATTCTTAAATCTTACATACTGCCTCTGTGTTTCACTAATAAAAACTCTTTCTCATCGGCATTTATCTGTAATCTTCTACTTTGCCTGTTTGTCAAGGACATGTTTTTATATTATATCTTTTCAAATAGTCAACAACCCCTCCCATTATGCAATTATGGCCAAATATACATTCTGATGGACCATGTCCTAAACCCTTTTGGCTCGTTTGTGACGCAATATCCGGTACGCCGTAACTGTAGCGGCTCACGATCTGTGAGGAAGAGACGTCGTAATCACTGTTGTGCAAAGATGTATGGGCCGTGCGCTGTGAACGAAGGACACATCTGTTGCCTACTGCCGTAAGACGTTGCAGGCCGCGAATCATTAACCAATTCATCATTCAATAATATAATCTGGATCTTTTCTATTATGTTGTTTGAACCAGATGCCGGTTAAAGCATCACTCTCAAGGTCCAGGTCATGAATACAGATTTATATTAAATTAAACAAGCCGACGTTTTTTTAATGACATGCAGCATGCTGTATTCAAACAGTGCCTGAATATGTACCAACATGGCCCTTAATCGGGTCCAAGACAACACAAAAACAAACAACGTCACAAGTTCGGCAACCAGATATAAACGTATCATTGATGAAAAAATAGAACCAGTCGTTCAGTGCGGCATGTTTACGTTAATAAATGGATTCTTTGAGCCTGAAAGGATATTTTCGTGTCCCAAATTATAACGAAATGGAATTCTTTGATCACTTTTAAACTTTGTAATGTACACACTCTTAGTATAATTATGTCATACAATGTATGTTTTTATCTCATTATAATTACGTTTTATTAATCTCTACTAATCAAGCATTATACGGATGACATAGATGGATCAAGATTAACTAGAAGCTCAGCGTACCCGTATGTGGGACACGAACAGGTTTCTTTTTCGACATTTTATCAGGGTCATTAGTAATTACTAGAACACCATTCTAATGAAATGATGCCTGAAGGTTACACGAACTAGTTATATTAATTAAATACTATGTATATTACAAATAGTTTTATATTCTCAAAGATTCCATTTTTAATTATAATTTGGGATCCGATAAAATCCGTAAAGAACAGCGAATAATGTTATATACACGATGTGTGTATACGGCGTATGCAGTGCGGCAGTTTGAATAAGAAAACTGCATGATATTGGATGCAGACGAAGGCTGCGGCGATGATTAACGAGTATAGGTGGTGTTTGAGACGACGGGATATGCACACCTGCTGTTTATATAAACAATTGCATAAGGGGGTCGTCTCATAACGGGTATCACACGAGAGGTCATCTTATACGCTGTTTAGAAAGCGTTGGCGCAGTGGTCCCATTAGCTGTGTAGAACGCGGTGGCGCAGTGGTCCCATCAGCTGTGTAGAGCGCGGTGGTGCAGTGATCCCATCAGCTGTGTAGAGCGCGGTGGCGCAGTGGTCCCATCAGCTGTGTAGAGCGCGGTGGCGCAGTGGTCCCATGAGCTGTGTAGAGCGCGGTGACGCAGTGGTCCCATCAACTGTGTAGAGCGCGGTGGCGCAGTGGTCCCATCAGCTGTGTAGAGCGCGGTGGCGCAGTGGTCCCATGACAGCTGTGTAGAGCGCGGTGGCGCAGTGGTCCCATGAGCTGTGTAGAGCGCGGTGGCGCAGTGGTCCCATCAGCTGTGTAGAGCGGGTGGCGCAGTGGTCCCATGAGCTGTGTAGAGCGCGATGGCGCAGTGGTCGCATCAGCTGTGTAGAGCGCGGTGGCGCAGTGGTCCCGTCAGCTGTTTTAGAGCGCGGTGGCGCAGTGGTCGCATCAGCTGTGTAGAGCGCGGTGGCGCAGTGGTCCCGTCAGCTGTTTTAGAGCGCGGTGGCGCAATGGTCCCGTCAGCTGTGTAGCGCGCGGTGGCGCAGTGGTCCCATGAGCTGTGTAGAGCGCGGTGGCGCAGTGGTCCCGTCAGCTGTTTTAGAGCGCGGTGGCGCAGTGGTCCCATCAGCTGTGTAGAGCGCGGTGGCGCAATGGTCCCGTCAGCTGTGTAGAGCGCGGTGGCGCAGTGGTCCCATGAACTGTGTAGAGCGCGGTGGCGCAGTGGTCCCGTCAGCTGTTTTTTGAGCGCGGTGGCGCAGTGGTCCCATCAGCTGTGTAGAAGCCCGCAGAGGGGGTGGCGCAGTGGTCCCATCAGCTGTGTAGAGCGCGGTGACGCAGTGGTCCCATGAGCTGTGTAGAGCGCGGTGGCGCAGTGGTCCCATCAGCTGTGTAGAGCGCGGTGGCGCAGTGGTCCCATCAGCTGTGTAGAGCGCGGTGGCGCAGTGGTCCCATCAGCTGTGTAGAGCGCGGTGGCCCCATCAGCTGTGTAGAGCGCGGTGTGCAGTGGTCCCATCAGCTGTGTAGAGCGCGGTGGTGCAGTGATCCCATCAGCTGTGTAGAGCGCGGTGGTGCAGTGGTCCCATCAGCTGTGTAGAGCGCGGTGGTGCAGTGGTCCCATCAGCTGTGTAGAGCGCGGTGGTGCAGTGGTCCCATCAGCTGTGTAGAGCGCGGTGGTGCAGTGGTCCCATCAGCTGTGTAGAGCGCGGTGGTGCAGTGGTCCCATCAGCTGTGTAGAGCGCGGTGGTGCAGTGGTCCCATCAGCTGTGTAGAGCGCGGTGGTGCAGTGGTCCCATCAGCTGTGTAGAGCGCGGTGGTGCAGTGGTCCCATCAGCTGTGTAGAGCGCGGTGGTGCAGTGGTCCCATCAGCTGTGTAGAGCGCGGTGGTGCAGTGGTCCCATCAGCTGTGTAGAGCGCGGTGGTGCAGTGGTCCCATCAGCTGTGTAGAGCGCGGTGGTGCAGTGGTCCCATCAGCTGTGTAGAGCGCGGTGGTGCAGTGGTCCCATCAGCTGTGTAGAGCGCGGTGGAGCAGTGGTCCCATCAGCTGTGTAGAGCGCGGTGGTGCAGTGGTCCCATCAGCTGTGTAGAGCGCGGTGGTGCAGTGGTCCCATCAGCTGTGTAGAGCGCGGTGGTGCAGTGATCCCATCAGCTGTGTAGAGCGCGGTGGAGCAGTGGTCCCATCAGCTATGTAGAGGGCGGTGGTGCAGTGATCCCATCAGCTGTGTAGAGCGCGGTGGAGCAGTGGTCCCATCAGCTGTGTAGAGCGCGGTGGTGCAGTGATCCCATCAGCTGTGTAGAGCGCGGTGGTGCAGTGATCCCATCAGCTGTGTAGAGCGCGGTGGTGCAGTGGTCCCATCAGCTGTGTAGAGCGCGGTGGTGCAGTGATCCCATCAGCTGTGTAGAGCGCTGTGTGCAGTGATCCCATCAGCTGTGTAGAGCGCGGTGGTGCAGTGGTCCCATCAGCTGTGTAGAGCGCGTGTCGCAGTGATCCCATCAGCTGTGTAGAGCGCGGTGGTGCAGTGGTCCCATCAGCTGTGTAGAACGCGGTGGTGCAGTGGTCCCATCAGCTGTGTAGAGCGCTGTGTCGCAGTGGTCCCATCAGCTGTGTAGAACGCGGTGGTGCAGTGGTCCCATCAGCTGTGTAGAGCGCTGTGTCGCAGTGGTCCCATCAGCTGTGTAGAGCGCGGTGGTGCAGTGGTCCCATCAGCTGTGTAGAGCGCGGTGGCGCAGTGGTCCCATCAGCTGTGTAGAACGCGGTGGTGCAGTGGTCCCATCAGCTGTGTAGAACGCGGTGGTGCAGTGGTCCCATCAGCTGTGTAGAACGCGGTGGTGCAGTGGTCCCATCAGCTGTGTAGAGCGCTGTGTCGCAGGTTGTGTTAGAACGCGGTGGTGCAGTGGTCCCATCAGCTGTGTAGAACGCTGTGTCGCAGTGGTCCCATCAGCTGTGTAGAGCGCGGTGCGCAGTGGTCCCATCAGCTGTGTAGAGCGCGGTGGTGCAGTGGTCCCATCAGCTGTGTAGAGCGCGGTGGTGCAGTGGTCCCATCAGCTGTGTAGAGCGCTGTGTCGCAGTGGTCCCATCAGCTGTGTAGAGCGCGGTGCGCAGTGGTCCCATCAGCTGTGTAGAGCGCGGTGGTGCAGTGGTCCCATCAGCTGTGTAGAGCGCTGTGTCGCAGTGGTCCCATCAGCTGTGTAGAGCGCGGTGTCGCAGTGGTCCCATCAGCTGTGTAGAGCGCGGTGGTGCAGTGGTCCCATCAGCTGTGTAGAGCGCGGTGGTGCAGTGGTCCCATCAGCTGTGTAGAGCGCGGTGGTGCAGTGGTCCCATCAGCTGTGTAGAGCGCTGTGTCGCAGTGGTCCCATCAGCTGTGTAGAGCGCGGTGGTGCAGTGGTCCCATCAGCTGTGTAGAGCGCGGTGGTGCAGTGGTCCCATCAGCTGTGTAGAGCGCTGTGTCGCAGTGGTCCCATCAGCTGTGTAGAGCGCGGTGGTGCAGTGATCCCATCAGCTGTGTAGAGCGCTGTGTCGCAGTGGTCCCATCAGCTGTGTAGAGCGCGGTAGCGCAGTGGTCCCATCAGCTGTGTAGAGCGCGGTAGCGCAGTGGTCCCATCAGCTGTGTAGAGCGCGGTGGTGCAGTGGTCCCATCAGCTGTGTAGAGCGCGGTGGCGCAGTGGTCCCATCAGCTGTGTAGAGCGCGGTGGTGCAGTGGTCCCATCAGCTGTGTAGAGCGCGGTGGTGCAGTGGTCCCATCAGCTGTGTAGAGCGCGGTGGTGCAGTGATCCCATCAGCTGTGTAGAGCGCGGTGGTGCAGTGATCCCATCAGCTGTGTAGAGCGCGGTGGTGCAGTGGATAGAGCATCGGTCGGTGACATAGACCCTGACTCGGCCGGGACCAGATTGTGCAAAGCGCATACCTCGCACGAGAGCGCAAGCGCAATGCCCGCTGTTATCTTATATGGCATAGCGTTGGGGAAACACATCACGCCCGGGCCGAGTTTCCTCAAAACACATACTTCGATGCATTTTTATTAAAACAAATTGCGTAATAACAATCGTATTGGAATCCTTGATGTATAACTAACGGAAAATGGAGTCCACATCCAAAGCCAATGCAACCGTATTTAACTACCATGACGTTGTTGCAAAGTATTACTTAGTTTAATTACCCAGCATAATACAGTCCGCTCTGCTATACACGCGGTCGTCAATGTAAATTAATGTTTTAACCACTCGATTGGTGGCGCCACTGGAAAATATACCGGCATGCATGAAAACTATTTGTTATCGAAATAGCTACTGTTGTCTCTCGGTGAGTGAACTGGATCAATGCAGATTGAATAAACATGCTTCGAACTGGTAGAAACTGAATTTGAATCGCTGTCATGGTCCCATATTCGGCATGGATCTCCCGAATGTGGGACCGCGACGGTAGCAGGCCAGGATTCTCCGTTATTACTAACATAATTTTCGATATGTATAAATGATCCTGATTCCGGACAGACAAAACATCCAATTCTGGGCTGGGGAGGTGGCTCCCTCCCTTTAATCCTGTACTCATAAGATCATCAAACGTCATTTCAGAATTAATACAATTGCTCACGTAATTAAATAATTGTTGGGTCAATATCTGCAGTTACATATGGTCTGCGATAGCGTATGAAGTTGGTATGAAAATATAACATAATAATAATGATGATGATTATGATGATGATGATGATGATGATGATGATGATGATGATGATGATGATGATGATGATGATGATGATGATGATGATGATGATGATGATGATAATAATAATAATAATAATAATAATAATAATAATAATAATAATAATAATAATAATAATAATACTAATAATAATAATAATAATAATAATTGTATTGTCCAATCATAGTGGGAATTTTTTTTGCAATTTGGAGGTTGCATAAAAACACAATATTTAAGTTGTGTTTAGGTAGCCGTACGTGCTGTTGTCGTATATAATGTTGTATTATATCCCAATTAGTGTAAATGTGATACGCTATTGTCCGGTCACAACCACTAGTAGTATATCAGTTATTGTCTCCGGTAAATCCGCCCAGTATCGTATTTGGAACAGCATGCAATGGCCTAAGGTGGTATGGGGGCTTGGACACGACAGTGGCGCCACAGAGTGTTACGAAACATCGCCATCTAAACTTTACTGAAAAGCGCTGCACTTTGGTGAATCAAGTGTGTGTGTGTGTGTGTGTGTGTGTGTGTGTGTGTGTGTGTGTGTGTGTGTGTGTGTGTGTGTGTGTGTGTGTGTGTGTGTGTGTGTGTGTGTGTGTGTGTGTGTGTGTGTGTGTGTGTGTGTGTGTGTGTGTCTGTGTGTGTGTGTGTGTGTGTGTGTGTGTGTGTGTGTGTGTGTGTGTGTGTGTGTGTGTGTGTGTGTGTGTGTGTGTGTGTGTGTGTGTGTGTGTGTGTGTGTGTGAGTGTGTGTGTGTGTGTGTGTGTGTGTGTGTGTGTGTGTGTGTGTGTTTGGATAGCTACCTCTATGAGGACTCGACTTAGATTACACACCAAACCTATGAGGACGTTTCGACCTTATGAGGACTTACACTCGGGTCCTCGCAATATTATTGCTAAAATGCTTTCATACAACCACTCAGATAAATGTCACGAAGTTTCAATCTAGTCCTCATTTCGCTAGCTATTCGTAGTATTTTACACTTTGCTAAGTACCGGTGTCGCCGCCTGGAAAATTCGCACGTAACAACTTGAAAGTGTGTGACGCTTGTTGAATTTTTAACCAATGAAATAAATCCTTGCATCCAATCAAACACAAGGACCAATCACGTTAAAGAGATCGGCCATGTTGAAATGGAAACGCTAACGCGCGAATGTGAATTCCCACCGGCATAATTGAATCTGTATCTGTATCTGTATCTGTATCTGTATCTGTATCTGTATCTGTATCTGTATCTGTATCTGTATCTGTATCTGTATCTGTATCTGTATCTGTATCTGTATCTGTATATTAACTGGCAAAATGTCCTAGGGACACATCACGCCAGTGCGCATGGTGGGTCATCTGACTTAATTGTTAAAATGTTGGATTAAACTATTCTGAAATGATTTTAGTGATTTACTTGAGACAGTGTTTGAGGGGAGAGAATTCCATTCCTTAATTGTTGTTGGGAAGAAGCTGCTTCCAAATATGTTTGCAGAGTATCTAATTTGCAAGAACTGACTGTCATGTTTACGTGAGTTCTAGTGTTGTGTTGGATATAGTGATCTAGCGGTTATGTTCCATTTTGTATATTATGCTAAGTCTTTTAATTTTTCTTCTTGTTTGGAGGGTGTCCCACTGGAGGTCTTTAAAAAGTTGGGTTACTGTTCCTGGTTCTCTAGAATAGTTATGTGTACAAAATCTGGCAGCTTGTCTTTGGATTCTTTCTAAGGTTTTAATATGTTTTAGGCAGTGTGGATCCCATGATGCTGATGCATATTCAAGTATTGGTCGGACAAGGGTTGTATAGGCTATTGACTTAATGTGGGTTGGGCATTTGTTTAGATTTCTCCTAATGACTCCTAGAGTCTGTTTCCTAGCGACTGAGTTGCATTGTGCTGTCCAATTTAATGTATTTGATATTTGTACACCAAGATAACAATGTGATTGAACAGATTTAAGTTGTTGGCCACAGAAGGTGTAAATATTTGGTGTCGGTTTTTTTTGAGGCTAATGTCTTTGGTGAAGCATTTGGTGGGATTGAATTTCATAAGCCAGGTGTTTTGCCATTCCTCAAGTTTGATTAGATCATTTTGGAGGAGAGAAATGTCATTGTCTGATTTAATTGGTTGATATAGTAGGCAGTCATCTGCAAAAAGGCGAACGTTTGAAGTGAGATTGTTGGGTAGATCATTTATGTAAAGTAATAAGAAAAGTAAGGTCCGTAAGTACTGTCCGTTATTCAATTACAACAACTTAGGTTTGTTTATTGAAATTATATTATGCGTTCAATGTATTCTATAGTTTATGTTTAGCGGACCTGGAAGACTGGCATGTTGACTTGTCCAGTTTTTTCCGCGTCTTTTAAAACCGGGCACCGAACTAATATGTCACTGACAGCTCGGCTGCACTCAGTTCTATATTTGACTATTATTATTTGCGTGATAGTACACACAAAAGTTAGTGTTTATTTTTAAAAAAAAACCAGTGAGATTGCTATATTTACCTTGCATATATGTGAAGTTAGTCCAGCTTACGTATAAATTGTACCGAAAATACTAGTCATATTCGCGCATATAAATCGTAATGATTCATTTGTTATCGCAAGTATTGGGCTTGGCCTAGCCCTATGCATAGCCATAGGGTCTATTACCGGGTACCCGGTAAGTTATTCTCTTAATTACAACCTTAAATATGGCTTAATGAAGCCTGAACGCATACATTTATCATCGAGCTAAGTCGGCTAAAGACTGGCATTGTAAGGAACAGAAACGGGACCAGTTGTTACACCGGCCTTTCTAGACTAGTAATTCTACACCATTTTGAACTCGTTTCTGCCTCATTAGTCATTAATAATGATATCGCTTTATTTCATATACGTCTAGAATCATTATATTGCACACTGACCAAAGAACCTATTATAAATTACAACAACATTATTTCGCTCTGAAAATATATGAGACAAACAGGTTTTTGAGTCACTTTTTGATATCATAAAGCCGATGTAGATCATGTGATCTTTGGGCGCCATAATCCGTGTGGTGATTTAAACATTTCAATTTATTGGACGAAATTGTAAGCAACTGTTTATAGTAATCACCACAGCACAGGGAAAATTAAAAACAGTCCGGTGAAATAATTTATTTTTCTAAGTCAAGTTCATTAGACTCAGAGAGCAGGCTAATATCCATGAATATGTTGCTTATAATTAAAAACAGCCAGTGTTTTAGCCATGTTTGATGCTTTATTTTTCTGTCAACACTACTGTCCTGCCTGTCCATAATCATCCTATTAAATGATAGATGCAACAGAAGGGCACATAATTTATTGAAATATTTCCATATATTTGTGACTTATAATGTTTGCTCATTTTGATGCTGGAAATAAATTCAGGTTGCATTTATAGGCAAATAACAATTATGATAATTTTAATTTAGTGAATTATCTTTTTAAAGATGAACATTTATGATAATTTGCCAGCTGCAGTATTAAAGTTTTTATTTAACAACAAAACACTATATGGTGGGGGGGCATTGATGGCTAATATAATTATATGTCATAGCTTATATCATGTGTGGAGGTTTGCCAACAAAATGGTTGTATGTGTAACTGCAGTTTCATTGATTGCAGGAAAAGCCAATGTCACTGAAAAAAGAAAAGCCAGATTATCATGAAACGGATACTAACATATCAAACTTGAAAATAGAACCAGATGAGGGAACATGGCTGGAACTTTCAGAAGAGGCAATAACACAAATAACATTGTTTAACAGAAGACAAGTAGGGGAAATGGAGCGAATTACAAGGAAAAACAACAGAAGTGGTACAGCCAATGCTGATGGTCAGTATAATCACGTCTCCTCTAGAGCTGGAGCTGTTGAAAACAATGTCGAAAGTTGAAACGCAAGACAAACAAGGACGCAAAGTTGCTGTCTTTTTTTACTGACACTAATCATATCAATGTTGAATACAACATACTTGTGCACCATTAATACAACGAATACAGTGCTGACACAGTGTATGTGTATGGAATATGTGGATCCTGTTTAGTGGCTTACTTATGATGACTGTGTAACTGGGCCAATGTCATCAAAAACATTTTATTATTGATTATATACCTGGTTTGGATATTTTGAATGATACGTCTGAATCTTGTTTGTCCGATTGCTCAGAAGATGCTCCAACACCAATATACGTGTCAGTTTCTCAGAACATTGATGACAATAGGTCTACTCTGGCAGAAGTAACATCATCTCATGATACACTTGAATCCTCTCAGCTGGGAGAAGTGACGTCAGCAAGTGGCACTGAATCCTCTCAGCTATTAGCACTTCCAAAGTCCAGGGAAAGAAAACTGAAGTGGGCTGAGCTGCGCAATCGAGGTAATTTTGGTCACAACACCCAGGTTATCAAAACAGGATCAGGTAGGATAATTCCTTATAGGAGGCCAAGCAGTTCTACTGCAAATGCAGCAGATTACATCCCATGCAGTGGATGCCTTGCATTTTTCATGAAAGGAGATCTGTGGAAGCATGTCAAAAGCTGCCCGAAGCAGACGCGTTCATCAGGAGAAAAAGCTCATCCCCATGAACATCAGCAAGCAAGTAATGCCTTACTTCCTGTCAGTGATAAAGCCAGCCACTTGTTTAAAACGCATATACTACAAGCGATGAAGCATGACCGCATTTCTCTTGTAGTCAGACAAGACCCACTCATTGTAACCTTTGGAACAAAGATGTTTGCGAAGAATGGACACCACGTACAACAACACCAATATATCAAGCAGAAAGTGAGAGAACTTGGTCGTTTTCTTTTACAAACTAGGCAACTAGACACTTCGGTTCAAACACTGAAGGACTGCATTGATCCAACAAGGTTCAGCTTGGCTGTGAAGGCTGTAAAGACAGTGAGTGGCTACAAGGAAGATGCTGGGAAGTACACTACACCATCACTAGCGCTCAAATTGGGTCACTCACTTAAGAAAGCTGCTCAGTATGTCAAGTCAGAAGCTCTTCAGAGTCAAGACAATGAAATGAAAATCCAAGCCGAGGCATTCTTTGAACTGTGCCAAGTCGAGTGGAGTACTGAAGTGTCATCTCAAGCTCTAACAACGTTGCATGACAATGCATACAACAAGCCCAAACGCATTCCCTTAGCAAATGACATCAAATGTCTTAATGCGTACTTGACTGGGAAGGCTTCAGAATTAAGTGCAACCTTGGAAAGAGACCCAGATGCCAAAACGTGGAGGGGACTTTCAGAAGTGACACTTACACAAATAACTCTGTTCAACAGAAGGAGAGTTGGGGAGATGGGGCGTATGACGAGGGAAAACTACAACATTTGGGATCACAAATAACAACCAAATTCAAGATGAGGTTGCTGTTCATTATCTCCATTTGAACAACAACTTCTGGCAACAATGGCAAGGATTGAAATCCGAGGAAAGCGAGGTCGCAAAGTTGCTGTTTTGTTGACTCAAGCTCACCAAAGACAGGTGGAACTGTTGAACAAAACAAGAGAATTAGGCAACATTGATCACGAAAATGTGTACCAGTTTCCCAGATCTAGTCCATGCAAAACACCATTATGCAGCTGTACTATCTTGCGAAAGTTTGCTACTGAGTGTGGGGCAGAAAAGCCACAGTTCCTCACATCAACCTGTTTGCGAAAACACATCGCAGTCGTCACTCAGTTGCTGAATCTGAAGGACAATGAACTAGACATTGTTGCGGGATTCATGGGGCATGACATTCGGATACACAGGGAATACTACAGGCTTCCAGAAGACACACTGCAACTTGTGAAAGTGAGCAAACTTCTGATCAATCTGGAGAAGGGAAATCTACAGCATTTCAAGGGGAAGTCACTGGATGACATCGATGTTGTTGCTGATGGTATGTGTCTTTGTCTTTTGCTTGATTATCCATATGTTCCTATCCAAAACTAAGCAATTTTCCTTCTTTGCCTTCATTCATACACATGGACCAATTAATTATTAATAAGCCATCAAGGAAATTTTCCTTGTCATGGTTTATTGCTGAAATAGAGTTGCTTGGCATGATTGAATGATTAGTTCAATCCAGATAAATCAAAACCGTTTTAAGCCAAAACGTAACATTCATTGAATTTTCAATCATCATGATGTTAAACCCATGTACCATTCCATGATTTCTTCCATTGCAGTTTATATTCCAGGCAGTAAGGTCGAAACAGACCCATTAGTAGATATTTCCTACTGATTCTTCACACAGAGTGCTAACTGAGCTGTGCACTCTGTAACAACACTGGCTTACAGTTATATGTTTGAGACAGCTTGGTGTCACTTAAATTGAAAGTTGCAGCATTATTTCCTTGCTTACAGAGCACAACAAAATAAGCAACATGGAGAAATAAACAATTATATTTATTTTCAGAGGTGGTCTCTGATGACGAGGCAACTGGAAATGGAGACGATGATGTATCCACAGATGACAACACGGAGGGTAAATATATTTTTTAATAATAGCATACCATAGATACATGTATAGGTAACATCTTTACTACATTTTCATGGCTTTTATGTAGCGCAGTATCCAATCATCAGGATTGCTCAAAGTGCTTTACACTTTATTCCCTGGAAGACCTATTCAATTGAACACCATCTTAGCCAGGTACTTATTCACACAGCTTAGTAAACTGGAGCAACATAGGATGAAAAACTTGTCCAAGCTTTTACACTTAGTCAATAGTCTGAAGCTCTAGCCACTGCGCTATTAACATTTCTTCTGTGTAAACATCAAATGAAGTTGTTAGACATTTGGTTTGGCTAATTCATGTAAAATGTTGATAAATCTGTGTAAAAAATCTTAGTGATGAGCTCACAAGTTATGATTCTCTGACACCAGTTGGATTTATTCATACTGATTCCATGTAAATGTTATTTGTAAAAGTCCTAATAAAATGTGTAAAAAAAAAATTTTTTTTTGCCTGATGCCTAGTGAAGTCCTCATAAAAATGGTTCTTCCAGATTTGCAACTAAGTGGCATGACATAATCACTTTAGTTTTTCCTTTCTAATAAAAAATAAAAAATAAATAAGCAAGTACAGTAAGTTTGTTTAGAAAGTGCTCATACTTTAAAACTATGAAGATATTGTGAACAGGCTTGGAAAATAGGACATTTTAATCTAGGTTGAATTTAGGGTTAACAAAGTTAGTATTTTGACAGATGTCTACCTCTTGCTTTTAGACATGGAAACCACCCCAGAGAGAAGTAGGCGAATGCACAAGAAGAAGACAGGTAATATAGCGGATTTACTTGGCCTCTTAAAAGATAACGATTTCCAAAACAACTAATGTGTGAAAGTCATATGAAGCTTTAAATGATTAACTACACCTACAATTAGAAGTGCAGGGTATCTACATAGAGAGGGTGTTTTAGGCCAATGGAGTACTGAATAGGGGGCTACTGGCACTTAATTCTCACACCTCGGGAGGTGGACGACTGGGGCTAGAAATACTGGGTCTAGTGGGATAATACGGTATGTACTGTATATGTACACATCTTATTCTGTTTGTGTAGTGGGTTTGCGGGCTTCGTATTTCTCTGTTCTGCATACAGAAAACAAAACACCTGCTCTGACTTTGCATGAGAAGAGTTTTATAGAGACGTGATGTAATATATGACATAATACTAATTCACTAAACATTGGATGCAATAATTTGCAAACCGTTTTGACTGTCATTGGTAGGGCATTATTCCATGAGCCAATGCGTTCCAGAATATGAGATTCCTGGCTTTATTATGTATTTCTTGTGTTAGAAATCATATTGGTTGATCCTGGTGGTAAATGTTTTTGTAGGAACAGTTGTAAAATTATAAAATGGGATGAACTTTATAATGCATTTGCAGTGTATAAAAACTAGTGACTACATAATATACATGAATTGCCTGAGTAATATTTTCAAATAAAGTATAATAATGTATCATACTTGCAATGTTACATATCAGTTGTCTGTTTGATAGGACACGGTGGTGTGAAGAGGGTTTCCTGGACATGCGAGGAAAAGTTGGCGATAGAGAACCAATTGAAGAAATTCATCACTATGATGAAGGTTCCCGGGAAAAGAGCTTGTGAAGAAGCTCTCCAGAAAGAAAGTGCCTTGAAAGAACGATCATGGAAAGCAGTGAAATATTACATCCACAACTGCATTCTAAAAAACAAAGTAGCATTAAGGAAGTAAACGTTAAAAACGTGTAAGAAAAGAATCATATACTTGTTTGATTCAGATTCTGATCCGTGTGACAAATTATGGTAGCACAAATTTGAGTTTGGTTATTTAAGAGTAGGGTTTCTGCATTCTGATCGAAAAAGAATGTAGTTTCAGAAACAGTGTCTCATAAAACTTAGAACCACCAATGGCTTATTTTGGAAGCAAAACAAAAGGCCACTCGGTTGCCTTGAATAGGTGTATTCTTTACAGTCTTGTATCTACTACTCATGTTATATGTAACTATGATTATAACTTGTAAGGTCAAGAATTGGAGGGTGGATAATCGAGATGATGGATTCTGTCTTCAGATAGAAAGGAAACTATTGATGGTCTACTCAAGTATACAATTTGTTTTAATATTAATGCATTCAAACATTGGGCCTCCAATGGCACAGCATCAGTTCAGAAGTGTGACAGAGCGCAATATATCTGCATTGAATGATTGGATTTTTTCCATTTTAATCTCACAAGTACTATTATGTTAAAGTAAACTTATTTTTTGTTGCAAATGATGGTGCCAGAAATAAATACTCAACAATAGTATGGTGGATTTGTCCTTTAAATAGCAAAGAAACTATAATGATCTACTTAAAAAGTGTTTTATGATATTGTGCATTATAACTTTGAGCCTCCAATAGTACAGCTACGTTTGGAAGGGTGAAAGAACACAACCCAGTTGCATTTAATGACAGGATGTTGTTTCTTCATAAGCTTACAAGTATTATATGTTATGTTATATCAAATACATTTTTGTGGCAAATGATGGTGCCACAAAGTGAAGGGTTTATAATCGATAATTGTATGGTGGGTTCTATTCTCGGATAGAAAACACTTATTACTGATCTGCTTAAGTATAAACAGTTTTGAAATATTGTGCCTTAGAACGTTGAGCCTTCCTTCAATGATACAACTCGTTTTGGAAGTGCGACTGAGTTGCACTGGCTGATTGCATATTTGTTTTGTTTTTTAATCATAGAAGTACTGTTAACATGTTATACAGAATCAGGTCATGTGGCAAATAGTAACATTGCCGCGAATTGAAGTGAGGATAATCTTCAGACAAACAAGAAACAATCAGTCTGTACCATCGAGCGTAATTACATATACATTATTGTTTTTTAAATTGTTTTGAGCTTTCAATATTGTTGTTCATTCCAACGTATGTGATATTGTGGAGAATAAATGTGTGAACATATTGGTTGCCTTTGTGTGTGTGTGTGTGAAATAGATGTGTGCACACGAACATTAAATAGTATTGTATAACATTACTATGTCTATGTTGCTGAAACAACCAGGATTAGGTAGAGTACACAATATTTAACTTATATTAAAAAGACGCTAGCACCAAATATAGTTGGATCTATGAAAACGAAGTTTATTTATAGGACTTAATTTTTCTTGTACACACTCGATATATATATATATATATATATATATATATATATATATTTTTTAAAAAAATGAATGCCAATGGGAAGTAAGGTACACCTTGGTTGTCACACTCAAAAGCTTATTAGAGTCAAAATAATTAATGAAAAAAGGAGCATTTTTCGGAATGCGCCAAGTCGAGTCGAATCATCCCAAGCGCTAACGAAGCTAAAATGAATGCGGTAAGAAAAACGGCCGTTGTTCGTTGTCGTCACGCAGTCGAGCGAGAGTCGGTTACGCGACTGTTCGGGGCGCTCATCATTCTCTAAACCGAGTCGATGCTATTTTGCTTGAACATGTCTATATTTAATAGTAACGAACATTTCAAATGAATCCACATAAAAGTTGCATGCAATGGTAATGCTAATGTGCCTGCCGTCCTCGCAAAATTAGGTGTGTGTGTGTAACAATTTGACCAATAGGAACCAACAACACAAAATATTCACTGCGAAGCGCTAGCGTCCTCGCACGTGGTCCTCTCACGTAATGCATCGCGTCAATGCCAATTAAGCTACAAGTAACGTAATTAATGGAATTCAGCGGTGGTGTATAGCGTACTGAGATATATATAAATGTAATAACTGAAATCCGATGTGTTAAGCGTCGTGGAAATGATGGTCCTCGGAAGAATAGTGTGTAGATAGCGTCCTCGTAAATAGAGTAATCCAAGTATGTGTGTGTGTTGTGTGTGTGTGTGTGTGTGTGTGTGTGTGTGTGTGTGTGTGTGTGTGTGTGTGTGTGTGTGTGTGTGTGTGTGTGTGTGTGTGTGTGTGTGTGTGTGTGTGTGTGTGTGTGTGTGTGTGTGTGTGTGTGTGTGAGAGAGAGAGAGAGACGTGCGTGCGTGCGTGCGTGCGTGCGTGCGTGTGAGTCTCGCCGTGTGTGATATGTAGCTTTAAATATTCATTATATATTACACGTACACTTCTAATCTTAATGTCTACCACATAAGGGTGAAAGATGTGTACCTAGGTGGTGTTATTAATTTCAATGTGTTTGTTTTAACTCGTGTTTTGTGTGGCTGTGTTCAGAACTTATAAATTTCGGACACATACACATGTAGAGTGCTTCCCAAAAACACATTAACCGTTTATTATTTATGAAAAGGACAAGTCAATTTTCAGTTGCACACCGGTGCTGACGTCACCAGACCGGCAGAGTTGCTGCTGTCACGACATCTACTTGACGTCACAACGGGGACATTACGTCACTACAGACACACTACATTCTCAAACAGAATAGTCTGTCGGTGGTTTGAAGAAACTGCCCGTTATATCTGCAAGAACACTCGGACATTCAAGTAGCAATGGTGACTGACTGACTGACATACATAGAAGTGGTTCAACATCAATTGTAGATTCCACATTGGATGCAGTCTGAGGAACACCTTGCTGATCACGCTCACCAGAAAACTGTAGCAGCACCTCCACACGCAAAACCTTATACGCACTCGCGCACGCACGCATACATACACACCCACGCACACCAGTTTGGTGGAAAAACAAAAACAAAAACCTATAGAGCAATGGCGTTTAGCACGTTTCTATGACACGGCCCGTAGCTGATTTAAATAATTAAATATTCATACCTTAAATTTACGTTCGATACACGACGCGAATCACGGTACCCGCCGCTGACATCGTAAAGGTTATCGTAATTAAATTCCGATATATCGTAGACGTTTATTCGGCCAGCCAGGCGACTATTTAAGGGCACATTTGGTGATTCGATGCATTTTACATGTATATAGCATGGTAAGTCGGAGGCATGATAGTGACTCGTCACTTGGTCGATCGTGTGCACAACGATATTTGTCAAGTTACTTCACGTGTTCGCTTGTATAAACAGTGATTCATGTGGGAACCACACGGAATTCACACGCGGACACAGAATGGGAACAAAATGCTCGAATTCGCTGGTTTTTTCACTACGTTCCTTAACGGAACAAGAGTGTATCAAGGGGAAGAATCCCATGAAACAGGAACAAGAGTGGATCAAGGGGAAGAATCCCATGATATAGGAACAAGAGTGGATCACGGGGAAGAATCCCATGAAATAGTAACAAGAGTGAAGCATGGGGAAGAATCCCATGAAATAGGAACAAGAGTGGATCAAGGGTAAGAATCCCATGAAACAGGAACAAGAGTGGATCAAGGGTAAGAATCCCATGAAACAGGAACAAGAGTGGATCAAGGGGATGAATCCCATGAAACAGGAACAAGAGTGGATCAAGGGGAAGAATCCCATGAAATAGTAACAAGAGTGAAGCATGGGGAAGAATCCCATGAAATAGGAACAAGAGTGGATCAAGGGGAAGAATCCCATGAATTAGGAACAAGAGTGGATCAAGGGGAAGAATCCCATGAAATAGGAACAAGAGTGAATCAAGGGGAAGAATCCCATGAAATAGGAACAAGAGTGGATCAAGGGGAAGAATCCCATGAAATAGGAACAAGAGTGGATCAAGGGGAAGAATCCCATGAATTAGGAACAAGAGTGGATCAAGGGGAAGAATCCCATGAAATAGGAACAAGAGTGGATCAAGGGGAAGAATCCCATGAAATAGGAACAAGAGTGGATCAAGGGGAAGAATCCCATGAAATAGGAACAAGAGTGGATCAAGGGGAAGAATCCCATGAAATAGGAACAAGAGTGGATCAATGGGAAGAATCCCATGAAATAGGAACAAGAGTGGATCAAGGGGAAGAATCCCATGAATTAGGAACAAGAGTGGATCAAGGAGAAGAATCCCATGAAATAGGAACAAGAGTGAATCTAGGGGAAGAATCCCATGGAATGGGAACAAGAGTGGATCAAGGGGGAAGAATCCCATGAAATAGGAACAAGAGTGAATCTAGGGGAAGAATCCCATGGAATAGGAACGGCTGTATCGAGAAAAAGACAGCCGGAGTACAACATTGTAGCGTATCCTGTCAACCAATCGCCGTATTCCACTATCAGAATGAATACCTGAATTGGCTAAACAAAGCCATCGACCATCCTATCGTGATGATCACTGCAGTGGCGTCTCCTGTCAATAGTTTTGTAAGCAAACTACAAGGTATGATTGACCGTGATTGACGTATGGTTTCCTGTTTCTGGTCAAGCGATTCGGGAAATAGACATCTCTCCAAAACGGTTGAGCTTTAAAGGTTGAGACAATGAAAACAGGAAGAAATACACGCGACAATTCACAACAGACGCTGGAGTTAGTTGCAGCATGATGATAGGTGAGCTGCCAGGAGAAATGTATTGGCATCATAAATGAACCATTGCCACCAAATGTGTCTCTTCGCGTCATACATTATAAATTGAACATAGGCGTGACTCAATACACACGTAGGCGCTGGGATTGGCATCCAATTTATAGGGAATATGTTGTGTTTTTGGTGCAATTGGTAAGTTTTGGATAAATATCTAGATGTTGATTACACGTTTTTTTCGCTCGCAGTTTCTTATGGTTTTCTGAAATAATGACCGACGTTTTTGGGGAAACTGGACATACGAAACAAAAAAACTAAATGTTACCAGACTCTAGCATTTGGTTTGTTTTCCATTAGATGAAGTGATGTAGTTCTTAGGATATCATGTATAAACTAAGCAAGTGTGTGTGACTCTGGCTTCAGCCGAGTGTGGTTTTGTGTCGACCCCCTCACCGGAAAGGAGATAAAGGGGACGAGAAACCGGCTCATTGACGGCTTGATCGCTTGTGCACCTAGTACGTGTGCTGCATCAACACCTTTCTCATTACAGCATTATTAAATTAAATCGTCTAAATCTAGTCTCGTTTAACTCTCGCTCGGCTGCGTGAGTTCGCCGAGAAGATAATCTGGTGTAACATATGCTTTGCTTATGTAGCTCTAATGTAGCGTCACTGCTCGACGTCGTCATACGGCATCAGTGTTTTCGAATAATTTACAGGTTTACGTCTGTAATAATATTTAATGTTTATGTACTAGGTATGCTTTTGATAACGAAACTAAGTAGAACATAACAAATGATATGAAAAGATAACAACGATTTTTTTAGTTGTCATGCTTGTGTTACATTTTTTTGTATAAATTTCACTTTGAACAGGTTTTTTTAATTATAATGTTATCTGATATTTCAAAATTGTCACTGGTTCATGTTTAGCTATGAAATGTTTTGTTTACAACCTGAACGTTTCACGAGTGCAAACTTAAAGTTGTGAATAACAT
>JAODUO010000076.1:165000-335000 GCA_025642075.2 Ridgeia piscesae | reverse complement strand
GAAGCTTTGGGTCAGACAACCGCTTTACTAATTGTGGTCTGACGCCAGTGCCAGAAGGGAGGTAATAGTTCAGGAATACGTCTCATCTAAACCCTGTAATGACCGAACGCAATTCAATTCCGCGAATTATGGAAATACTGATAATGTAAATTACAGATGTGTCAATATATTCATAGCAAAACAGTCTTCGTTGGCAAATTTGTTTTTAATAAGTATTTCCGTATTTCAAGCAAATTGTATTTTGCAAATTTATTCATATCGTGGTTGTGTGTCACACGACGTCCATTTCAGGAAAACACAATCGGTTAGTTTCTGTGGCGCATTAGAGTAAAACGTCACACAATAAGCAGTTAACAAGATCTATGTGAAAGAACCGAAACAAGGGTGATTACTTCCGATCGTTCACGTATTTTTGGGTTATGATCAGGGTTACGGTTGGTTAATTCCCATCGTTGACGTGTTTTTGGGAATCGGCAATGTCGTTTTCGTAATTACTCCTATGCTGTGATAGCGGCGTTTCACCAAGTCCTACAATATCACGGCGCAATACAAGCATTCGGGATCACCCGTCACTGAAGATGAGGTGAACACCCGGCAGAGATGACGGACGTGTCACAAGTTGATTGTCTGTCTGTCTGTCTGTCTGTCTGTCTGTCTGTCTGTCTGTCTGTCTGTCTGTCTGTCTGTCTGTCTGTCTGTCTGTCTGTCTGTCTGTCTGTCTGTCTGTCTGTCTGTCTGTCTGTCTGTCTGTCTGTCTGCCTGTCTGTCTGTCTGTCTCTCGCCTGTCTCTCTCTTTCTTATATATATATATATATATATATATATATATATATATATATATATATATATATAAACACATACACATACACACACACACGCACACACACACGCACACACGCACACACACACACACACAACACACACACACACACACACACACACACACACACACATTCTATACATATACAAACGCTCACACACATACACAATTGTTTTGTTTTATTATTATATAAGTAGTTCACCTTTATACATAAACTCTCGTCTCAGGTGTCGACGTTTTCCATTATTCGTAGATGCTAATTAATTGGCGAATTAATTAACTTCAGTTTATTACATTGTATAGTTGCCTTACTACTTTGTTGTGGTGAATTTTCTTGCGAAGTCGCTACCAATGTTTGACCTGTTGTTGTTTTATGGTAAGTCTAGATACGTTTTTGATTCGAAACATTTTACACGTAATATTTGTGTTTTGACCATCAACATGTCAACCAATATACGTGAATGTACGTTATATTTAAATCGATCGATTATATTTCTGTAATTAAAAGATGCATGTGGATGTCAACCATTGGCTATAACAGTATATATTGCCTACAGCCATAATCCGTAGTATTAACGTTTAAGCTTCGAAATCCAAGACATTCCAGGCTCACCAGATGCATAGCAATATGCCTACACCATTTGGACCTCCACCTTCAACCCTCAGTATCCATCAACTAACCTTCACATACACGTATCTGGAAACCAACTGGATCCATCTATTAAGGCTTCACCAGACACTTCCAACTGCATATCATTAAGAAATACCTATTATTTTAATTTTCCGATGCCGAGTTTCATACAACATTCAAGAGAGGTGTTAGTCGATTTGTTAAAGTTTTACTTTTGTCTTTACAAAGTATTGGTAACAGTTGAATAGTAATGTATAGTGGCGTAGTGGCTACAACTTCACTCTCGACTAAGAGGACATGGGTTGAATTATGTGCTGCCGTGTCAAACCTTGGACAAGTTTGTTTCACTGTACATTGCTCCAATTCACTTAACTATATTTGTTATGAATGAGTGTGTGGCTATAGACTGTGGTGGACATTTGTGTATGAACAGTCTTTGCGCTTTAATTGCAGCATCGCTGGGTGCTTCACAGAGAAGCCGAAATGGAGTTCCATTGAACAGGTTTGCCAGGGAGGAAAGTGTCAAGCGCTTTGAGCAATCCTGATCAATGATTGTACACTGCGATATATAAGAACTTACCTTTTAATAAATACTAATATAGCTAGTTAAAAAGCAAATTAGCTTCACACAATTATGCCATGCTTAGGAGCCCATGTATCATAGCTTGTATACCATTTAAGGAGAATTACGTAAAATGAGCAAGGTGTTCTATGTTGATAATAATTATGATGTGTAAAGTTGTTTTAATAAATCACGAAAAAGGTGTACAGTTATATGTTCACTTTTGATTCAACACATGTAGGCCTAATAATGTAGGAAATGTACCATCATGAATACTATGTTATGTCTACACAATTGGGTATCATTCGTCTTCATTAGGTGGCCATGAAGGGATGCTGCAGGCGTCTCTACATCTCATCTCCCTCCTATTTTGCAGCCAACCTCTCTTTTTTTACAACAGAAAAACATAAAGACTAACTGAGCACCTGTTGCTTCTAGTATAATTTTAATGGAGGGAATTATTTCAGAACATTATTTATGAGAAGATTACTTTCAATACATTCAATCACTCACAGTATGTCATTGTATTTCAGAAACAATAACTCCACAGATAAGATTCAAAGAAGAATGACGGCCGGCTCTCTTTCTTATTTACATCAGTGACTTACCTAATAATATCAACTCCACAGGCACAGTTACTCTCGCTAAACCGACTGTCGGTCGGCTGCGTAACTACGCCGAGAAGGCAGTCTGGTGATTTTGCCGGCTTTTGAATATTATCCGCGTGATCTAAACAATGCTGCCACCTCAAGGATACTGGTTAATCCTGTCGTAATTTCTATTTTAATAAACAACTGCAAATTTTTATTTCTATTTATTTTGTGTTAATATAAGTTTAAATTTGAATAGTTTTTATAATACAGCATTACTTAATAAAAAAGGTATCCTTATTTAATGTGTTTGTTATCCGTATGGTGCTGAACAATGCTGCCACCTCACGGATACTGGTTAATGCTGCCGTAATTCTTATTTTATAAACAACCGTCGGCAGCTGCTGATTGTTTCGCCAGTTATACCCGGTGTAACGGCGATTCTTTTTTACGATAAAAAATGACAAGTACGCATTTAAAATAATAACTGACTGGTTAAAATATTAACACATTACACATCTGGTCATAAAAGAACCGGTTTGGCGATTAGCAAACGACTGGAGGGAGCAGCTTTAATAATTGCAAAATGGAGTCCATTGCTTGATAGTTTCTCTTGACAAATTTCCATTCCAAAGTAACACGTAATTATATTTTTTCGAAATTATATTTTATTAGTTATAGTTATTTTACAACCCGGTGACCTAGCTCCAAAGCATATAAGATTATTGGGATTATGCTAGTTTGATACCGTTATGTTTTGTATATCGCCTTTGACCAAAACGGTCTTAGTGACAATCTCCTAAACACCTAGGTGTTTAGATTATCTTCAGCAATAATTCATAATTACTTAAATAATTAGTGTTCTGCTATTTCTTATTTAATAACACATGTACGCAATTTCCTATTTATTTCTTATTAAATGTTGTGGTTCTGTTGCAGCTAGTGTGGTGTTTGCACTCGTTCCGTAAATGCGATATTTTGAAGAAATAAATATCTTCTTTCATGACCACAATCAATTTGTTGCTTATTCTACGCCATTTCTGTCCTAAAATGGTCAACACCGGTTTTCTTCGAAATAACATTTCATTAGTTTTGAATATTAGTTTTTGTTTTTACAAAACAGTGACTTGGCACCGAAGCATATCAGATTATTGGGATTATGCTATTCTGACACCGTTGTATTTTGTATGTCGTCTTTGAGGTTCTGATGCAGCTAGTGTGGTTTTTGCAATCGTTCTAAGAACTTCTTTCCGATCGTGCATAAGCTCAATTTGTTGATTATTCTACGCCATTTCATCTTTTCCCGATCTTTTATGTTAATATTTTTGTCAGAGTGATCCTATGCAATTAAGTGAACGTCTGGGGACAGATAAAACAAGGTAGGAATAATTTAAGTGCAACGCTGAACGCTGAAAATGACGCTGTAGCGCTTAATTACCTTAATTTTGGGATAATCTTCCAGTTAACTGGCCAACATTATTAGAGCTTTTTCAAGACGTTTTTACCACCTTTTGGCTTTTCTCTATGCGTATATATTCGGAATGTCATTCTATAGCACTTCCGGTACAAAGAAGTCGGATATTATTTTTCTGAATTGTATTTTTTATAACAATTTCATGCCGTCGAGTCGACGTAAATATGCCGATGACACAGGGCGCCAGCAGTTAGCGCATCACAAACGCATCAGAACCGCAAAGGCGATATCTTGAGTGAGCATTGCGAAGTTTAAATATAGGAAACAATTAGCAAGATGTTATCAATTTAAACGTAACACTAATAAATCCGCATTTCAGAATACAAATGATGATGATGCATTAACCAGTTGCTTGCTTAAGAATTTTTGAAAATAGATCACGATGACATATTTAAGTTAATATATTATATAATATAATATATAATAATATATATATATATTATATAATATTATTATAATAATTTTATTTAAAGTGGCACATTTCCTAAATGCTCCCATGTTTAACAGAAAAATTGACAAAATAATAGAAGACAATATTTCTTTGTGATAAAATGTTCAAATATTATTCAATGTTTTGAAACAAATATTTAATAAAATCATGAAATAAATTATGAAAGTAATAATAAATATATCTCTGTTATTATTTGCAGGTGTATGTCAGCTATGTATACACAAACTTACTGTGGATTTGGCCTGTGCATTATGCAGATCTAGGATTTCAGCTGATGCCACTGAAATTCAAAATGGCTGCCCCGATAATCTAAAGGGTTCAAAAATATACACATTCCTTTTGAAATATAATTAAGATTGACTGAAAATTTCAGCAAGCTACCATAAGAAATAACAAAAAGCCACTTAACCATATTGCATTGCCTTAAGTAATTTTTGAAAATAGATATCAAGATTTTATCATATTTCACAGGTTAATATAGCTTGACATAATCAACCTATGACAATGATATTTCATGAACTTATTATCTACAATGTGTACATAAAACCATGTAATCCGAATATCAATGAAATGTTATGGTTAATGTGTACGAAACTCATAAAAACAATGATTTATTTAACAAATTAACAAAATCTGGGTTTTTATACCTTCATAATGAGCAAAATACATATAAGTCATGACCCAGTATGTATACACACACACATATAATCATACAATATAATTGATATATATATATATGTATATATATATATATATATATATATATATAATATATATATATATATATATATATATATATATATATATATATATATATATATATATATATATATATATATATATATATATGTATATATATCTATAGAATATATAGTATATTGATAGGATCTATGTCAATCACGGGACACTATGGCTGACAATATGATGTGATGATTTATATATATAATATATATATATACAGATATATATATATATATATATATATATAATATAATGTTCATTTGGGTTTTTAAGAAATCAATAGACATAGATTTATAATTAAGACAACCAGTCAGCTTGTCTTAATTATAAATATATGGAAACTTATAATATTTATTTGCTTTTAAACACATTCCGATCCAAAAACGTTAGTGAGGCGTAATACGGGTTGTGATTTTTCTAGGTGTAGCCCAACCGCTATTATTCAAATAACAAGTAACTCTCACTATCCTGCCGTGCTTTCTTCACACACAAAATGGGATCGGAAGTTGGCTTTAAAATAAATATTATAATGTAGCATTTTGGAGTATGCATAGGTTCTAATTATAACATTCAGACATGTCACATTTCTCTAATAATACACAACATTATGCATAAATACCATTAACATATTCAATTGTTAATTTAGGCATGTGTATTTCTCTCACATCCAATGCCTCACAAACCATTTCATGAGCCATGAGTGTGTTGTAAATTTGAAGTTTTTGTTACGAAAGCATGGAAGGAAATTAAGAGTTTCTAAATAATTGAGTTATACATATTTTTCGAGTAAATATTTTGAGTTACATATTCCTTTCATAATTTGAAATATAAAATAGATAATAATGTTCATATGTTCAGATTAATATTTATGCAACCAGGGTATGATTTACACATTGGCATGCATGAGTACCACACACATATATATATATATATATATATGGTTATATATATATATATGGTTATATATATATATATATTTATATTTATTTATTTATTATGAGGTATGTGAATTTTGCTCACCACGAAGGTCTGAAATCTCTCTCGTGAGTGATGTGCTGAATAAATAATTGTTTTTTTTATCAGTTTGCTTCATATTAACCATTACATGCGTATATGTTTATATTAGCTGTTTTGTATCAGTATATTGTAGAGACGAATTCCCCAGAGTTCCAATGACCCTGGTTAAGTAGTTTTACACATATTAACCTCTGAAATATGATTAATTTTACTTTTTTAAGAAGCCGTCAAAATAGTTCAAAATAAAAAAATTGAAACCTATTTAAGTTTAAATTTCAAGAATAAGTAAGAACCTTATTCTTGAAATATCAACACAAAATTTCAGTGACGTATTTATGCTTATCAGATGACACCTGTATATACTGATAATTATAACACGTGATCTGCCCTCTAGTCAACAACCGAGGGCAGCAATTCCCGACGTTTTCGGAGATAGACCGACAATTTCCAGAAGTTATCCGAAAGGTTAGTGCCCGATTACCTAGTATGTTGAGTCGTTGGTTACATTATGTCTCCTTTGGATATGTTGCAATGCGGGCATGTGTGTCTCTGTGACGATTTTGTGCAACTAAACAAATTAACAGAAATATAAGCATTGCATTTGGCGGTTTACATACAAATTACCGATTGTCGACGGCTGGATTAGATGCAGGTGATTGAAAAGCCTTACTACAATAATGATTATTGGGCAAAGTGCACTGAACAGCTACCAACCAGTGCCACATGTGGCATTTTATTTGCGATATGTTCTCACCGAGTATATTAAATTAAAATAGATAACTTGTAGCCGTTTTACATTAAACCAGTCAGATTGTTGGACTGTGTTATTACATGACGTAATTCGAGAATTTGTAATGTTTCCTAGTTTACACAAATGATTTTAAAACGACTGTTCCATTGAATAAATATGTAGATAACAGTACGTTATTTGAAATATGCGACCGAAAGGATGTATCTGTTATACAAGAGTCGGTTGATGTTGCTTCTAGATAGTGCAGGGGCCGGGACCAAATAAATTAGATGCACCCCTACCGGAGGTATAAACAGCTGGAACCGGTCTCATTTCGACCGTCTGGATCTCTAGTTTTGAAAAAGGATGGTGTAGTTGCAGCAAACTTGTACAACATGCTGAATTAACCCCTTGTGTATGGCAACCTCTGAAACAAATGACGTTTTCAGTTACTTGCTTATTTTAGGAAATCAGCCTTGTTATATTTTTAGAATTGGTAGATTTACCAATGTATTTCATTGAAATGGACATGTAGCAATATATTTGTGGCAGTTTTATGCCGATAAGGGGGTTAAGGGTCCAAAAATAGACCCAAAATATGGCGATTGTTTGTGATTTTGACCAAACTTAAGCACATGTTCTTGCACCCTACTACCAACACATGTTACAACAGTGTCATACATGACTTTGTTCATCATCCAGGATGTGTCAATGATGGAAAAATCAGTTTGAGCATGGTGAAGTGGGTATAACATGGTCCATAACCCTCTCTTTGCGACAATGCACAAACTACGTTTTTGAATTTTTGATTTTGCTTTATCTTAAAAGCAGAGCAATAATTGTGCTATGCGAATATATGTTTTAGGGTATTCCGATTTTAAATATATGATTTATTTGCTCCTCCGGCATTTATTTCCGCCATTTTTAAAGATGGCGGTCGTCAATACAAATATTGCAATATATCAAACACTACGTCACCTAGAGCAAGTTTGTTGACGTTGTTGGATAAGGATACCAAACATGTTATTTGTCACATTCAACAACATAACAATTCGCGATGATGGCATCAGTCAAAGCCTATTATATCCGTATTTAAGAAATAGTGTATTTAGATCCATCTTTCACCACATTTTAAGTGCTTTATATCGTCGAAGGGTATAGCTGATGTACAGTGGAGACCTGTTTGACCCACTGTTGACATTAGTTATAAGTTTGAGACGAGTTAATTGTCATATATGTTATGTTCCCTATTATCGCTCAATATACATGAGATCGTAATGGCAAGACCATTAATCGATTTGTCATCTGTATTTAACCAAAAGCCAATATAAGTCTGATTTAATTCATGAATTTCATGTATGTTTAAAAAGAACACATTACAGATGGAAAGATGCATGTGAAAGACATGTTTACAGGGTAAAGCCTGCGTCACTCAGGCCAGGACTACCATCGATCTTGTTTAGATTATCAGGTACTGAGCAGTCAAATGATGTTTTAAAACAGATGGTAATTGCCTACGAGATATATCCCCACTGACATAACTATCCCCAACGAGAAGTAGTAATGATAATTATAAGCCAATGTTGCCTCATTGAATGATGATATTTATATTATATATCAACACAAGTACATTACCCTACTATTATTTCAAACTTGCCAATTTGTTGCGTTTACTTTCATTTATGATTGCGTTACATTGTAATAAACCTATTTTGCACTATACCTTGTATGTAGATAATATAGTGGATCTGTGACACTACGACTAGCGTCGTTGGTGCCCTAGTGGTCACCTCTCCTACTAGTTTGAGGGCGATAATTAGGATTGCCGATAAGACCCGATTGGTCTTCTGAATCGTGAAATTGCCAGCAATAAATTATCTCGTTGGTAGTTCAGTAATGTCACGGAGATGAACGGGGGCCCAGCGGGCCTAGTTGGTGTGGTCCATAGCAAAGAACCAGGGGAAACGTTCTGTCAGATCATCGAGGCACACGCTGAAGGAGGACTGCTGCTGGGACTGCACAAAGACCAGTAAACACAGCTCCAATGACATGACTGTTGCCCAATACTGGAATTGAGGGCAGCTCTATTCCCTCTTTGAGCACCATTCTTCAAACCCCAAAGGTTCATCTTCTGTATCTGTGTCACGGTTATTATAAGCTCGATACCGAATGTACAATGCAGCTGGTGCTACTTGGTGGGCACGTCTGGTGCTAGCAGCATGTGCTGCACGCAATAAGGACTCGGCGGTGCCTGCTGTTGTGATCTCCGCTTGTACCAGTGCTTCAACCCAACCATTGCCTTGCAACCAATCACACAGGGTCCTCAGAGCGGCCATCTCTATGACGTGCAGGCCGCCAAACTTCACAACAAACTTGTCTTCTCCATACATCTCTGGCCACGTCCACTGGATCTGTAGTAGTTACCAGATGCCGCTACGCTGGTTGGAAGCGATAAGACGCTTTTTGGCAGCACAATTCTTTGCATGTAAACTCGTATATCCCGTTCTGTTAGTTTCCCCTACTACTGCTACTGCTACTGCTACTGCTACTGCTACTGCTACTGCTACTGCTACTGCTACTGCTACTGCTACTGCTACTGCTACTTTAAACATAATTATTTAACCTAATAATTAATTTAGTAGCTTTAAAGTAGGCCGTACAATTGTTTCCAGACAATAATAATACTATTAATTATACTATTTTATCAACGAGACGTCAAAATTCTACATAAGTATAGGTGTGTTACTGTATTTTTCTAAATAAAAAACAATGTTTGCTATAGTATCCACCATCTGACAAAATAATACTACATAACAATTGTTACTGATTAATGACACTATATAATCAAATTATAATATCATGAAATGACAAATTACTTTGTAAAGTTCCATTGAATTGTGAGTGAGTAATTATGGTTATTAGGATCTCAATTATGTCCATTATTGCATGTGACTTCAATTATTTAGAAAGTTTTGACCAACCGCTGGCGGCCATTTAAAAACACTGGCAGCCACGGCCACCAGGGTGCGAATTTGCGATGGCCCTATATCCACTTTTGTTCCCAAGATATCTATCGACACATCTGCCAAATTTGGTGCTTGTATCACAAAATGAACAATTGGTTTGATATGTTGAGTTATGCCGCCCCGCTATCTGCACTATCCGTGTCTACTTGTTCACTTTTGCGACACGTGAATAAATATGTAAATGAAATTAACAGGTATGTTAATCATTTTAGATGATCGCATTGTTACTATGGTTATGCACCTTCAATATCGCATTGATCCTTGTGCGTTGTGCGGAGGACGACTTTTTGGATCCTCACATCATGCGATTCGTATTCGACGATATCATGCAAAGCAGTGGAATGAATGATCTGAAGGTAAGATAATTAGTATAATCGAATTCCAATAAATGAATACCACAGTAAATGTGTCCTGTAGGTATAAATTGTGCTACTAACCAACGGCTCCTACCGAACTGCAGAATTATGCTCATGCTGAAGAGTAGGCCTTGTAGCAGCATTACATTTTGTAATGCCGCTACCAGGTTCCAAATCCAACACTTTAATGCATTTACTTGCTATAAGGTATGCATGTACACACAAAGAAACAATGGTGTTGTAGGGCTAAAGGAAATAAATATACCTGATGGTTATATGCTGCTATATTTCTTTCCTTTCCACTATGAACAAATATTAATCAGAAGTCAATAAATGAATAATTCCACAATTATACGCTGTGGTAAGGGTAAGGATAGGTTATTGTGTGGTATTCCAATACAGTGCAAACATTCGTCAAAATCCTCAGACACCTGGGCACCGTTTCGTTATGATATATTACCTGGGGCGTCCGCAAGAGGTATTTTTCGAGATGGGGTATATATCTGTAATCAGCCAATTTAATTGGATATCCTGTAGCTGAATGGATAAAAGAGTTGACTCGGTATCGCATATATCATTTTCAGGACATCTCGGTCCATTCCTGACACCTGAACATATGATTTTGACAGCATCTGTTTTTTATCTCTCCACATGATGTTACAAACCAAACGGCATAACCGTTATTTTTTAAGATTTTAAATCATTATTTATTCGCGACAGTTTGTTTTCACTTGTGTACATATAATATTCTACTGAAGAGTATACATACATGCACATTTATATGTATATGTTAAAATAAAGTGAATAAATAAAAACATTAAATATATAGTTAATAAATAAAAACATTAAAATTAGAATAAAATAAATTAAATTATATAACAGGATAATATATATATATATATATATATATTATATATATATATATATATATATATATATATATATATATATATAATATAATATATATATAAAATCATAGATAGAACAGAGGAATTCTTTGTGGCCCTGATGCGCTAACTGCTCACGTCCTGTGCGTGAATGACATCGCCATCGGCTTGTTTACGTCGACTCGACGGCATTAAATTAATGTAAATTAATTACAAAAATAATGTCTTACTTCTTTATACCGGAAATGATGTAGAATAACATTCCGAACACATACACATCGAAAACAGGTGATAACATTATTTTGTGTAAGCCCTCATAATTTAGGCCAGTTAACAGGAAGATTACCGATGCAGAGTGTGATATTATATTATCTGCACTTCTTTTTCAGTTGATTTACGACGTGTATGTGGTATGTCGTTGAGTATCTGCATATGAGTCCAGCTTGCTTTCGTGGCTGATTTTCGTCGAGTGTCTTCTCTAGCCTTTTCGTAGTACCTTTCGTGAGTACTTTATAGATGTTTGATAGTAGACATGTCGGTCTGTAATTCTATAGGTCTTTCTTAGGTCATATCTGTCAGCGGTTTAGCAATCTCTGCAAATCTGCTTATGTACTTCCGATAATACCCTACCATTCCTAAGTATGATCTTAGCTTTTTCTTTATCGTCGGCCTAGTTACATCTATCACTTTACCAACCTTTCCACCCTGTGGCTTAACTGTACCGTGGCCCAAAACACGACTCAACAGTTTAATCTCACGACAGCTAATTTCATATTTCGGCGGTCTCGCGGTCAGAGAGTGATTACGCAATCTGTCCAGTACATTATACACCGCTTCTAGATGACCCTCCCAAATGGGGGTGTGAATGACTAATTCGTCAATGTAGCTCTCCACATTTGCTAGCCCTACCAGCAGTTTCCTGAGCATTCTGCAAAATACGACACAGTTTTCTTTTTAAATTCGAATTGCGTATATTTAAACTGCGTCAGTACTCAGCTCCGAATGACACGCAGCGAGATATTTGTGTTCCGCTTTAATTAGTATTTGGTAATACCCTTTTGAGAGATCATTTTTGGTGAAGTAACTGGCCGAATCCAACTAACCAATAACCATAATCGAGGTTAATGTGGCCTGGAAAGTCTGAAAATATATCCTTGTATTTTTCCAGCAGCCGCCGCGTCTCTGCTTTTTGTGTCTTAGTAAGCATTGTATATGCAGATACATCTTTCCATGTTTCATTTGGCTACTTTGGACAAAACGTGCCGTTCTCTGACTCTAGCTGACTGTCTTTGTCTTCATTTATCATCTGCATCGCCTAAATTGTTTTCTGATTGGTTTCTTTCCGATCAGATTATTGTTCACCCCTATCAAACAGTATCCCTATGACAGGCATATATCCTAAAGGTACGTTGACACTTCTACCCTTCGGAATAGTTATGTGACATATGTCGCATGACTACACGTATCGCTGAACGTCTCCAACTGCACATGGCCAGTAGAATGTTGACGTTACTCTGACAAGCGTCTTCTTCCCGCCTTGATTTGAGTCGTGGGCGACTTCGATCACGCTTTCGCATTGGCAATACTATCCGAGTTGTACTGACAGATCCTCTAATTGCTAAAGACACATGCTCCCTATACAAGATTGACTTTTCTACATATACAGTTTCCTGCCATTTCTCTCTCGGTCTGTGACCCTTGCCCTCAGAGATCCAAGTTCTTATCCGCGTCAAAGTGGGATCCTCTCTTTGCAGCTTCCCCAAGTCTTTACTCTCGACCTCTGTATCTCTCCTCATGACAACTTTCAGTGGCTTCATAGGTTTGACAACTTTCAGTGCCTTTGTAACAGCTGCACAATCTACACCGGCTGAAGCATGCATGCGCTCTTACTATCCTGGCGTTGTCTCGTTTCCATCCTCTCTCGCTTATATAATCCTTTCCGTCGCTGGTGTCTACCTGCGGTCCGGATCGTTCGCATTGCGGGGCTCCTGCAATATTTCCCATAACTAAGGTTACCGGATTTATACTCAACGCTTGCAGCTCATCCGTGTAATATGGGGTATCTACCCTAATTCTTACCACTGGTGCTTGAAACACCTCACCGTTGATAATTAAACAGAGTTTCTTCTCACCTGTGTAACTTCCAGTATTACACCTGCTCACTCGTACAATAGCACCTGAACGTACAGTGTCACACAAAGCACTTACGTTACCTCTATAGCCACATATATTCACTGTGACAACTGGCATGTCAGTCGCTAATTCAGGGCTTACCACACCCACCTCCAGTCCTAATTCGACTTTACTGTTGACTGATTTCGTGATTACCACGGCACTCGTACGCTTCTCTACCTGCCTCGCGTGCATGGCTTTCACGTTGCCTGAGACAAGCTAGATTTTTTAACAACCCGACAGTCACGTGCAATGTGGCATGTTTGTTGCATAGAAAACATTTACTAGTCTTTCGAGCCGGACAAGGTGAACGCGGCTTGGTCAAGTCTGTACGTTCTGACGAACTGTTCAGTTGTTCAGCGCATGTGTGCCCTGACTGTAATCTTTTCCCTCTTGTCTACGGGGTCCACTTGATTCTGCCCTTGGTTTTTTAAATCAAGTGTTACTCAACGTTGTACCGTGTTATGGCATGTACCCAAATTTTAATTGTTTGGGAAAGATCCCCTTGAAAATTCAGAGTTTTTCTTACCGTGTAATTCCTTTATTAATCTCTTCAAAATTTTTCCCGAATACCTTACGTTCCAATACCCCTTGTTCACGTGACAAGGGCTTTCTTTTTCAAACCCACCCCCGGGGGGATTCTTTACTTTTAAACAAAAATTGGGATTCCAAACGGCATCGTACTTTTATCCTTCAATGCGTTTTTTCCTAAAACAGATTCAAATGGCCGCCCGTGCTTCATGTTTTTCTAAAAAACGTTTACCTTTCGACCGAAAGGTACGCGGTTTGGGTCAAGTCAAAAACTATACGCAACAGTGCTTCCTTCAGCCATAATTATCCTCCTCGCTAACCGGTTGCCTGTGATAAACATATAATGCGATCCCCTGTAATAACGCGCTCAAATGTATGGCTCACCTATCGCGCGACCATCCTTGTGACATAGCAGATGACTCGAATATTTGGATGAATGCATCCATTTCATCGCGGTTCTCATCAAATGATTGCATCTTGGGCATGGTTCTTTGACTCTCTGCGGTCTGCTAGTTCCCTCTTCCTTGCTTGTGACGCTTCTATACTTTCAGCTGCTTCTCGGCCTGCCGAAATTTCCATTCCAGCAAGGCGAAGCTCATGCTCTTGCTTTCTAGCTTTGCTATCCAGGTTCGAGCTCGAACACTCTCATCACGTACAAATGCGGTAATATCTGAACTCTCTTCTATGCCCATTTCCTTAGCTACTATCTTTAACGCTTGTATCGCGTCAAACTCCATATTACAAATATCATTCAGACAATATTACTACAATGGACTTTCTATTGCGCAAGACAGTAGCTAATGTAATAGTAATAGTGTATTAATAGTTACACTACACTACACTACACACACGCACGCACGCACGCACGCACGCACGCGCACCCGCGCACACACACACACACACACACACACGCACGACACACACACACACACACACACACAGTTTGTGTTGTTAATACATCTTATCGTTGTAAACCAGTTTATCCTGCGCTTACCTCTGTGCATACGCGCAGTGCCTTAACAACACCCAACCGTTTCTACGAGTATCCGGTATTAAGATCATCGTCTCAGCTTGTGCTTCATCGATACATTCACCAATCATGATGCCTAATTCAATTATTACAATCATTACAACCATACAGTAACTTATATTAGTTGCAAATTGTAATCATCATAATTCTATCCCGGTCGAGCCCCATACTTGTCACCAAGGGGATGATAATAATAAATCACAACTAATAAACCATGAATATATAACGATTTAATACAACTAAATTACTTAGTAATATAACATAACACAATATCGCTAATACAGGTCTCCCGTGAATTATCGTCACTAATGGTTCTCAACCCGTCAGTTTGTCATCTGACAACATAGCTTTGCGCGCAGTTTGTCGCATAAGGTTAAGATCAGAATATGCGACTCATTTCAGTGATAGTTCATCACTCTCTGCTGGCTTGTCGCTGCTCGACCTTTGTCCGCGCTACCGACGCCTCGCTTGGCCGCCGCTTTGCCCGCGCTTGTTTTCCTGGCCAACACTTCACTGGATGCCTTCTGCGTCGTTGCATTGGTTCCAGCGTCGCCTGGGGTGGGGCTAGTTACCCCAACTTAATTGAAATGTTATCGACTGGCAAGCAAGCCGTTGCTGCTGTCGCCTGCTTTCGACTTCAAATGACTCTCTCACACACAAGTTCGGCTGTTCACCGCACCCCGTACCCCGTACACACCACCTTCGGCTGGTTGCCGCACCCGACCCGTACAATTTTGCGTAAGCGCACGTTGGTATCAGCTCGCTGCATTAGCTACTGTCTTGCGTAATATAGCAGTAGCACCCATTACAAGTAAATCATACCTATATATCAAACAATAAACATACAACATTAGTATCCAATTAATAAGTATCAAAGTACTCACGTAATCTGCCCGTCTAAATCGCCACAATTTCCAGGCCTAACTTAGATGTATTTTAAACCCAAAATATAGAAATACATTGTTGTTTCATTTATCATAATTACAAATACTGCATCATATTTCACTACATAAAGACAATAGAGGGCAGAATTTTTTTGTATTGCAGCTGCATATATATTGTCTTTATGTAGTGAAATATGATGCAGTATTTGTAATTATGATAAATGAAACAACAATGTATTTCTATATTGTGGGTGTAAATAGATCAAATATATATATGAATGTGGTTAACATTTATTAATTGTAATGCAATATGAAACTGTGATTCAAATATAATTATTTAGCAATTTGCAATTTATTATAATTTGTTCTCGAGCACAACAAACGCAATATTATTTGAAATTGAACGAATTGAGACCACAAGTTAAACATGGCAAATTTACAAGTAATACATGTATGTGAAAAGGTTAAGATACTATGCAATTGCCCACATGGCCAATTCACGTTTGGAATGAGCGTACTCGTTAACATTTTCTTGTCATATTTTGACTTCAGGCACACTTTAAGGTTTCTATTGGAGAAGCAGCTGTAGATAAAAACTTCAAATCAGGTAACACTTAGTGTATGTGGTGAATGCTCAAGTTTTAATCACCCCAACACTTGAAACATATAATTCCTGATTGAATGGCCGCTCAAATGTTGGTGTCTATGACTCTCCGAAACTATTACATAAATAGGAAACATTAATTCATAAACCAGTTTTCCAAATTAGAGTATATAGCAAATTGTAGGACGTGTAATAACTTCAGAGTGACAAAAGTTATGAGCATGCCAAAGTCGTACAAATTATTTATTGCAATCGCAAAGGTGAAAACGGGGTATAAAAATCAAACTGATTTGAAGATGAATTAATTGAGACCACAAGGTTAATGTTGACAAATATACAGATTGTATGTGTATGTTAATCATATTAAAAGCTCATGTTGCTACTGAATTGCTCACATGGCTAAATCACCTTTGATATGAGGGCATGTTTTAATATTTTTATTTTCTTGTTATATTTAGACCTCAGCCACACGTTAATATTATGCTTGATTCTTTCAGAGAAGCACCTACAAGTACATACTTCAAATTAGTTAATAGTCATGGAATGGGATGAATGATCAGGTTGTAGCCATACCCCAAAACATGGGAAATATAATTCTGGAGTGAATAAACGCCCAACTTTGGGTGTTTGTGACTCTGAAACTATCGTATAAATATCAAGTTCAGAATCGAGCTATCCATGTTTGAAGTAGGTTACATAGCAATTTGGAGCTTAATAGTTTCGAAATTAAGAAGGTTATTACCATTCTAAAATAATAAAAACAAGGTGCCAAAAAGTTCTCTATTCAATCAATCATAACATTATAACTAATTGGAATTTTGCACTGAAATGATGCATGCCGTCATCATTTAATCAGTTGCACGTATGAGTGTAATTTCCTGAAAATTGAAGATGGTCACACGCGGACCTCTGGTTGAGTTGACGTGGAATGACCCACATGTCCGAGCTAAGAAAACGTCGGCGATGCTCAGTCGGATTGAAACCAGTGGTCCGTCGGGCCAGTAGAACGTGAAAACTGGTGGTCCGAACTGGTTTGACAGCTTCAAAACGCGCATCGGGCCAGTGGCTTTGTCGAGCCCTGATTTTATATTAACGTCACATTTACGCCAGAATTGAATTAGTATAAATATAAATACGTATGTGATTTTAATCGTACCCTATTAGTCAGTAATGATGTCATAATGTCAATGTTCTAGGTTACTATTATCTTTAAAATATAATTGATTTGTTGTTGTTTTCCAGTCATTCATTTACAAACATTATGAAGTGCAACTGATGCCCAACTACGCAAAGGAGTTTTACAAAACGGTTAGTAATCCATGTAAGATAACTACCTTTTACGGATCACATCCAAAAAGCTGATTTAGTCAACTCCACCTAAATGTAAGAGAGAAAATAAAACGACATGATATTGTTATACATTGCTGCATATATTATACATGCATACACCCCATGCGCGCACATACACTTGCTTGCATACATAATACACGGATATCTTTTCTACCATGTTTTTTTATATATATATATATATATATTATATATTATATAATTATAATATATAATTATATATATAATTATATATATATATAATTATATATTTATATAATTTCTTTTATATATATATATATATATGTGTATATATATAGAAGATATAAGAAGACCCGTGCCTTTCTGTAGATAGCATTTTCCATGTTAATGTGTCTGCATTTATGTCAGTAATTGTAAGCACGTCGCAAGATACATACAGATACAGGAAAAGCATGTAGCTACGATACATGCAAATATGAATGTATTATTGATATCCAGAAAATCATATTACATGCATATGAGCCAGTCACAAAAACGTTTTAATTTTCTAAACATGAAATTTTTTGAATGGAAATCCCAATGTTATTCTGTTTAAATGATAACAACTGCCAGAAAGATTTTGCTCTTCATTATTTGAAGACCAAATGAATTGTATTTTCTGTGTAAAAAGGAACAAACGTTTGACAACAATATTTTGAAGCTAATAAAACGTTGCCAAGAAAGTATGGTGATTTCCTTCTATTGTGTAGATTGAATATATACACCAAGGTATATTTGTGAAGAAAAGTAACTGTGTACTCCCAATCATTGTGAAATTATTGGGTGGGGAACGTGGTGATTTTCAAGAGTCAGCAATTTTAGAGGGTGAGTGTATCACAATATTATTTCTTAAAAAGGCAATTTGCTAAATTAACACAACACACATTTTCAGCTTGACAAATATCAGCTGTTTTTTAAAATAATCAAATTAGTAGAAAACTATCATAACAATTCCCCCCCTCATGTTCTCATATCCACGTGCATTTTTTTGCTCCCCACTCTGATTTAGGTCAAGATTGCACCGGGACCACCGATAACTATGTTCTCAGTACTGAATAATACAATACACATAACGCAACTATTTGCAAGTAATAATTAATAATTGTAAAACTTCTATAGCGCCTATATCCTTAATAATTTAAGTATGTAACTGATGCAGCGAATATACTTTTAGCAGGGAATTCAAACTGTTGGGAGATACTTTCTTGATACTAAAACGACTAAAACCCGCCTTTCCCGAGATTTGATTGCATTTATTTATATGCGCGGGTGCACACCCACACACGCACGCACACACACACACACCCACACGCACACGCGCACGCACACGCACACGCACACACACACACACACACCACACACTCCACGTACCCACCCCCTCTCGTCGATTTGTTGTCGACTTTTTAAACCCCCTTTCCCCTTAACGCTCTCCCTAAAATCCTTCATTCTGCGCTTAATGTTGTTTCTCCGGGCGGTTCTTCCCACCTAACAGTAGAATAGAAATATACTACATATGTTAAAAATGCAGACAGTCAATGGCTACATTGTCAACAAAAAAAATTATTATCTGGAAACTAATACTTTATTTAAAATGTCTTACCGACGAACGTTTACGTTTATAGGTTACGATGACTGTTAGTGATCATATCACCGAACGGTCGAAACAGTTAAAGAAACTGCGTGATACCTTCGCCGCTAGCTACGACGATGCGCCAGTACCTTGGATACCTTGCTGTAAACTACACGCACCTAGCATGAAATGGAACGCCCTTATCCGACGTTACGTAAGTCTACGATGTATCCAAAGATCTTATAGCTTAACAAAGATACGCAACTCCTTGCGATAACGTGTGTCGCCACAACCACTAGCGCCATCTAGTTTTAAGCGTCCTGCAGACGACGGCGTGTGCTCGACGTTGGATGTCGAATGGCCAATTGTGTGCTGCACCCTGCAACAACAGTCGCACAAAATGTCCGAAATGGTTTTCCACCGCTTCCCGGTTGAAGAGAGAAGGTAAATATTGGATCTGTTAAAGAAATGTGTATGTCAAAGTAAAGTAATCGACACTTTCCCCTGTGAAAACATGAAAAAAGGCCAACCGTATATTCAATGAAACGCCAGTCGAATACGCTCGCGAGTCGAACACTTATGGATATCGTTTGTAATCACCACCATATGTAACATAGATTGCGTTAAGCAGGTACCTTTGGTATCTACACAAACAATCTGATTGACAAAGGTGTAAAATGAGTTTTGTGAATATACATTTTCAAAAACTACTTATATTACACGAAATATTCACTGGCCCCCCGTGTCGCAATGGTCCTTATACCTATGGGGAGTGTGGCATGTTTAAAAACATCTACAAATAACTCAGAAGGGCGGAATATACGTAGATAATATTGGTTGGATTCTCAATATGCCAAAGGCTTCCTTGTCCACTTGTTATGTGGAATTCACTCTCGTATGGCAATGTGGTAAAACTTGGCATTTAAAAGAAAAATTATTACTGTTATGTCTTTTAACAAAAACGAATATAATACAGAGACTACACACATTGTGCCAAAACCAGTTTAATCATTCAACAACCAACTTTCGTAACTGTGCCGTATAGTACAGCTGCTGTGATAGGTCAAGTCCCATCAAGTCCATTTAAAATACCGGCAAGTGCCGCACGGTACCTAACACGTCCCCCCTTTTTTCTTTGTGTCCGAGTGTGTCTAGTACATATAGTCCTCTAGCGTAACGGGAACTCGGGACACCCGGCCCGAACGAGTTGTCTTTACCCCGGAAGCTACAACACGATCACCCGCTACTGGTGACACGTCTCGCCCGTGCTCTTCCGTCAATTCCGCTGGTTCACTTGTCACGGGTGGAACCGCGGCCTCGCTCGGCTCGGACGACGGCCCTGCCGTTTCGCTCGGTGCTTGCGTTGACGAGTAGTCATAGTTCCTGTACTCTACACCCTCGGATCGTCGCATCTGAGCCGCCACGTAGCCCCGTCTACGAGAACCTTGTACAGTACTGGACCAATTCGCTCCAACACTTCTCCTTTTAGCCATTTCGGTCCTCTGTGATAGCGTCGAACTATGACCTTCTCTCCATTCTGAAAAGAAACCAGAGTTCCTTTCTCATTTTTCAGAAGTGTCCGATCAATTACTCGTTTGATGTTCGGCTTCAGAAGATCCAACCAGATTTCTACCAAACATCAATTGAGCTGGACTGTGTTCTGTTGTAGCATGTGGTGCTGTGCGATATGCAAACAGAAATCTGTCGAGCTTGTGTTGGATAGATCGATCCGATCTGTCAGCTTTGACAGCGTTCTTGGAACTTTGAACCATGCGTTCCGCTAAGCCGTTGGTGGATGGATGATACGGAGCGCCAGTCACGTGTCGGATACCATTCATTTCTGTGAAATGTTTGAATGCTCCAGACACGAACTGAGGTCCATTGTCTGACACAACCTGCTATGGCAGACCCATTCTTGCAAATAAGGATCGCAGAGTAGCTACAGTTTCTGCTGCAGTTGTGTTCTGCATCTCAAAAATGTCAGGCCATTTGGTGTGTGCGTCCACTACGACCAAGAATTTTTTCCTTGAAATGGTCCTGCAAAATCGATATGCAGTCGTTGCCATGGGTACGCTGGGTATTCCCATCTGTGCAGCGGAGCTTGTTCCGGATTGTTTGCGACACCTTGACATCCTTCACATCTCTTTGTCACGTCTTCGATGTCTTCATCCATTCGGGGCCACCAGACATACCCTCCTGTCCATCATGCAGTGTCTCCATCACTCTGCCTCGAAGTTTTGTGGGAACAATCACTCTGTTACCCCACATCAGAATACCATGATGCATTATCAGTTCGTACTTGCGATTGAGGTAAGGTGCGAAGTTCGGTTGCGATACGACACCTTCCCAACCTGACTCCACCAGTCGTACAACACGAGAAAGCAGTGCGTCTCTGTGTGTTTCTCTTCTGAGCTCTCTTTCCGTGACTGGTAACGTCTCATCAACGGTCATGTGAAACATTTCGACCTCATCAGGCTTGTCTTCTGTCACCTGACGCAAATGTACCACGGAAGAGACACCAGCGTTGCAGTCGTGCTGCTGTTGTGACTGGTACTGCCTTTCCAGGGTCCATGATATACTTCAGGGGTTTGTGATCTGTGATCAGTATGAACCGACGACCCTCCAAGTACGGCTGAAACTTTCTGACACCCCAGTAGAGTCCGACAGCTTCCTTCTCGATTTGAGCAAACTTCTTTTCCGTTTGTGTTAGTGAGCGCGATGCATAGGCTACCGGTCTTTCACTTCCGTCCGGCATCCGATATGATAAGACGGCGCCCAGGCCATACGACGAACTGTCGCATGCCACAACCACGGGCAAGTCCGGGTTGAAGTGAGTAAGGACTCGATCCTGAAGCAGCATTTCTCTCACGGTTCTGAACGCACACTCCTGCTCTTTGCTCCAGATCCAGTGTTCGTCTTTCTGCAAAAGTCTATGCAATGGTGCAAGATGTGTAGCCAGGTCTGGTAAGAAACGCGCTTAGTACTGCACCATTCCCAAGAACGATCTCAACTGTCCAACGTTCTGAGGACTAGGCAAGCCTGCCATAGCTTGCACTTTCTATGGTGACTGGTGTAGTCCCTCGGCAGTGATGACATGGCCCAAGTACTCAACTGAGTTCTGCAGAAATGTGCACTTCTCTCTGTTGGCCTTTAGTCCATGTTCCTCTAGTCGTCCCAGTACCTTGTCAAGAGCTTTCAGATGTTCTTCTCGAGTTCTGCCTGTGACAATGATGACTTGATACATTGCTCTCTGCCATACCGCTGGTGCTGATGCCACTCCATACGGTAATCGCTGATACTGGTGCAGTCCGCGATGTGTGTTGCTCAACCTCCATCTGAAGGTACGCCTGTGGTAGATCAATTACGCTGAACTGTTGACCACCACTCAGATTTGCGTAGATCTCTTCAATTCAAATGTTTTTTGGCATCGCTTTACTGTTCTGTTGTCTACGCTGTCTACTGCAGCTGTCTAATTTGTGCTCTCTTGTCTCCTTACCAGTCTCTTCTTGAAAGACCTGGACCTCGGTTGGCTTGTTCAATTGCCAGACATCGTCTCACGGCAAGTTTGAATGTTAAAGCATCGAGTTTCTCTCTCAACAGATCTCTGAGCATCTTGTCATCTCGTATGCCAGATACCAAACGGTCTCGCAAACGTTCGGATCGCGTTACGTCACTGAATTTGCATTCATTTGCCAAATGCTTCAGCGTTGCGACGTAATCGCTGACAGATTCACTAACCTGTCTCGATCGATTGTCAAACTCGTATCGAGCAACCAATGCTGATTTCTCTGGCTTTGTGTGTTTTTGCAACCGGTCCACTATCACCGAATACGTTACCTCGGAGTCTTTCGGTGTGACTGGTACCAACAAGTCTTTGAGCAGCTGATATGTCTCCGTGGACACATTCGACAATAAAATTGCCTTTTTGGTTTGATCGTCAGTTACTACGTTCGCAAGGAAGTAAAAGTCGAAGTGTTCCGTATAAGCTTCCCAGTCGGCACCATGGTTATACTTCAGCCCTCTTCGCCCATTTTCAACTTATCTTTCGAAGCAGAAAACCACACCGCATCAAAGTCACTTTGTTTTCCAACATTCGTTGTCTAGCCGCACTCACAGTAATCTTGCATGATCCGTGACCAACCAGGAACCCATCCTCGTCGCCAATTTGTTATGTCTTATAACAAAAACTAATATAATACAGAGACAACTCACATTGTGCCAAAAACAGTTTAATCACTCGACAGCCGACTTTCGTAACTGTGTCGTATAGTACAGCCGCTGTGATTGGTCAAGTTCCATCAAGTCCATTTTAAATACCGGCAAGTGCCGCACGGTACGAAACAATTACCACCACCGCATTATCATTTCGACTCGCGGCATACCTAGATACTAATATAGTTGAAATATAATGTAATTTCTGCATGAAGTCAATAATGTTTTGTTATATAACAGGATATATTATTATTATTATTTATATGGCAGGATAAATATTCGTGTATAACTAATTCTGTTTATATTGTTTTTTCTTTCGTATTCATTTAAGCATTTAGGATGTGTGCAATATTTACATATCTAGTGATTTATTATTATGGTTGTGACCACAATAATTGTGTTTGGGGATACATACTAATACAAGTTTTTACATTCTTGTGTATTCCTTCAAACAACATCATATATGTACAACATGTTGACATGGTCTTAAATTGTAATGTTTGTTCTCTGTAATTTGAACCTTTGCTATCGTGTCCAAGCACGCTATAAACTAGATGGCGCCACTTACGTAATGTCACGCTATTTATGGCAAAATCGCGCGGAGTTACGTATCTTTGTGAAGCTATAGAATCCTTGATGTAACCATTCTGGACAACCACCCACTGTTTAGCAAGTGCATAACAGCGATGCTAGCTTCAGTGTGTGTGTGTGTGTGTGTGTGTGTGTGTGTGTGCGTGTGCGTGGCGGCGTGCGCGTGCGCGTGCGCGTGCGCGTGCGTCTTGGGCTTGATGTGTACGCAGCAACATTGTATGACTACGACTACATTTTAGGGTATGGTTTCTAATTACGTTTGCATTGGTATTTTCTGGCACTCTCTGATAAATGTATCTTCATCTCAAATTAACTCAAAACCAACAACAGCCAATAGGGCAACTTCAAAGTGGGCTACTTCAGCTATTTCTTATAGATACATCATACATCAATTTGAATGGCACTCTAAGAAATGAATGTAAGAATAACCCCTACTGTATAAACACTTCTATAATAATAATATAATATTATTTATATATATATATATATATATATATATATATATATAGTATTATATATGTATAGTAGTATAGTATATATAGTATTAGTATACTAGTATGTAATATAATTATTACATACGTCAACTCATTTGAATGAAACTCTTTAAGAAATGAATGTAAGAAAAAACCCTAGTATATAAACAATTCTTATAAACGAGCATATGGCAAACAGGACAAGTAAAACATATATATATATACATATGAATACAGGTTGACAGCAGCAACTTGTGCCTTGACATTCCTCAATGGAAACACAAAGTAACCGAACTAAGGTGGCCGACTCTCCCACAGCTTAACAACTTCCTGGCGACATACCGTGATGATAAACTCATTCACATGCTATGCTTCACTAACGAGAATGGTATGCAGACGATATTTCCAGCATCCAGGAAACTCAATGATAACTGTGACAATTTCGTTGATGCGAGAACAAGGTAATTTTATCATCTGAAATAACAGTATATCAAAGATTGCTTTCACAAGTTTTCCGTGTTGAACTCTATTTCATATCTTTCTTTTAAAAACTAAGTGAAAGGACTCCCAATCTTAAATACATACTTTAAAATAGTATTGCATTCATATTATATATTAATATTCTCCATCATCCTGTTCATTGTCTATTTTGGTCGTGTTTTTCTGTATGTTATATGCAAAGTTTGTTACGACGCTTAGCGAGTGTTGAAATACAAACCGCTGGCACTTAACATGGCAGGGGTCTTAGTCTAACTGGGTTGGTGTTTCGGGCCCTACCTGAACTTATCACCGCATAATGTAATATTTTTATATCGCCGTAAAGATAAGGTTACCTACAAACGTACCGCTGGATGTCAACAATAATTTTGCTTACGTTAGAATTATTATATTTTGAGCATTGCAAATTCTTAAACTTTCAGTGTGGATTACTCTTTTAATATCATATATATAATCATATCTACAAATAAGCTGCAGTGGGTACCCAGCACGACCGTTTTTTTATAGTAATAGCCGTTTGAATATCGAAAATGGTTAATGCTGCAATATATACGCGGTTACATAATAAATTATCTCCAATGAGATGATGTCATCCCGTCAGCGACGCCATCGTAACTGTAAGAATGGTGGATGTTCGGGCATATGGTTCGTACAATGAAGCAACCGTGCGAGCGATCGATATCTGTTTTGTTTTAAAGATACATGTATGACAGCTTTAAGAGATCGACCGCTGACGACTCTGCCGACGGAATTGAGAGTGGAGTGGACATGCGACATAGTAGTACACTTCACTGTCCCGCCGACGTCGACGCTATTCGCGCATTCGACAGTGAAATAACCATACCGTTAAGATGATCTATAGCCTTTCGGCACATTTTATTGATTGTTTGCAGTTGCTTAACAACATGTCATTAATATAGTGACAGAACAATAGGCAGAACTGAATATCTGGGAAAGTTAGTACAAACAGCTACTGAACCAGACAGAAAATAACAATTAGATGGAGTTATCGACTTGTGTAGAGGGGAAAGCGGGGTTAGGTAATATCAGTTAAACATAAATGCTAATCAGGATGAAAGTGGTGAAGAAGGGGAGAGCACATGGATCGATGGGTGAGGAGATGGCTCCTGGTTCGGGAGAGATTCGAGTCAACAGGACAATGCAGCTGCTAAATAGACCAATGATACAAAATAAAATACCGGGGAAGTGGCGGACATAACTAATTGTCGAAATATGAAAGAGGAAGGGAGATGCACAAGATCCAGACAAGACAAGGACACCGCACTTGTTAGTCACTTGGATAGGTCATTTCCAAAGAGAAAAGAGCAATAATTCGACGAGGAACAACAATGATGCAGAAATGCCTCGTGATTACCGGCATGGTTGTATGATCTGAGACAATAGCGTTGGTGTAACAAAACAAAACAGACAGCGCAAGTTTAAGAAAACAACTGGATTAGGAAGTTGTGATGTAGGCCTATTCGAAAACCTGGTGAAAACCCAGATAAGTTGGGCAGGTCACGTGATAAAATACACACACGTAAACTTGCAAACACACAAAAGATCCAATGGGGTGGTTCGTAGAGCTGTACTTCTTAGACATTCTTCTGGGCTAGGAGTTCTTGGGGACGTCACATATATTACAAAATAGTACGTAGAGCAACGCCCGATTACTCGGCTAGTGTGAGAGTGTGCGTGGCGTGTGCGTGTAAGGGGTGTGTGCGTGCGTGTATGTGAACGCAAGTGCAATTGAGCGTATGTACGTATGTGTAGATGTGATTGTCCTTGTCAATTGCTGGCTATTTACTTCAATTCCAGGCCCTGGTATGCCAACGCAGGCACCCTGCCCAAAGATATAGTGATTCTTATTGATACGTCAGCAGCCATGAAAAGAAAGCTTATTTACGCCAAAGAAATAGCTCGCTTGCTACTGCAAACAGCGAATCGAAATGACCAGGTGATTGGACATATTAATTCTGATTGGGATATAATGTATTTATTTGTTATTAAAGTACTTACATGTTGGTTGTACACACGCTTAGTTTACCGACGGACTCAATAGTTTGCAAAATGTAAATTATAAAGTATTCTCTTAGTTCAGTAGATACAGTCATGTCTCGTCTAACCCGGTTGTTACATGATCCGCACGTTTTAATATGGGAACCATTTCAATGCAACATTATTTGCACCATTAAACCGTTCATTTGTGAAACGTATAAACATATATTGTATGTAGGTCGCTGTAGATGTCTTATAAAAATCAGCGATGCGTAGTCATGCGTGAGTAAACAGAACGAGTAAATAACGCTATTAGTGATGCATCAAGCGACAACGTTGCCTTCAGTCGTCAATATGAATCCGATTGGGTAATTACCAGTCTACCGTAAACTCGCTATGTAAGTAAGGTTTACACAAAATTCCTTTAGACGGTGCCTTTGTGCGCGCGAAAATGTATAAACTTTACTTGCTGCATTCGCACGCGCGAAATGGTTTAATTACTTATAAATAATATAATAATAATTAATTATTATCATCACTAAGATCTGCAGGAAACTATACGTTTTATTATAACATAATAATAATATTTTATTTCATATAGCGCCACATCCATAATTGTTTGTGGCGCCTCACGACATACTGCTATTAACACATTATACAAGAAAAAGAATACTACCCACAAGTTATATTTTAATATACATAATACAAGTAAATGTGCCTATATAATTAACTAAAATTACCCACTAGTTATACAAATACCATACAAATTCCATAACAACAATAGTGATAAATCAATGTAAAGGTATGGTTAATAGTAATAAACAATTAAAATGGTAAAATTATTAAAGTAATTACGACGTAACAAAACATTTCATTGAGCACACACACACACACACACACACCACACACACACACACACACACACACACCCACGCACGCACGCACGCACGCACGCACGCACGCACACGCTAAAAAAAAAATATTACTCAAAAACTATTTGTCTACTTATGAATGATATTTCCACAACCAGATATGTAATAATAATTTTGGACAACACCTTTATTAATTATCGGAACAATATATCATGGATATTTCAACATAATATGAATATATAGGAACTACTGGTAGAAAAAGAAGATTTTGTTGCGTTTAAAAAATGTATATTAATATGTTATTGTTTTAGTTATAATTGTTAAAAACATCGCTTACGTAATATAAGCTTGCTTGCTAGCAGTACACATGAGACCTACATTCGTTGTAACTTTTGTTTATCTTGTTTCATTGATTTGTTGCTACATCTGCAGGACAAACCAACACATTTTCTAATTGACTAGAAATAATGAGTATCCAAATATGTTTACAAGAGATGAGCGGGTTTTCGATTTTGCAATCTATGTCGGCAACATCTGCAGCTGACATGTAATTTTCAGCGCTAATTTTCTCTAAATCACGGACAATGGGTCGCCAGTCCTAAGTGAAATGTGTACGTTATTACATTATCAAGCGAAAGTTATTACATTATCAGGCAACAATCAATACATTATCGAGCAGCAAGATTATTACATTAGCAGGTGATGTTATTACATATCAGGCAGTTATTACATTGTCAGGCGATTTTATTACATTATCAGGCAGTTATTATATTAACAGGCGATTATTACATTATCATTTGTAACAACGACCCATTTGAATAATTATATCATCGTAAACAATAATATGCAGTCGTTTTAGTGATATTAAATGTGTACTATGTAAAGGGGGCGATACACTTACGAGTGACTCATGACACACGTATTCGTGGCGAAACAATCGAGTCGGCAGAGTTGCGCGAGTTACGTCATGAGGTGAAGGCCATCACAGATGCACACGTGCTTGTTTACGGCAATGGCTGACAGTTGCAGCAGCAGCAGTGAAGAAGAACATGCAATTTTGCTCGGTGCATTGGCTGTGCTGCGCTGCAGCAAATTTATGATGAAGAAGAGAAAGAAAAGCTGAAGAAACGAAAAAGATGGTGGGTTCGCTGAAGGATAGCGCGGCGCCAGCAGTTCGGCGCTTTTCATGCTCTGATGAAGGAAATTAAAGTGGAGGATCCCAGAACATTTGCAAACTTTGTCCGCATGGATACACATAAATTTCAATATCTTCTACGCAGTTAATCGTCCACAAAGACACAGCCACGCGCGACGCAATACCACCTTCTGAGCGCCTTGCTGTTAACTCTTCGCTTTTTAGTATATTACATAATTTATTATGTGAACGTCATGTTGACGTTTCAATTATTTGACTGCTTTAGTACCAAGTTTGGCTTAGCTTAAGCTATTATCGTTATTTTACACACATTAGCTGGACCTGTGCAGTCTACAGAGAGCAGCAACCATCTGCAGATTGCGCAGGTAAGGCGTGTCTATTTATTGACAAATAGCCTGGACCTGGTGGCCATGGGAAAATTGGTGCACGTTGCTAAACTTCAGACATAGCTAGTCATAGGTTCGTTGTTATAGATTGCCTACCTACCAAGGTATGTTATATAGAAATGTGAGAACGAAATCTTGTCTTGTCGGTATACTGGCTAACACTCCTGGTGCAGTCAAACGGTCAGAAATGCGGTTAGAATAAACGTTTTTTCATGTAGCAGTGGTAGACATTAATTGTAATTAACTTGAAATGTTTGATTTAGCATGTTTAAACACTTAATTTTTTTCGTAAATGCATTCTTTATTATCCATAAAAGTAAACCCCTACTTGGTAACAACCAAACCTACAAACGAGCAACCTGGGTCAGTTTATCACACAACAGACTCTTTTTTGTAGATAAGAATATACTAATTACCAGGCTACCTATCAATAAAGAAATGTTCATTATTGTACACGGATTATATCATGTGTATACATTTGTTTGATAAATAAAAGGTTTGCATGGCCTTATCGTGTCTTACATGCATCAGCTGTTACATGTGCATGCAAGCATGAGGATGAATAGTTAATAATACTGTTAATGGTTTATGGTCTTCTTGGCTTAATTTAAAACGAGGTTGTCTGTGCCTTGATTAGCTAGGGTAGATAATTATCATCACTGTGTTTGCTAAATATGTTGAAATTTGTATCAGTAAGATCAGCAGTATATATTTATGGTTTTGTTTAGAATTTGAATATTTCATGCACACAACAATAACATTATAAACTGGTTTACACAAGTTTGGCTAACTGAACTGCAATTGACATTATGATTATAATATTAAGTGTCGAACACACCTCACTTTGCTTTACTAGAATCCTAGTTAAGAGAAAAACAACGAAGCGGATGGTGATAGGGATTTGATGCTGAACATTAATACTCAAGTAATACAGTGATCGATTTACTAGAAACTACGGAGGAATTATAATTTATCATGAATTTTTGTAACAGGAATCCAGGTCACATACATATTTGAAAACCAATCAACCACACAAACATCTGTTCCGGAATGTGACCCATTCCGAAATAGTGCTTGGTATGAACCTAATTTTGAACGTATATATAAATACATGTAAAATAAATGCACTGAAGACTTAGTCCACTCTGGATTCCCCAACCCTAATAAAATATAACCACTGCAATACAAGTGCAAGTTATTATTTCATGACATATGTCCTACAGGTAACAATTACTAATCTCTTGAGTATCAGTACAGAATTGGTCATACTACCATTGTTTATATTCATAGTATTCATCTATGTACTAAATCAATCACAATAAGCAAACACACTGTTACGGAACTAGAACATGTTTCTTCTGAAAATAGACTGGCAAAATCAAAAGCTCACCAAAAACGCCATGTTCAAAACCGTGTGTCCTACCTGCAGTGCATTGCCATTGACAGCACATTAATTTTTGTGTCGTGTCTTGAGCCAGATATATAATGTAAAGCTATTCCTTATCAGGTGTAAACAAGGGGTACGGACGCGTTTTACCCAGTTTAAATTTGAGATCATCAGTGTATACTTTGTATTTAATTTGACATTCCAAAATGATTCCAACTTAGTTACTCACCAGTGGCGGTGGTATTGTGGAAACTAAACAACAGTTAATAGAGTGATCCTAATTTCAAGATGTCGCTGTCTCTACTTACTTATTTCTGACAGGTTTCTGACATTGAAGTTTGAACGATCCAGTCATCATTCGACGCCGACGACAACGTCAACGACGTTGGCGTTGCTACCGAATTTCTGAGATATATTCCTCCATTTTTGTGAACATTGCTTCAAGGGCCATCAATATTGAGAACTTGTAGGCTATTAGTAACCGATGCTTCTGTCTTTGTAACGGGGGTTTGCAACATTCCATAGCGAAATGGTCACCGTAAAGCTCGAAAAAATGTGAAGTGACAGTTTTGCCAAATCAGTATCTGCCATTTTTAAGAAGGTCGAAGTTCAACTCACTGCTGTCATCTCATTGGTTGTTTACTGCGAGTCACTCGCTCGCACGAGTGCCTCGTACGAATGACTCGGACATGCATGATACACGTACGAGTTTACGTCCGATTTTGCGATACACGTACGATTCGGATGATTTCATCCGAGTCACTCGTACGAGTCTCTCGTACGTGTATGACCACCTTAACGCTGAGTGAACGACGTAAAGACTGCTCGACCAATACATGTCTCAGTTCAGCATCAGACCCGGTTGCTGCTAAGAGGTGTAAACAACGATCGCGTGAACAATGTGTGTGGTCCCTGGTTGCGTTTGTCAAGTAGTCGTTCATTGTGGGTACACTTTAATCAGAAACGAACCGTGGCTAGGAAAACGGTCGCAGAAAACGGTGACAGAGGTCGCACCATACAGGTTTTACCGTATTTGCTAGATTGGTTATTATTATGTATTTTATGACTAATAAGTAATGTTAGTTAATTATATAGACACATGTATTTTACTATTTATGATAAGCTATTATCTATGGTTATTCTTCTTCTTATTGCATATTTTAATAGCAGTATGCTGTGAAGTTCCCCAAACATATACGAATGTGGCGCTATATGAAATAAACTATTATTATTATATTATAATAAGACTTACAATTTCCTGCAGATCATTGTGATGATAATAATTAAGTGATGATAATAATTAATTATATTATTTATGGTTCTCACGAAAACCCGTAGATAAAAGATGACCACTTACATACACTACTAAGTTTATTTACAAACATTTATATTAGACATGTTGATGTCCACACACACACGCACGCACGCACGCACGCACGCACGCACCCGCACGCACGCACGCGCGCGCGCTGAAGTGGGAGGTGTTCTGGTAGCGGTTGGTGTACAGTAGCCGCAAGGTAAATGATCATACGGTGACATAGCCAATCGAGATACAGAGTCTTTTCTCCAAGAAGAAGAGGTCGATGGAAATTGTTACGAAACGCTTTTTGTTAATTCTCAGACCTTGGTGAACAATTTGAATAGTTTTTCAACGAGTGCCACGTAAAGTCCGACATGTGCCAGTACTTCCCACTGTTTTTTCACATATCTAGCATCATTAAATATGCTGATGTATCAGATCAAGGGTTCATCATGACCTTACTTATGACAAAGCTGATCAGCCGATTGGATATGTCTATGGACTTCATGAGAATTAGGAACTATTCTTACATCACCATGGCCCAGGCATTAAGCTCCAAAACCTCATCACCATGCAGTTGGCAGATGAGGAAGTGACAGTGCAGCTTCTTCAAGTGAAAGTGAAGGGAGAATGGGTCACGACATCCCTGAAAGAACAGTTCGTGCATAAGAAACAAACTATCTGTCACCATATAAAAAACGAAACCAGCCGGAAATGGGCTACAGACCAACAGCTACTCCAGTACTTTATTACCGGCAGATTAACGTAACATTGAGATTGTGAAAGAGCGGGGCATGGCACTCGATTCTATCTATGTCTATTATCTTCATTTATCCAATATTTGAAGGCATTGTCTTAGACGGCATGTCTCAAACTCGGTCACTTCCAAATTTAGCATCTTTTGGAACAGTCGATCGCGCAATTAACTGTGTTCTATCTGCGGTCCGTTCAGTTTGCCCCACGGCTAGTCCCCAGGGCGTATTTGACAGCTGGAGAAATGCTCCGATTCTTGTAAGAAGTACAACATACAGTCACCCAGTCTGATATGATCACAGTCTTTAGATATATGTATGCTGAAATCATGCTTGTTTATACACGTCTTTGTGTCTATAACACCCAAACAACATATTAATTATGTAATTGTATACATTAATAAATTATATTGTAAAATAACGCACTTTTAAAATTATATATATATATATATATATATATATATATATATATTATATATATATATATATATATATCTAAAATACATGCTTTTGCCAACTAAATCAACTGGCCACAGACGGCCTGTAAACTCCTGTCAATCAGTTTGGTTTCTTGAAAAGCATCCAAGCTGCAATTAATGCACGAAGACTTTGTTACACAATACCAATCGCTGTTTATAGCCAGGCACTCATTCATACAGCTGAGTGAATTAGAGCAACGTAGAATGCTAAACATTGTCCATGAATTGATACGGTAGCACAGGATTCGAAGCCCGGTTATCTTAGTCGAGAGTCGAACAAAATAAAAGAAAACAGATTACTAAAACTTGCTTTTCTGGCGTCCATAATGCATAAAGGACAATATGATTGAAATAGGCACTTAACAGCGTATTCAGTAAGGCTGAAGTTACATTGTTGACGCAATGTGTTGTTCTTAGTATGCAATAACTCTGATTGCTCTAACTGCCGATATTTTCAGTTATCTATGTTCAGCTTCTACGGCGACACGGTGAATACATTTGGAGATGATACAAGCTGTTATCACAACAGGTCGGTCAATCCTGTTGGCTTTGCGCGTCTACAGTTATATGAATTCATCTCATCGTTATGGGCTCGAGGCAAAACACAATATAAAACCGGCATCTGCAAGGCGATCGAGATGCTAAATAACCAATTGGGTAACACGCGACACAATAGTGAGTTCATCGTTACAAAGTCACTGTTGCAATACGTGAGTTCATCTATCCATCACATGTTGCATTGCCTAGCAAGATCATTTACCTCATCACAAATTGATGCTGTTCATTTGTACTAATCGTAACCAATAGGTGCGGACCTAATCTCCCCATTTTGTTTTATGAATTTGCTTCTTATGTTACAACTTACAGTGGACAGACATTTCGAAGATGGCAGCCACTCGTGAATTATGTTGCAAGTTGCTTGCAGTGGCGTAGCCATGATTTTGCATTGGAACGGGCCATGCGGCATTCAAACAAACCCAATTGTATATATATAGTATTATTATATATATATATATATATATATATATATATATATATATATATATATATTATATATATATATATATAATTACATATCATACATACATACACACATACTATTTACAGTACATACATTATACACATACTGTATAGTATACTGTATGTAGTATATATATATATATATATATATATATATATATATATATATATATATATATATATATATATATATATATATATATATATATATATATATATATATATATATATTTTTTATATTATTTTTACTAACGTTGTAGTTCGACATAGTCTTCAAAAAAGTCAGCGTTTCGTTGAATGGGCGCTCCGCAGGAACAGTATGTATGGTGGGGTAGTTTGGCCGATACCGAGCAATTTTCAACAAAGCGTATGCATGGGTAAATAATGTAATACAACATAATTCCATTTAGATAACAAAAGCCTCCCAAAAATGTTAAACCTGTAGTAAATATAATAGACTCATATTTCGCCGTGGGGTCGTTTTTGACGATACCGAGCGAATGCCATAGACTCACTAATTTTGGAGAGAGTTTTAAATATTAGTGGGTTTTTTATTCTCTCACATATTTGACTAGTGTTACTTAATTTATGTGACAATGATACATTAGAAATGCAGCCTTTTGTCTTCTATTTGTTATGACGTTGATACGTGTGGTGATACCGAACGTATACACGAGACCGAGCGTTTGCAAATCAAATATCTCAACAATGACGTATTGCTGCCATTACCAGAAGAAAGGGGGAGACACGAGGAAGGCAATAGCCAAATCACGGAAGATAAGATGTTGGTAGCGGAATTTCTGAGGAGATCAGAAAACAGCAGTGAGTTACTTTGAAAGAAGAACCAAGGGAAGAGAAACGTTCTCATTGGAAGATACTATGCAAAACATCTACAGGAATTTCTGCCTTGAATTCAGTGACATTAATATCTCATTTAGTGCATTCTGCAGGGGGAGACCATCCAATGTCAAGCTCACAGATACGTATGCCTATGCCAGCGTCTCGCCAGCATGTACATGACGGCGAATGCCTATAAAGTGCTGCCAAAGTCCTTATCTGAATTAACCTCGATGAGTGACGAAACCATAACGGTGACACTGAATGACGTGGACTGCATAAGACCAATACAATATAAGTTGTGGATCAAGAAATACGTGCAATACAAGACCAACCTCAGCACAAATTGAAGTGATATAGGACATTGACACATTCTCCTAAACACTGATGAGAGAATTCCCATAATTCAGAAGACATTGTGGAGGGCATTCGCACAGTACGAGCAAATCAGACATATCAGACAACAGTCTAAAACGATCAGATGGTATCGAAGATTAAAAAACATGTAGGCTGTGATGCACACATTGCTGAATAAAGGATAAGTTCAGTTCATATCATGCTTTCGTAGAATATGAGTATAGTAGTCAAGTTTAGTTTGTCGATGAGGGTTTGCTATGGTTATCACTTACTAATGCAGCAAATTACTGTAGCAGTAAGCACATTAGTAGAATCAATTGTTTATTTGTTATTCTGATTAGCAGAATGTATTCGATGCCTACACATAATTAATTTGATTAAGAGTAGAATTCCATGTGATCTCCGCCTGTTATTGAATCATTAAAAAGTAAAACAGATTTGTCTGATGTCCAATATTTACTGAACCGCTATATATACTAAACCATTGTCTTTTGTCACTAGACGACCAACAATAGACGACCAACAGTTCGTGACTGCATCCATTAGCTGAAAGGAAGACTGTTTAATCATCCCGAACATAAAACAATAATCGGCATGACAATTACTTGGTTAAAATATACTTCTTGCCTCAATTACGAAATCTGAGTTAAACGAGAACTAATTTCCTCAGAAATATTGATGACTGGAAAATAGCAGAATAAGACAAATGCCCCTTACAAAAAGTACTTTCTATTTTGAAAATACAAATAAAACAATTCCCATACAGCGATACCGAGCGTAAACCTATTTTAAACATCCTTATGAAGACTACAGATGACAGTATCCGTTCATGTTATACCTGCATTTACGATGGTACTATACACGCAGTTGCCCTTGGAATGGCAAGTAATTATATGACCGCTTTACTCTTTTTACCGGGTACCAAAAATGTATTATAATTTCTAAATTGCATGAAAACAAAAGAATGTTTACAAACATTGGCACTTCAGTCCATTTTTAACCATAAACCTGTCACATGCTCAAACAAAATAAACTAGAACACTTAGCGAAAAAACGAAATAACGTAACACATATATTATATACACTATGTGCGTGCACACGCTCGGTATCGCGCAACACGGACACCCAACTTCAAAGCGATGCCAAAGAGTCGGTTTTTAGTAATTAAGCTATCCAAATGTATTTCTTGTATACCTTGTCATGTTATTTATTAGTGACTAAAAGGAAAACCTGAAATATTGAATTATAAATTTACCCCCCAAAGCAGATTCTGTCGACGTTTCGTGATAACTGACCATACACACACACACACACACACACACACACACACACACCACACACACACACACACACACACACACACACACACACACACACACACACACACACACACACACACACATATATTATACACACACACATTTGAGTGAACCTGTTCTGTATGACATATAAATCATATAAATCTGTTAAATATACAAACAATATTAAATATATATATATATATATATATATATATATATATATATATATATATATATATATATATATATAATCATTATCATAATTGTGCAACTGTAGTGTCCCGTGGTTGCACGAAGCCCTCAGCATGCTGCTTCCATATCAGCCTATCTCTGCCAGATGGTACCCTTCCGGTAGTCGGCTAGTTCGTCTCCCCACCGTCTCGCCGATCTTCCACTAGGTATTTTCCTTTCATAGCGTTTCCAGATGATAATACACCATGTCTGTCAGTTATCTCGTATTCCGCTGACGTACCGTGCCTAGTTCCAATTTCGTCTTCTGACTTGTTCAATCACGTCTGTGACTTTGGTCTTTTCTCTTGTATGTTTGTCTGACCCGGTATGTGATGTTTAACACACTCCTTTCCATCTTTGTTTATACGGCTGCTAGCATGTTCTTTGCTTGGCCGATGAGTGTCCATGTTTCCGCGCCTTATTTCATTGCTGTAACTACGCATGAATTGTAAGCTTGTCTCTTCCAACGTTACCGTTGAACATGTCGCGTTGATTAGCGAATGCTGTCCACCAGGCCGTGATTCTTCTTTGAATATCGTCGCCTTGGTGTTGTCTCTGGTGCTGAATCTCTATCCCAGACGTAGCTTTCAATGTTCTCGATCTGAGTGGTGTTGACATGTATTGGTGTGTCGTTTTCCATCATCATTGTTCATCTTCAGACCCTGGTCTTCACTTTCATCAGCCAATTCCTGTAGCATTTGTTGTTGTTCATGTTGAGTGTTAGCGCATATGAATATGTCGTCGACGAAGTGAAGACGACTACGATATTCGCCGTCTATTTTCAAGCATCTGGTTTCCTAAATCGGTCGTCGGAATGTGCTTTCGACTGCTGTCATAAACAGCTTGAACAATATGGTATATGCCTGTCGTATTCCTCTCCCGATGTTGATCGTGTTGCTTTCTTTGTGATGGTGGACTGTCATCGAGGTGTAGATTTCCTTCAGGAGTTCGATGTACACATATTCTATCCCATGTTCTTGAAGCGAGATCAGTACTGCTTGAGTTTGCACTGAGTCGAAGGTTTTCTCGCAGTCGACGAATGCCCTGCAGAGTGAGCTATTATACTCTCTACACATCTACTTCAGTTGGTTTACCACGAGGATATGGTCCGTCGTTGAGTATCCGCTTATGAATCCAGCTTGCTCTCGTTGCTGGTTTTCGTCCAGTGTCTTGCTTAGCCTTTTGGTTAGTACTTTCGTGAGTACTTTATAGATGTTTGATAGTAGACATGTCTGTCAGTACGTTTTGAGGACTTTCCTATTTTCCTTCTTGAAGATTATCACCATCTTAGCGTTCTTCCACGCTGTGTTTATTCGTCTTTCTGATAAGCGTTTAGTGTACACTTAGCAAGTGTCTTCGATATGGTAGCTTTCCCTGCTATCAATGTATCGATGTTTATGTGGTCTTTACCTGTTGTTGTCCCATTCTTCATATCTGGTAGTGCTGCTTCCACCTCCCATGCTGTTAACTCTGATACCTCTTTTGGGTCAGTATAAATTGTGGTATTTTCTTGACTGTCGTATAGCTCCGTGTAGAATTCCTGGATTAATTTATGATCTTATCTTGATCGTGAATTTCTTTCTAGACTTGTCTTGGCCTAGCTTCTGCGTTCTTCTGATTTTCATCAGGCTCTTTGATGCCATGATTGTTTCTCTTTCCTTGTGTCCTCTCTTGCTTTCTTTTTGATGGTCTTGCATATTTCTGCATACTCTATTTGTTGTTTGTTGTCGCCGTTTTCCACAAATTCTCGTCGTTTCGTCATCAAGGCTCCTGTTGGTGAAGATTTTGTCGATTTCAGTGGTTTATTGATTGCCTTAGCTACTATACGATTTGTTAGATCATGTCTGTGATGTTTTAGATCATGGTGTCGATGTCGTCTAATTCTTGTAGTTTGACGTATCTGTTTCTCAATTTTAGTTGGAATTCGATCTTCATTGATGTTATTTGTATGGTATCTACTCTTGGTGGCCTCACTGTCATCTTTTTTCCTTTCTACCTCTTCGTCCAGTTTGATGTTGCTCGGTGGTCACTTCAAATGTTGACTCGGATGATAACTGTTACGTCTGTGACGATGTCTGGCTTGTTTGTTAGGATGTAGTCAATTTCGTCTTCGTTACAACGTTTTGGGCTTTTCCACTTTCATCTCCTGCCTGCTTTCTTCTGAAACCTGGTATTCATGATTTTGTACTTTCTTGATGTTACCTATTCTACCTATGTCGTCTCTTTCGTTTCTCAATTCGAGCCCAAATTTCCCCGATGCCGTTTCCATAGGGTTTATTTCCCATTTGCGCTTTGAAGTGGAATTCTGACGTTATACGTTGCTACCTTAAGTCTACTTATCCTCGTTCCGCGGCGCTTTTTGACCCAGCGATTCTTAGCACCCTCTGCACGTAGCCCAGACCAGAGCCGCCTCCTTTGTCATAGACTCTTTCGGTACCGCTCGATACTGGGGGCCATGGTTTTGTAGCGTAGTGCTTACCATGCTGGTGTTGTAGGTTAACGAGGCGTAGCTTATATTGCAAAAATAAAATCTACTGGTAGCCTAGTTCCCATAATTCAAGTACCTAGTAACTCTAAATATCCTTACATGCTTCCTTCTTAAATATGATTCCCTTATGTGTCTCAGATAGACTGAAAACTTACGATTTAAGAACGTGTTTTGAGACACTGGTGAGCTCAATACAAATGCCGTAAATAACAGTTGTACATATTTGATATTTATGCATACCACTGTGCATTATTAGAGCAATATCACATATGAACGTTATAATAATTAATCTACGTTAGTCTAGTTATTTTTAGCTTACATGTCGACAGTTTTGTAACAATCCATATTACGCTTCATTAACTTTGTGTATATATCCATACCTGATATATTGCTGACTTGCACGTGTGTGTGTGTGTGTGTGTGTGTGTGTGTGTGTGTGTGTGTGTGTGTGTGTGTGTGTGTGTGTGTGTGTGTGTGTGTGTATATATATATATATATATATATATATATGTATGTATATGTATGTATATATGTATACCCCAAACACACACATACACACACACACACACACACACATATATATATATATATATATATATATATATATATATATATATATATATATATATAATTATATATATGTGTGTATGTATATATGTATACACAAACACATACACACACATTAGTATTTGATAGGTCTTTGATAACCGTTTCAATTAAATAAAACGTGCATGTGGATTTATTATTGTAATCGTCTTGAAAAATTCGACAGTAGCGTAGTTATGCTGGGAAGCACATCCGTTGATGTCACCTATACACTTTAGATAAACTCCATAAATAAATAAGCATTGAATATTGTTATTATGTTTGATTCCATTCTTAGATGCCAACGCGTGAAAGCTCGCTCAGAAATCAAATGACTGAACTGTGAAATGACTGCATGGGCCAATATGACCTGAACAGAAAGGAACTATATATGTAGGGTTTACCTTTAAGAATATAGCGTTTTTATCTTGCTAACATTTATTCGCATTTGTTTGGTAACCGGGCTTTGTTTTCGTCTCTCATTTCGTGGGCAGGAATAACAACACTTAATCCGCAGTAAACAACATTTAAGGGCTTTCATGTTATAATGCAATTATCTCGTCTGGTATTGACACGCATTACTTCATTTGATTATCATTAGCATGTCGGTTTGAAACGAAACAAATGTTGCTGCGAAATCATATTTCTTTCGTTTCATGTATTTGTTTTCTTATTAGCATTTGAAATGAATCTTTAATCACCAAACTGGACAACTAAAGACAACAAATGTAATGAAACCTTTAGTTACGGAGCTACTAAATCGTCTGCAATTGTTGCATCATTGAGCTCGTATTCTGAAGATATTGGCGCCATATAAGCTATTTATTATTGTTATTAAATAATAGTAAATGTTTGTGAACGCGACGTAAATAGAAGATCAAGGGATGGCCAGGGCTATGGAATTGCCAAGCGACCACTCGGATGATAACGTGACCCCAGTTTGAGAACACTAGTTACTAGTGACATGTTACTACAAATATATTAAACAACAAGTATTTTCGTACATTAATTCAGTCAGTTGTTATCGTTTGGTCATCCATTAATAAATTAGTTTTACAGATACAATTAGGTAAGGGTTTCGCTGCGGTTTAATGGTGTGGTCTTGTTACAGAACGTGTCATTGTGCTTATATCTGGCGCCAAACCTGTCGAGGAGACGACAACTCTTGTTAACCTTATTGATGGTCAACCAAAGTATGAAGGATATTCTAATATGTTTATCACAATATGCCTAGGTAAGTCTGAATGACCGTAGATAAAGTAGTGTATGGTGGTTGTTTCGTTATCTGTGATCACGTCTTTAAATAATACATGACTAGGCCCCAACAGTTTTAATCTACGACAAAGTGTCACCAGCATACATCTGCTCTGACGCGTCATCTCGACAAGCAACTATATTTTATAATTGCGTCGCCATTCGCTTCATGGCAGCACGTCTCCCTCCTTATAAAGCTGTGTAACATCACTCGAAACGCATACATTGACAATATTATTAGACTAACACTATCCAGTGTACGTATACAGTACAGTAAATTAAACGATTATTAAAGTTAACATGATTAGGCTGCCACTATTACATGTAAGTCCAATTTCAGTTTGTCTATAGACTTGATCTACAACAAGTTCAATATGTCCACGGGGCTGACTACTCTCCCGGATCGTGTAGTCATGGGACCACGTGCTCGCGTGTCTTCTGGCACAACTACCTTACTTGGTCATGTATTCTGTGATACTGTTGCGGTCCTATTGTTTGTCTCAACAGTGACGGTCTCCGAATCGTATGCTCGATATCTCTGTATGCCACTAGGTGGTAGCATTCGGCAGTTTCGACATTAATGGCGTCCAGTCGCTGTTACGACATCGTACGATCGATTGGACACAGCTTTGTGAACCGTTGCCTCAACCCACTCTGTCCTGCCGTGTTCTAATGGCTGCATTCCGATCGTTTCGCCGATAGTCAAACGTCGTAAGTCACGCCTAGAGTGGTCTGTGTTCAATACTCATCGGAAGATCGATCGCTGACCGTCAGATTGCTTTCCGACATATGCAGGACTACCTGGTTTCAACTGGTTGTTTGTTGTTGGCAGCAACGTTTTGGTACGTCTGCCAAACAGATGCTATGAAAAGCTCGTTGGCATTCGTTCAGACGGTGTGTTACGAATGTTCAGAAGACCAATGTATGGATCTTCCCCAGTTGTCTTGCACTTTCTCAGCAGCCACTTGGCAATTTTTACCGCCGCTTCGGCAGCACCGTTGGCTTGGCTGTTGCCTGGACTGATAGTCTCGTGCCCAAACTGCCAGTTCTGTGTGAATTTCTGAATACAGACGAAGAATACTGTGGTACATTGTCATTAACAAGTGTTAGCTGTATGCCGTGTCGACTGAAATTGTTCTTCGTGTTGTCTAACTCGAAGAAACCGCTGTGGTAAAATGTTGTTACCATAGTCCCTTCCGGACCACGAGAACAAATCCGACTCTACTTTCTGCCATGGTAAGTCTGGGGTCTCAGTCATGACCAATGACTCTGCAAATTGCTTGTCGGCGTAGGTTGCTCACATACCACATGCTTCTACGTAGTGACGGGTGTCTGTTGACATCTGGGGCCAGTAAATCAGGTATCGTGCTCTCCTTAAAGATGAGTTGATGTCTGTATGGCCGGCATGTACTTTCTCTGTCATGCTCTTTCGCAGTGAAGACGGTACTGCTATGCATTCTCCGCGAAATATGACACCATCCTGGATCGTCAGCTCGTCAGCTGAAGTAGGGTAGCAGACGATCTGACACGCGTCTTCTGTCATTTGACCATGCTTACATGATGATTGTATCCAGTTTTTGCAGGACAGGGTCCAGTAATGTAGCACCACGGATCTGGTCTAGGAATGAACGCTGTGAGCGTGACGTTGTTGATGGTTACTTCATCCGTCACCGGGTGCTGTGGGTGCTTGGGACAAAGCGTCGCCGACCTGTATGGCTTTTCCAGGTTTGTATGTCGGCTGGTACGAGTACTCTTATGGTTTCAGCAGCATGTGTTGTAGCCGCTAGGAAGCTTTCCCTAGTGGCTTCGACCGGATCGCAACTAGCGGTTTATGGTCAGTCACCACAGTGACATCTCGATTGTATGTGTGGTGGTGAAACGTGTTCAAACCAAACAACACGCTCAACATTTCATTCTCGGTCATAGCGTAATGGCGTTCAAATAAAGACAGAGATCGGCTTGCGTATGCTACTAGCTTGCCATTTTGTAGCAAAACCGACCAGAGTCCGTACTCACTCGCATCGTTCTCCAGCACTAGTTCCTTGTCCGAGTTGTAGAACGCAAGAACAGGGGCCTCTGCCAGCATCACCTTGACTGCATTGAAGGATGTTTGTTGAGTCTTGGACCATACATAGGGGACGTAATTCTTGAGCAGTTTGTGTAGCGGTTGCATGGTGAGGTGAGGCAGGAACCGAGCCAGGTAGTTCGCCATGCCCATGAATCGGCGCGATTCGCTGATATTAATCAGTGGCTGGATCTCACTGATTGCAGATACCTTAGCTGGGTCCACGCCTAACCATTCCTTTGTGATTCGGTGACCAATTAGTGTTGCCTTGCCATAGATCATTATGTCGGCCGCTATGCAGATCATGCCTGATAGGCCACGCAAGGCTTCTAGAAATTTTTTTGGAACACTTCAACACCGTTGCGCCAAAAGGAAACAATTACGCCTTATAGCTCATGGAGCACATATTCGAGAATTGGCAACGTATAATGCTCACGCTGCAACGGTTTGTTGAGTTCGTGACGGTCTATGCACATCCGTAATGCGCCTGATGTCTTCTTCATAACTACCACTTGACTGACCCATGGTATCGGTTCATCCACAGGAGCAATGACACCCATATGCATAGTTGTCAGTCGCTCGAGTTCGCCCTTAAGTTGCGGTCGAATGGCCATGGATATCCAACGGCAAGCCATGATCTTGGGACACACTTCTGGGTTGACTGTGAGGTGTTGCTCATCTGGAAACTCTTCCAGCTTGTCATCAGACAATGAATTGAAATAACTATCATCTTGGACGCGATGAAAGTTGTTGTCCTGTATTTTCACCAGATGCATTTGCTCGCTGGTCTGTAAACCTAGAATTGGCTGACCGTCCTTCATTTATTTTTTGATGATGGAAATTAGTGTCCTTGAAGACGACGAACTCAACATCATGTGATGTCTCTGTTTTTGGATTGCTCAGCAGCATTCGACACTTCCCCAGCGGTTTTATCATCGTCTTATTCCATATTGTGAGAACGCCATTGTATGGGACAGCATCTCTGGCGTATCTGCTGGCAGCACATTGACTGCGACCCCTGTGTCGATTTGCAATACAAGCTGTTTCCCGTTTACGAGCATTCGACACTTCGCCTATGAGCCCTGTTTTCGTGGTGTCAGTGAGTACAGCCTGGCGTCACCACTGTCGTCGTCTTCATCAGGCTCATTGTTGTCAGGTATGTTGAACACACGTGGTTGGTGCTGGTTTCTAGACTGCTGGTGTCTGCCGCGCCCTTTCATGCACTTCCGTTCACAAAGATCCTTGGCCACACAATTATTGCAAATCTTTCCATAAGCAGGGCACATTTATTTATTTGGAGCGTGACGCCTGCCGATCGACAATCACGCTTGGGTAGACGACCAGAATTGACGACATATACAGGTTCATATACATCATCCAGTACTGTCCTGTGTTATATAGCCGACTCTGCTGCCCTGCAGACATCTACACACACATTCAGAGAAACCCTGCGGATCTTAAGCAACTCTTGTTGCGTCTCCGACTGTCTTATGCCTAAGATGATCCTTATCTCGTGTCATCGAGCTTGCGTATTTATTAAAAAGTTTTTTTGTCAACACGCGTAGATCGGCATGGGAATCTTCAAAATGTCTCCATCCTCCTGTTTCCGGCTATTGAACTTATACCGTTCAAACGTTTCGTTTGCGTCCCCTATAGCGAATTCGTCAAAAGCTGAAAAATGTTCGTCGTGGTGTTGCGAATTGGAAACCGTCATACATCCACATGGCTTTGTCTCCTTAGTCTCCATGTTTCGGTATCCGTGATTACGCCTATGAATAATAACGACGCGAATACATGACTTGGCCCCAACAGTTTAATCTACGACAAAATGTCTCCAGCAGACAAACATGTGCTCTGACGCGTCATCTCGACGCGCAACTATACTTTATAGTTGCGCCGCCATTCGCTAGATGGTAACATGTCTTGGACATAATCACGTAACAGTGGTAATAAATATGACACCGGAAATGATTGCCGTGAAGCCTTAAAGTTAATTTATGTGTAAAGTGTCATTTGAACTATTTTCTTAGGAAAATGCATATATAGCAGGACGAATGATTATTTGTTTATACTGCTTTATTTCCATTTGAACATTTGATATGTTTCTAGATACAATATGCAACGACAATGTGCTTCGTTAACATTAGGTCAAAGGCATGATGCCCAACGCGACGCTCAAATCACCATTCAGCCAATAAGTATTAACGAATAGTCGATCAACGATGTTTTATTTTCAATAACAAACCATTGAAACCATTGAAAAACCATCGTTAACCAAATCATGTTTTCTTAGTGGCAAGCAAATAACAACCAAACAATCATTAGCCCAACAAGGATATAAATGTACACACCACTCCCGTTCCGGTTACGGTCATGACGGAGGATTGACTATCCCGGCAGGTCGACCTCGGAGTCCTCAACCGAGTCATCAAGTCATGTGTCGCTTACACTAATCACAGCTGCCTTTGTTTTTGAAGCGACAACAAATAGTTCATCCAGTTTAGGCAGTAAACGTCTGGCGCTAAGATGGATAAAATCTAAGCCTTTTCATAGAAAATAGTTGAATTCGTCCAATGAAACGTGATCGATGCCATCCGAAGAACGTCCCTTATACTCCATGTTTGATGACGTTGTAATGACAGGAATCTCACTGAAGTGGTCGTCAGCGTTGTCATTGGCAAAGGGGAGGGCGTGAAAAGAGCATCGTTCGCACACAAAAGCAACCGCCGTTGGTCATGGCCCTTACGCACTTCTACCACTAGATATAGGCAACTCACCGATAATCGAAAAGCCACGCTGCCAGTAAGAAACGAAGGACCACTAGGTCATACATAATCACGCGCTAAGGGGGCATCTGGTGCATTTATACCCTCGCAAGGTGGGCGGGGACGGTAGTCGATGTCCTACCACTACTGCCAGATGGGGGTCAACTTTTTCAGGAGACGCGGGATAGCTCAAGAAAACAAAATATAATTGTCCTGTTTTGTCCTGTTTCTCACCATGCCGCCACCGCCACCGTTGCACCGTCGATATCACATACATACTATTCTCATCGTATGATTCATTGCTGAACACACCAGCAGGTCGGTTGTGTATCCACTGCTCGCATGAGTCACACGAGATTGCTCTACTACGGGCAGTAACACCTTTGCGTGCCGCAACAACTACACGATTTCTTCGGCGTTAAGTTGCTTTTGCTTTCAAGGGGGCCTGGATTCGCGCTTACGTCGCCGCTTCTTATAAAGAGTAATAGGATTGATGTTTGTGGCAAGACATTGTAGAAAATGTTTTCGACACCGAAAGTCTGCAGAAATAACAGACTGCACGTTTCGCCTTATGATTGAGACAATCAAATGTATGAATGGGAGACAAAACAATATCATCGCTTACTTCTAGAAAGTCTGTGCATATATAGTCTGTAGAATTAGGCGGTGCATGCTGGTGTAATGTTCTTACTTTGGTAGATGATATGCCTCTCTGATATGTACTGTATTTGGCTAAGCAGTGAAGAAAAATTATAAATAGTAACACTGCTGCACTCCCTGATGCCATACACTTAAACGGCGTAAGTCGTCTGTGAACTGTCCACTGTAATCTGGGTGTGACACCCGTAGATGCTGGACGGCAGTGGGTGCAAAGTCTGAATGGTATTCGGCAGACACATTGATCAAACAAAGAGCCTTGCAATCAGCCAAAATGAGGTAATTGCCTTGCCCGGCCTACGAAGTCTTCGGTGCCACGAAATGTGTAAACGCAACGGATGGCTGACGTCTGTCCGAAGTCGCTCGATATATAAAACTACTTTAAATTACATATATAATACATTTTGTAGATATAAAAAAACAGCGTCGCGGCGACCACTGATGCTTCATGAGTGTGTAATGTCGGTAAGAATTAGCAGCTCGTCGTATACTCCTTTGAAAACATAACAGACACTGCGACTCAAAATTATGCTTGCTGCCTGTTAGGCTATCACGTGATTGTTTTGTTTTGTTGTGCAATAGTCTTTCTGGAGCGCTACCACCACGCCATGATGGTCAGATAATGTCACTCCCGTTGTAAAGCTGTTTTGAGCAAAGCCGTCGTTGAAATAGTTATTGTACATTGTGCGCGCATGTTTTGTTTCAGATTGTTTCTCGCGTCTGACCGAATTGATGGTCTCGCTCTCAGGAAAAGAAAAACAGGCAATAATAAGTATAACATTGCATAAATTGTGTTACCTATTCGTGTTGTAATCACATCATTCGCGCCCTTATACATTTCGTCATGTGAAAATACAAATATTATGATTGCGTACTTATTTTTTCATTTACTCTTTGAATAATGCTTTTTTGTTTAACAATAAAACCGCTTAAGTTCTTAGAATATTACTGTAATGCACATTGTATGTTTATTATTTTGTTTATATAATCGGCGAAAGTCAGCTTTGCGTCAACAGTTACCCATATTTAGTGAACGTTTAGTTTCTTGCAATTGTTGCATGCTACCTTCATCGGGGTTAATCTTAACAACTACATGTCACTTCATTGTGCAAAGATAATCTTATCCTTTTGTAATGTAACGTAATAACTTGAATTCTTCTATCAACCTATGTTGTTACGGCTTTTAGTAAATCTTAAAATGGCTTCATATACACACATATCTATTATCTCTAATATTAAATAACTAAACCGTTTCTGAGGCAAAGAAGAAACATTTGTCTATGGGCGTAATTGTAGTAGTTCTTTTAGAAATAAACATAATGAATATTCCAAATAAAATATTTCACAATTCTGGTACTAATATTTTACATATTATATGTTCATGTATGTATGTTGTAATGTTGTCAAAGGTGAGCGATTGAATAGACCATGGGTGGAAATATATTATCGAATATAATATTGTAAATTACCTGTGTACATGCAGAAAAACTATACATTTAAACTTGAAATAAACTTGAATGTGATTCTCCAGTTACAAATTGTATCTGAGGTCATGGTTGTATTCAGAAAGGGCTACACATCGAAGTGTCCACAAGACGTGTGGGTGATTTGTACAACAGATCCAGTGGAATACCGATGTACGAACAGCTGCGTGAGTTCTTCATCTACATGGCAGATGAGAGTATGGACAATGCCGTATTAACAACGCCAACATATGACAGAGATGAAATAAGTAAGAACCTTACCAATATAGAATATACAATTTTCGTGTATCACTAGAGAGTGAACTTGACGATGTCCGGGTGGTAGGTATATTTAGCAGTTGCTAAACAACCATCCAAGCGTTTTCATTGAGTTGTGACGTTATTCAACACTGCTCTTTTATAGTGACGACGAATGTTTTTGTGAAGCTCACAAGTTGCGGCGTAATTAGGCATAGGCAAAAGTAAATAAAAAAAATATTAATTGTTTAATGTGACACCATATCGCTATCAACGATAGCGTTACAGATCATAAGCGACTCAGTTCGTACATAGGCAATTTTTTAATTATATATTCATACTGGTATACGTTTGAGGTATGGCTATACGTGGTTTCTTTGAGTGTTTCGAGTCGAGGCAAATAAATAAAAAACAATTAAAACACACTTTAGTTAGCATATAATTATAAAAACGACATGCGTGAAACAACATAAGGGATTACTACATGGCGTGATTGTATGTTGCAGTTGTCCTCCTGACAATGTCATTGCCGGTTTTTTTTAAACACGTGTTCATCGGCGTCGTTGCACTGCAAATGAATGTCCAGGAGTTTCAAACGATAGTAAAGGACAGGTTTGTACATCACTTTAACTCATCCAGACAACCAAACTACCAGATAAACATACCACTGGACAGCAATTCTACAAGACAAACATATTGCCAGATAATAGTACCACTTGGAAACCATATTACCACACAACCATACGTCAAAACTCCGATAAATATATGCCGAATAACAGACTAACTCACTCTCAAACAAGTAAAAATCATACACCTTTATGATATGTAACCTATCACAATTTGGTTAAGTATGTTCCATAGTAATTAGTCATTATGAATTGCTGTACGTCAAACTAGCATCGGTAGCTAAATGCTGTTGTATTAATCTATTACAAAGACTAAATAATGAAATTAACCTTTTATTCTCAGTCTGCATTAAAATATACTGTAACATAGTGTCTTGTTATTCATGATAACTTGTAATTGTCTCCCTCACACTTTATGGGCCCGTCTTGTCGCGTTGGTCTGGCCATTTATGCACAGTGTGTTGACACAACTGGCGACCGTTGGTGACGGTTTGGAGGTCATGGACGCTAGCATTTAATATAGCGCGGGGTTTTGCAGGGTTTTGTTCTTCGCTTGAAATTGCAATACCGGAATGTAATGTTTTTTGATACTATATTAAATATATTAATCATAGCTACACATATAACACTTTAACAATTTAATTTTGTTCCCATTCAAAAGTTACATTTTCGCTCTACCGGGTGGCGGTCATGTTGGATGTTTTGATCAAAATGATGTCTTTACGTCAAACTGATGTCAGAATCGGAATCTTGGGGGTCGACTTACCCTAAAAAGTGTGTTCATACATGATTCTAAATTCACTGGTTCGATAATTAAATTTTTCTCTACCAGATGGCCGCCATCTTGGATTTCTGTTATATATATATATATATATATATATATATATATTATAGTGGGGTCTAGAATCGCAATTCCGTGATCATTATGTGGTTTGACGATTGATTTGACACACATAAACACCAAAAACACCACACACACACACACACACACACACACACACACACACACACACACACAACACACCACACACACACACACACACACACACACACACACACACACACACACACACACACACACACACACACACACACACACACACACACACACACACACACACACACACACACACACACACCACACACCACACACACACACACACACACACACACACACACACACACACACACACACACACACACACACACACACACACACACACACACACACACACACACACACACACACACACACACACACACACACACACACACACACACACACACCACACACACACACACACACACACACACACACACACACACACACACACACACACACACACACACACACACACACACACACACACACACACACACACACACACACACACACACACACACACACACACACACACACACACACACAATACAAAATTAAAAGGCAAGTTCTTATATAGCGCAGTAACTTATATAGCGAGAGTTCAAAGAGCTTTACACTTTAATTCCCTGACAGACATGTTCACTCAGACACCATCTCGGATTCTCTGGGAGGCATCCATCCATATGCTACAATTAATGCACGATGGCTGCTAGTACACATATCCACCACTGTCTATAGCCAGGTACTCATGTATACAGCTGAGTGAACTGGAGCAATGTAGAGTGAAATAATGTCGCAAGGTTTTAACACCGCAACAAAGGGTTCGAAAACGGGTTCTCATAGTCGAGAGTCCGATGCTCTACCCCTGAGACACTGCCCCGTCAAGAGGGTCCTACATCCGGCATTGCTCATAAAGTTGCATAAGCAAATGAGATATGCGTTCTATATTATTCAGAGGCGAGTCTGGAGAGATGAAAATCAAGGTGAAACGCATTGTCACTCCAGGCCTTGCACCGGATGATGCAATCCACGACATTGTCCTCGATCAGATATACATATGGCACGCGGTTTGTATGTACACATTATATCCCTAGTATGATGTTGTTCTCATCCTGTTGTTGCCAGCATATACAAGTACTTCTTCATTGTGGATAAGTCGCACGGCGTCACCATCTTTCACCCTCAGTTAGCGTATCCTACTGTCGACGATGAAGATGAGCCGGTCATTGTTCCGATTCGGTTTCTAGAGAAGAGCGCCTACAGCAAAGGCATCATTGCCAGTATGCTCAGGTTTGACAAATTATTCTAACACTTGTACAAATGCTTCATGGATCACGTCTGTACAGATGTGGTCTTTAGTTTTTAGAGTGTCATAGGTATAATTATATGAACACTTTTTTGCGAACCATTTATTCAATGATATCACGGTTATATCGAGAGTGCGGGTTGAACAAAATAATTCAATTTAAAAAGCACGAATGTTGCCTTTTACGACTGTGGACGACTCTGGGCAATGACTTATCTGGCATCATATCATTCTGGTTGTCATTGCACCATGTTATATGCGGAATACAACTGGTTCCATTTAGAGACCTAATTTGCATCACACTGAAGTACTGCAAATATTCAATCCCAAGAAATTACTTAAAAAGCATATTATGGGAGGCCCTCTTAACCGGTATATGATGGAAGTAACTGGTTAACTGCCCCGCCCAGAATGAGATATGCGTTCTATATTATTCAGAGGCGAGTCTGGAGAGAAGAAGATCAAGGTGAAACGCATTGTCACTCCAGGCCTAGCACCGGATGATGCAATCCATGATATTGTCATCGATCAATTATACATATGGCACGCGGTTTGTTACTTATAAGTCTTGTTCCATGTATGTTACACGCGCAGCATTTGTCATGATAAATGTTTCAACAACCGTAGCGTAATATTAATATTACAAGGACACTTTACACTTGATAACCATTTATGGGCGGATCAGTAGAGGATAAGTTGGAGAAGGGCGTATTACCTGCAATTTCCTCTTGAGGCTGGTCCAACAAACATACCTAGGCTCTCCAAATACCTGCAGTGGCAGTTTAACACAAATTTTCTCTCGGTTAATTCATCGGATAGCTGTCACTTGTATGTTTTGTTTGTCCACTGCGCTCACTTAACGTATTCGTATTCACACAGGTGAGCGAACGGATACTTTTGAGTCGTTAGAGCGTGGTTGGTCGATTTAGAAGTTTTCGAATTTAGGCTAATTCACAATTTTTTGGTTACTTAAGATATATCTTCCGGTCAACATATTTAATGTGAATACGTTAAGTGAGAGATGTAAGTAAAGTAAGTAATATAATTCGTAATGTACAGCTTGTGTAACACAGGCATGTGTTGTTTATGCTCAGTGCTGCGATAACGATAATGTGACATATACATATTTATGACACACTAGATCAAAGACATGCAATATGCCATATGCGTGGTAGTTGCCGATCACATAGACGAAGCGGAATTAAACTTTACCCAGAAGAGGCCTTTTGATTTTGACTTTACGTATCACAATTTCATCAACATTCATAAAGTCGGGAAATGTTCATATATCAGCCGAATTTCCGCTCAAGGTTCGTACGTGTTGTGTGATGTTATTATTTTGTTTAATATTTGCATTTATGAGGAATAAAAAGGCATTTTCAAATATGTGTAACAATAATCCACAAATTTTAATTAGCCAACCCATTGGACGCTATTAGTAATATGTTGTATACTCATAGTTCCTCAATACGGTATACTTATAAATCGCAAATTGCATGTAACTATAATCGACCATGCGCGTGCGTATGTATGTTTCGTAGTGTGTGTGTGTGTGTGTGTGTGTGTGTGTGTGTGTGTGTGTGTGTGTGTGTGTGTGTGTGTGTGTGTGTGTGTGTGTGTGTGTGTGTGTGTGTGTGTGTGTGTGTGTGTGTGTGTGTGTGTGTGTGTGTGTGTGTGTTTGTGTTGTTGTGTGTGTGTGTTTGTACGTTTTAATGCATGACATTTAAGCATCATTGTTTACAATAAGTTCTTTAAATGAATGGTATTTTAAACTTATTTCACTGTCAATTTACTGTTTTTCACGCAAGGTTTCTACTATTTTTAGCACTGTTCCCCAAGCGGCTACCATTGGGTGGCGTCACGGTAGTAGTTCCGCGCAGAGTTAGTCCTCAGCGGCCGGTTACAGGAAACCACCAAGATCGTTCTTGATGCTAGGTTACTGTCTTCGTAAATAACGCGATTTTTGTCCAATAGGAAAACAGCTATTTACAAAACACATGCCGCTAAGTAATTGCGTAATTTCACGTATGCCACACGAAACCTACCCTTGGTGTGTGTGCTCCCGTGGTCTGTCCCACAATAGTAGCCGTCTGATCAGGGAAAACGTTATGGGGACAAGGTAAATGTACTGTGGAATAAGTACGATATATCACTTATTTGAAACATCCAGTCCCATATGCTTCTTTGATAAGGTCACAAGTACAGTTCATCGTAAGATACGGCTTTGTGCTAAAGTTTTACTTGTTATGTTATTTAGTCAGACTACCAATTTTCATATATCCATATGTCAATGTTCATACAAATATACGTGTAGGCAATAACAAATCAAAAATTACATATCATATATACATATATATATATATATATATATATATATATATATATATATATATATATATATTATCAATATATATAATATTATAATATATATATATATATATTATCAATAATATATATATATATAATATTGTTCGGCAAATGTTGATGACGACAATGAAGCTGAGGGTCGCCCGAATTTTAGTATGGCTAAAACTGAACCTTCCCGCTCTCTCTGAAATTGCTGTTGCGTAAATTAATATAACAGTAAAGACAACAATCTTACCAACACGTTTTCGTTGGATGTACCCGCGAGTTGTGTTTACTTCTGAGGTCTTACGGTGTGAACACGGTCATTGTCCGATCATGCATTATACCAGTAGACGCTTATATAATAACCCTTCGTTTTATTTTGAAACGGCAATAACTCAAAACCTAACAATAAACCATAGGTACACTTAACGGGATATTGATATATCGTAACTGCGATATAACAACAACATGTTAGATTCCATTGAAAATTCAATCATTCGAAGTGTTCAAACGGAAATGAAAAATAAATACAATTCCTATGTACAGCCAGCGACGAGTATCTAGATAAGATTATTATCTATATTTTGTTATAAAACATAATTATTGCATTCCGTGACTGCATTTTTACGAAACACCAACTTACATGTACATCAACCCCGTGTTAAATAACACAACGTCACAAACGGCCGCTATGTGTCGCAAAAAAACAATACAAAAATATACAGTAAAACGCGATCAGGAGGTATTTGAACAGAGTGTTAAGACATTATTTGAACAGTCACACACTATTTTAATGTATTTTCTGATTTGGAATTAAAAGTGTCATTTCAGTTAATCTTCATAATATACTTATAACCTCACATGAGTGATTATGAGGTTGAATTATAAAATGAATCGCCTATAATGCAATCACAACGCGGAACGATGATGCCAACGCTCGCTGTGGCGTTCGTCAAAGGTAATAATCGTATTTTTAATATGCTATGAGTTGACATTTCTGATGTGACATTTCAGGCAAGAATGTGGTTAAGTTCCCCATGACGGCATTCCTTCAGCCGATTAATTATATGACCAATGAAGAAACAGATCCACGCATAGACACCTACGGTCAAATTATTCAAGGAGACGTGGAAAATACTATCTTCCAGGTAGGAACGGGACGCCTAAAACGCACGCCGATACCGGCAAAACACACCTGTATGTACCCGCTGTACATACAGCCCATACGTACATGCAAAGCAGCAACGCAAGAAAAGTGATGATTGAAATATGCCAATTCAGTAACATTGCTTTATTCTAATAGATAAATCATGTGATGGCCCCCCCACACAAACCATACATGTGCACAGTAAGCATGCCGGTACCCATGGTCTTGTTAAGCAAGACCTACACATTCTAAACACATTACCAATGACAGATATTAACACTTATCTTTACACTACATTTACTATCGACATCGTATCGCTGGGGGTCACTCCGCCGCCTCCTGTTAAACCACCTACTTTATTTACCGCCCTAAAATCCTCATGTACCTATTTTGCAACAGGGAAAAGCTTCAAAACAACTATAGTGTACATCAAGTGTGGCACAGGGAGGTGGGTGGGAGACAAAATAACCACGTATGACCAGGCAAATATAACTGTAACCAAATAACTCCAATCGTTTGTGAACCACGCGCAACTCTTCCTCTCACGTTGAACAGCTAATGGAACAGAAAACAATGGCTGCAGTTGCCGGGCTAATTACGTTGACATATATCCTTACGCGTACACAACTAAGTCCCTCATAGTGCCTAGTTAAACCCGCCAGGATACCACTGGCCTATTCCGCTAGGAGACACCAACGTCTTGCTACTCCTTCACATAAGATACATTTATGTCGTAAATAGTGTTAAAATAATTATTTCCAGTGCTACATGAATGCTACAAATATTAGGCTGGATGCCTCTCACACGTTGTATATGCAGATACGTACCAATCATCTGGGAAACTTTCTCCCCCTACGCAATATAGTAATTGATATAGTGTGAACCCATTTAAGATAAATATCCAACTCATCTGCGTCGATTTTAATTAATTGAGTGAAATAATCAAGTTAAATTGACATTGTAGATATACAAACATATGTTGTATATATAGAGAGATATCTTGTGTTCAAGAAACGACTCTGAGCTCAATATACTGAGGCGAGGTAAATTATGAACGATACAAGAATAACTAATATTTATTCGTATATTGTACATTATACAAAACCACATATCTTACGTTTTATTTCGGTTTGTTGGCTATTTTCGTTGAATATTTGAAGCATGTATATTTTTAAAAACGTGATGTAGTGAATCTGAAAAATCATATTTACCGCATTTATGGCGTCATCATGCATTCTTAAAATGACGGACACTGCATACCTATATTTCTCACTATCTCAGCTCAAAACATTTTAATTTTGGTGGCTAAACCTACTTACTGAGGAGCAAGCAATCCAGTAGGATTAATTATAATCAACTTTGCATAATGAAATTACTACTCTTTGGGACGATCATATATACTACTCTATTACGCTATTACGACAATACTTACCTACTTATCCTTTTCGTCCCCGGTGCGACATAAGACTACAACAATAATGTTCCTCCACAAGGTCCTGTGCTTTGCTGCAGCTTGAGCTTTGCCCCACGAGAGCTCTACATCTTGTAGCTCAGCCATTACTGTCTTTCGCCATGTTGTCTTTGATCGTCCTGGCTTCCTTCTTCCGGGTGGCGTCCATCTTAGATCTTAGGGCAACTTTGGGGATACTTTCTTTAGGCACTCTCAGGACGTGTCCTAGCCACCTCAGTCGTCGGTGTTTAATTTCCAGGACAGCACTGTTGCAGCCCGTCTTCGTGTGGAGTTCCACGTTAGATATTTTGTTCGGCCAGAATATCTGGCAGATCTTTTTTTTAAACATCCATTATGGGAGGCATCGATCTTTGCCATGTCCCTTTTAACCACTCGCCAACACTCTGTGCCATACAGTAAAATATACTTCACATTACTGTTGTAGAGTCTTAACTTTATTGTTATGGTATACTGCTTGGACTTCCAAATGGTCTGAAGTTTGGCAAAAATCACAGCGGGCTTTTTCCCAGTCTTGCTTTAATGTATTTGTGGGCTCCATTGTGTCTACATATGAGACTACCCAGGTAAGTAAAGTCCACTACAAACTTCTTCATACGTGTTTGGACAACCTGCACGCCATCTACGATCGCAGTCTTCTTTCTTATATGGGGTCCAGCGACCTCAGCAGATGCAAAGTCCACGATTCCATTATTTGCTTCAGTAGTCGTCTGAGCGTTGGTTCTGGCCCAAGTCCTTGCTTGACTGGGCAAGTACCATCGTTCCTTGGTTTCTACTGTCTTGTCTGGTCTATTGACTGCAAGCCTCTTGCCGTCAGACCTCTGTATGTTGTTGTTTTGTTTCATGATAGGTGCTAACAGGCTGGCATCACCGCTTATCCTTTCAGCCACATACTCTGCCTATTGTTTATGTGCTGTCTCGTCCATGTTCAGATGTTCACTCGCTTTGGGATTGCATTATTGGTTACCGATATGATGTCAAATTCAAGTTCTTTAGTCAGCCTTGAGTGCGTGCATGTCAGTTGTAAGTAGTCTTTATTTGGAATTGTGTAATCACATACATCATAAACCATCATAGCATAAAGCTAAGATTCCATATATACGGCTGCGATTTGTAGATACGTGAAGCGTCATGCGTCTTGAGTGATTCCATACATTGCGGAACGCAGCTAGCTCTGATTTTGACAGCACCGCAAAATGGGAGCGCTTTTTTCTTCTTAGGTGATTACCTCCAAACAGCCCAAATTTGGGCTAACGCAGGAGTTGTTCTTCTGTAGAATTTGTGAGTCCACTACAGGTTACACATTTACCCCCTGTGTGGGATCTTTTACTTCCCCTGGCATAGACACCAGACAGAAGGGACCACCGGCTTTTAGTGTCTCCTCCGAAAGACACAGGCAAATGTGGGGTGAAGAAATTGCCTAAGTTTCGAAACGGCGGTAGGTGGGATTGAACCACCGTCCCCTCGATTGACAGTCCGGCGCTCTACCGCGCGACCACCGCTCCCCTACAAAGCGCTGTAGGATTCCCATATGTATTACTATTAGTGTATGTTTTACAACCAACATTTCTAAACGCCGTATCTCATAGTACATAGGCACGTACAAACATGGAATAAAAAAATTATATAAAAACATAGGTACATGTACGTATGATATTATATTAAAATTAAAATGATTATATAATAAGTAAGATACATATATAATGTTTAACATATTAAGAGAAGCACGTAACAAATTCTGCTATATTAAAAAAAGAAAGATAAACATAATAATAATAATACATAATAACAATAACTAATAATACATTAAATAAATGCATTCATAAAATGCATACTCGTAAAAGCAGCCTACGCAGCCTCGTGCTTGTTATTACAGCAACACTAAATGACAACTATAAACTTAAGCGTAGTTGGGGCAGCGTTTCCAATGTTGCAAAACATAAAGTGAAGGCACCGTTGGTGAGTTCACGACATCATTAAAAACGGAGTCAATGTGCTGGGTACAATCATCAAGTTCGTGAACTATTGCAGTAAGTTGGCGGGAAAATTGGCGGATGTAGATGGTTGAAATTGTTGGTGAATAAAAGTTGAAAACCAAGCGGAAATATTGATTGATAAGTATTATTCTTGTGTTAAAGTTTCTCATAAAGTTGTACTAGATATATGTTGAGTAGTAGTTTTGGTTTAAATTTGTTAGTTAACAGTATTTTTGAACAGATTAGTATAATGGGTGATAATAGGGTCATCTAGCCATGGCAAAATTGTAAACAAGATTCAGCAAATATGTTTATTTGATATAAGAGATAAAGCAATAAGCGTAACTACTACATATGTAAGATAATATTTTGAATAAGTATCATTGATATTAAAAATAAACAAGCTTTTTAGTAGGAAACCTTACTTAGTTTGTGCAGACTATTATAGTGGGTGAAAATAGGGTAATCTAGCTTTTAACAAATTTGTAAAAAAAATTGCAAGTCTGATTAATTGATGTAATATATAACAGATAACGTAATAAACATAACAGCTACATATATCAGATAATTCTCTGATTAGGTGCCATTGTTATTACAAATAAGCAAGCGTTTTAGTAGGAAACCCTAGTTTGTTTATATAGGTAGTGTCTATGCTAGCGAATGGTACCAGTACAGGCTAAACTTATTATTCATGGTAGCGTAGGTAGTAAGTTGTTTATAACATAAAGTGTGCTGCAGTTGCTGTAAACAATAAACAAACAGTCTTTCTAAAGATTAAGTTGGTATATACTAAGTTGATTTTGAGAAATCGTAATATGGCACCTTGCAAGCGGCAAGTGAAGGCAAGAAGGCACTTGGTGTGTGACCACTGCCACAGCTTGGTGGATTTTGCCGTATCGGGGTGCAGAAAGTCTTGGTAAGAGACAACGGAGGAAGGGTTTACGTTCCAATGTTTAGGGTGTTGGAAAGTGGACTGTCTGACAGCAGAGTTAGCTAGGCTAACGGATATTATGAAGGGGATGGATACGAGAATGACCAAAGAGACGAATGGAATAGAGAGAGGTCGGAAGGAGCAATGTAGGGACAAGACGGATGAGTAAAGAAGACTGAGAGGAGGGAGGGTCATTGCAAGGAAAACAAATGGAGAAAGAACAACAGAAAACATGACATGACGGGGGAGAAAGTGACAGTAGAGAAGGAGGGTGGGACAAGGGGCAGGTATATGCGGCAGGAGGAAAGATGAAGGGAAGAAAGGGAGCGAGAGTAGATGTGACCAAACGGAAGTGAATAACAAGGATGATGACAGAAGAAAAGAGGCAGGAAAGAAAGGAACAACAGAGAAAGCGGCAGCGGAAAAGGTCAGCAACCAGGGAGATGCAAAACGGAGGAGCTACTCTGAAGCAGTGATCGAGGGGGCATTATAATATATAATAATAATATTTATTTTGTATAGCGCCACATCCATAAACGTTCGTTGCGCTTCACAACATATTACAATTAAACGGCATAAAAAGATATATGTATACAATAAGACAAATACAATTTTTTGTTTAATAAATATAAAAAAAAGATATGTATATAAATAAATAAAATTAGTAAGGTATTAAATAGCGTAGCACTTTTAAATAAATAAATTACGTATTAGTCATAAAATACATAATATTCGGTATATTGTATAATTATATTACAATTATACTGATAACTGACGATATAGGTATAATGTATTAGTAATAAATAGTTTAGTATATGTTGAAACTGTTAAAATAATAATAATTACGTAACAATAATGCAAATAAATAAGTGTATTACTATGTATTGATAATGTTACCAAATAATCTAGTAAAAAAAGATATAAGATATAATGTTCATGTCGAATTACACTAATAAGCAATACGACAAAAAATGTGTCTTCAGTAGACGTTTGAAGCTGGTGAGATTGTCACAAGTCTTAATGACCGTTGGTAAATTGCTTTGGTACGGGTACGTTTCAATTCTAACTTGTTATTGTTCGCAGAGCGCAGTGTTCTTTTCGGTTGATACGGGCACACGAGTTCACACAAATACACTGGCGCGTCGTTGTGCATGGCTTTGTAAGTGAATACAAGTAGCTTGAAATCAACTCTGCACACAATGGGCAGCCAGTGGAGTTCGCGTAAAAAGGGTGTGGCACTGTCGCTACGCGGGCTACGCACAATCAACCTTGCAGCCGTTTTATGTATACGCTGTAGACGGGCGATGTTAACTGCAGACGTACCGTATAAGAGTGCGTTATAGTAGTCAAGCCGTGATGTGATAATGGCATTGACAACGCGTTCCTTTGTCGGTCTGGAAAGAAAGCGGCTAATATGATTAATGTTGCGCAGGTAGAAAGAACAAGCACTTATAGTTTGCGATACTTGCTTTTTCAAGTCAAGGTGCCTATCAATGCAAACACCAAGACACTGAACACAAAGCGAAGCCGTAATTGAAGCCATACCAACGCGAATCACACTTATCCAATTTTGCTTCTGCAGACTTAGGCACAATCGGAAGATATTGTGTCTTGCCATCGTTCATGAACATAGAATTCCGTGCCATCCAGACTTTTACCTCATCTAAACAATCTTCCATTTGCTTAACTGCAGCCAATAATGCAGAATGGTTCAAGTCAAAATGAGCATACACCTGTAAATCATCGGCATATTGATGGAAGAATAGTCCATGGGCTCGTATGATGTCACCGATAGGTTGGACGTATAACGAAAAGAGCAGTGGCCCAAGGACAGAGCCTTGCGGGACACCTTTCGTTAGAGTAGTTGTATTGAGAACAGAGAAACTCTAATTTGCGAAAGACAGACAGGACATTAAGCAAAGGAGAAGACGTTGTTGTTTGTCTTCCGGGGGGTAGGATAGCGCATGTGACTGAATGGGTAGGTAGAAGATCTATATTATTAGTACATGTAGGGACGAACAATGCAGACAGGGAGGGAACAACCAGGATAGTAGAAATACAGAGAGTTGGTAACAGACATTGAAGAAGACAAGAGTTGAACAGATTATTCTCTTAGGAATCTTGCCAGTGATGAGGGGAAGGGGTGCAACTTATAGAAACTGCAAGAGGATGGCAATTAACGCACTAGTAGAGCAGATGTGTGAAGAAGAAGTAGTTGGGTTTGTACATTTGTGGGGATACTTTGTTGGGAAAGAAGACATCTATATGAGAGATGGCCTCCATCAAAGCGAAAATGGCGCAGCAGTGTCGTCCGAGAACCTGCTTCGATCTATGGACAGTGGAACAGGTTGCAACTATTTAAACTAGTTTCGCAAGGGGGGACACACAGAGAAGCCAAATACTAGAGGCATAGATAAAGAAATCAGCAAATAAACGCCTCGAAAGCCTTACAGAATTGCTTATAAATGTGTTTGTTTAAATGCAAGGAACATAGTAAACAAAAGAAATGAACTAAACATTATGGTAGAAGAGATATTGACCCTCGAATAATAGGAATAACTGAATCCTGGGCCACCAACGATATATCAGATGCCGGAGACGGAGTTATTTTATAGTAAAGCATCCATCCAGGCTTATGAAATAAAATCATCAAAAAAGATGCAGAATGTGAAGAAGCTGTCTGGTGTAACATAGTTACAGGAAACTCAACATTAACTGTTGGGCTAGTTTATCGGAGTCCAAACATAAGCATAGAAGAGAATGAAGAAGTACATAACCCTATACAAGAAGTGAATAAACAAGACTGTATTATTATGGGAGATTTTAACTATGGGCATATACAGTGAACATTTCTACAGAGTACTGGGAGAGAGAGGATCAAGAGTTTTTAAATTTAGTACAAGATAGTTTCCATTCTCAACATGTGTTAGAACCAACCAGGGGCAAGAACGTGTTGGACATAGTTTTGAACTCACAGAAGGAATTTTATAATAATGTCATTATATATGAGCCACTGGGGTGTTGTGATCACAACCAGATATAGTTTATCATCAAGGTAAAAGGAAAAAGGAATAGAAAAATTACGTTTAGGAACAATTGTCATAAAAGAAGACATGAGGGGATATATAGCAAATATAGATTGGAATAACACACTGAAGAATTAGACAGCAACAGAATGCTGTACTATCTTAAAGAATGAAATTGACTGCGTAGTCAACAAATTTGTCCCCTTGAAAAAACAGGGGAAACTGTCAAAGAAGAAACACTTATCGAAGGAAGCCATTAGAAAAATCAAGTACAAGCAAACGATGTGGAACACATATGAACATACTGGAAGTGAAGAAGACTACGCCATTTATAAAGACGCACTTAATCAAGCTACAGCTAAAATTAGACATTCAAAGAGAAGCTATGAAAAAAAATTGCTTTTAATATAAACATGACAGCAAGAGTTGTTATGTGTATGTTCGAAGTAAACACACAGTTCAGGATAAGGTCGGTCCTCTTGAAGGTAGTGATGGAAACATAATAACAGAGGGATTCTTAATGGCAGAAAACCTAAATGAGTACTTTAGTTCAGTGTTTACCGAGGAACATATTAGTATATTACAAGTACTAGAGACTAAGTTCGAAGGGAGAGAGTCTGACTATTTAGGACAACTAATTGTAACGCCAAAAATGGTAGCTATGAAAATAAGAGATATGAAGGATAATAAATCACCTGGAGTCGATTGGATTCCTCCCAAATTACTATTGGAAATTGTAGAACAAATCAACATACCGCTTGCGACAGTGTTCAATTTGTCGTGAGAGTAGGGAATAGTCCCGTTAGAATGGAAAGAAGCAAACATTATACCATTATTTAAAAAAAGGCTCGAGAAACACGTCATATAACTATAGACCAGTTATTTTAACTTCGGCTATTTGCAAACTATTAGAAAGACTAATTAAAGATCACTTGGTTGATTAGTACCGCAGGGATCAGTATTTTTGGGATCTATTTTATTCTTAATCTATATCAATGATATGATGGTGACATAACAAGCAAGGTATTGAAGTTTGCGGACGATACAAAAGTGTTTAGGAGTATTAAAAGTGCAGATAGACAGCATTTACAAGATGATCTTAATTAGTTGACAGAATGGTCGTTTGAAATGTCATATAGGTCTTACCAACCTCAACTATTTGAACGAAACACTAGTGTGTATATATCTATATGTTTATAGTTCAGTAGTAACCGTCATTACGCTCATGAACCAGTGATGCATTTGCGGTTGATCTTATTTGATGTCTTGCCATTCAGTGGTACAGCGACCAAAATCGAAAGCAGCTGAGATAATGAGAAATATTGGTCATCCGTATTCGTCAGTTTAAGAAAGAATTAAAGATGGTCACCATGTATGCGTTTAAAATGTGAACATGTTTTTTTTCTGATTTATTAATCATAAAATTTCCAAAATACACATAGGTAACACATCTAAACAAATGAAAGAAAATCCAAATCTTAACATTGTGAATCTGATTATTTTACATTAAGCAATGTCGCTATCTCACATTGTTCGATGTAAGAAGGCAACCAATCGTTCACATGTGACAACCAGGATTTATTAAATATTAAGTTGTAACGTGCAGATAGCGGGACACTTCCAGGAGCCAAAAGTGCACCACGTTATAAACCGGAATATTCGTACAGTCGACATTTTTGTCATCCACTTTTAATAGGCAATATATCACATGAGGAATTGAATCATATTACAGTGGTATTGGGAATGTTGGTTCCCCCAAACGGCATGACGAAATACAAACTTAAAAAAGATTACGGTTTACATTAAATGTATTTATCTTTTACAGGTTTTTTTTACATTTGACCATCATAGTTATCTATTAATCCAATTATTTTAATACATTTATTAATTAATGTGTTTTTATTAACCCATTGTTATTAATCCATTTATTTGAGTAAATCTATCATTTTGATTACGCTTCACGTTTGACACTTTATACTTATTCAATCGCTGTGTTGTTGTATATAGGATGTATGTGCGATATGACATGTGTGGAAATATCGCTTTCAGTCAGGGGTTGTGAATGCCGTCCGGCAGACGTCATCTGTCAGCCTAGCGTGGGCGACGAGTCTTGCTGACGATAAAAATTTCGTCGTTTGGTATTACATAACAGTCGTTGACAAAATATTACGAGTGTTCCCCGGAGTACAAGTCGATAAAGGATACCAACCGAAAAACGTTGGCTGGTAAGCTGCCTTTTTGAAGAATTGTTTACAGTATATTTCATGTAGGATGAACAGGTGGAGGTGTAGTTCTCTTGGTAAGCGTAAACTGGGTGCATATGTTCTCATTCTTGTCTTTTTCAATGCATGACAACGTGTTCTCTCTCTCCCTCTGTCTCTCCCTGTCTCACTGTCTGTTTGTCTGTCGGAAGAGAAACCTTCCTCCGAATTAATTGCAATACAATTAATTTATATTTTGAGCATAAAAAGACCACGGAACACCAAAAAATAAGATTTATAAGTATCAAAATCATGCTGTGTCATGTATCGTGATATTTTATTAAATAAGTACAATTTGTATTGTATAAACATTTCAAAAGTGGTTTTACTGATTGTGGCCACACACATTTTCGCATTAACACGCGCGCACGCAAGCGCGCATAATGATATGCGTGCTATACGCATGTTTGGTTATGTGTATCATCAGATACTTAATTATAGATTGATGTCGTCAACAAACTGAATGACCGTTTATGATCAACACTCGTAGGGGGAAGATGTGTGCCGTAGCACAGAGGTATATAATGACGAGATCTCCAGACCTCGACCGGTTTGGTGCTGGCTATACCCTTTCCATTCTCAAAGCTGTCATGCTGGATGTCAAGACGTATGTATACGACACATTCATGTTTCATTATCAGTAACAATAATGATAACTGCGTTGATTGATATATACATTTTTTCCGGTAATTAATAACAGCAAATTAGGTGTACTTATAACATTAAGCTTGGTAATCTGTCACACAAAGTACATTTCGTCGTCACACTTATTTCGTGGCATCCATCTTTGCTGGTTTGTCGGCGTTAACCGTGCGCTGAAAGGCGATATCCTTTTGGTTGATGGCGGACTGCGAATTATAATTCGCAGAGCCGGGCTCTTGAATTAGCCAGTCTCTTTACAAATAGGTCATGAATATCATGTAATCACGATGTAGTAACGTTATCATTAAATGCAAGGTAGTAAATTAGTTAGTGTATGTACAGTTGCGTTAGCAATCACGACGATTAGGAAGATAAAGTGTAATATAGTAGGGTCCGATGATAGTATAATTGGGTCGTTTGCGTCGGGAGGAGGGGAGGGAGGAGTGACGTCTTAGCAAGGTCAAGTCAAAAGTCAGTAACTAGGTCAATGGCCATGCATCGGCGGATGAGTGAAGAATAAAGGTCAAAATGAGTGTGTCATATTTTTTTTAATTAGGTTAAAAGGGTCAAAGGTCATCCATTGCTCCGGTGGATAGGTGACTAACAAGTAATGTAACACCTCTAGCAGATAGGTCATGAACTAATACCCCCAAAAATCGTGTCTTATTTTTAAACTATGTCTAAAAATAGTTATAAGGTCCAAAGGCGCCCCTGGAGGAGATGTCATCAACCGCACTACATTACAAACATCAAGGTCGAAGGTCAACGTTAATGTAAAATATCATGATGACGTTCGGCACGTAGACCACTTGTGTCATGTTCGTCACAAAGGTCAGCTACAGATCATTGCGCATGCGCATTGTATTTTGCTAAATCGGAGTAGTAACCTAGTAGTAATCTATTTTAGCGTTTTAGCACTCGAATGTCGCTTCGTGTCACTGTTTTAGCAGATTAGTAATCGGTGTTCCAGCGTTTTGTCGAGATAACCTTGTCACATCAGAGAAAGACAGATAGATGAAGGAATGCAAAAGTCAAAGTCATAGATACAAAAGTGGGATGCTTAAATAAGTAAATAAAATTACATTAATATTATTGACAAATATAATTATAGAGAAAGATAAATATAAGGGAGGCAACTGAAGCGGCGCGGAAGAAAGACAAAGATGTAAGGTCAATTGATAGTGTTGTAATTCCACAACCCATGTTGTCACGTGAAAATTGTCATAGTATATCCTTGTAAGGTATGCTTTAACGTGTAAGTCTTCCATAACAAAACATAGAACGTGGATTAACCTATATATTTCAAGTAATGAGGTAATGTGTAATCAATTTAGGTCATTGCGAGTGCGCATTGTAACATTTTGTAACTTATGGCAACAACAAATTGTAGGTCACGTGCGCCATCATGTTCGGTAGGTAGGTCACTTAGTTCACGTTCCTCACGTAGGAACTTATATGTGTCCTTGTGCGACCCAACCAGACAAGACTAGGCACGTTTTCGGGCATCCATATGTGTTCATATTCATTCAATATTATATATGTGTATGTGTATGTGTAACGTATAAAATATGTAAATAAAATAATATAAAATAATATATATATATATATATATATATATATATATATTTAAGTAGATTAATAAATAAACAACTAGAAAAAATGAACACAATACATAAATAGAAAAAATATAAAGATAATATATAGATGTATAAATTAATTAATTAATTAAATCAATAAAACAAACAACACATAAATAATCAAATACATAAAATATATGAATAAATAAACAAAATGGTACAGCCGGAGAAATGCGTATGAGTCCTAGCGTCGAGGTCGGCATTCTCATGGTACCTGAGTAATCGAGGCAACTGCAATGACTACAAGCAATGCAGCGCTATATAGTAGTCAATATAACCTAGGAACCCATATCCTCACTAACCTCTGACATCGCAACATTTACCCATTTCATCATGATAGAGAGGTAGTGTTTTCATATTTTTGCTACGTTATCGTTGAAAGTTATAGTAAAATCTGAAACCTTTAGCGGTTTTTGGCAATAAAATTGTCGGAACACTTCGCAGCAGTTTGTAATGTTTCACCGTTTCATTGCGTTAGACAGGTGGTGTTTTCATATATTTAACTAAGTTAGCATTGTAACTTGTGGTAAAATCGGTTTTTATGGCGTTTCGACACGATAGCCTGGTCAAATATTTGTACTTCACTAAGTCGATATGGTAATTTCCTGAAATTTACCGACTCAACAAGATAGAAAGAGTTACGTTTTCACAATTGTAACCAAGTTATCGTGGTCACTTCGTAACATTTTCAATTTTTTTATTTTACTAAATTTTATTACGTCAGTGAGGTAATTTCTTAACATTCTATCGTCTCAACGAAATAGAGAGGGACTGTTTCACGATTAACTGACTATTTTACCGTTTCGACGCGATAGCCTTGACAAATTGTTGTATTATGCTAAGTTTAATGTAAAACCCAAATTAACACAAATTTATTAATGGTTATTTTATTCGCTAGATGGCGCTAGTGACTAACTTAGTGTTATAGTTATTCACTATATGGCGCTAGTGTATAATGTACTATTACAGTTATCAGCTAGATGGCGCCAGTTTTAAAGTAAAGTCAAAACCCAATTTTTTTTCTAGATTTGGTTAGGAAAATATTCTAAGATATACCACCAATTTTGTTGTTTAATGATCGAAAGTGACATATTTTTATTGACTTAGAAAAACTGAATAAAATACTACAATTTGTCAACGCTATCGCGTCGACATGCTAAAATAGTCAGGTAGTCGTGAAAAACATTTCCTCACTGACTTACTAACATTTTGTAAAAGGCGACAATGTGAAAAGTATATTGCTCCGAAACGACATAGTATTGCCTAATAGGTTTCCCGAGGTGAAAATCTAAAAGGTTACGAAGTTACCACGCTAACTTGGTAACAATTGTAAAAACATCTCTCTTTCTATCTCGTTGAGACGATAAATGTTAAAAAATTACCACATTGACTTAGTAAAATACGAATATATTACAAGGCTAGCGCGTCGAAACGGTAAAATATTCAGATTTTACTGCAAGTTACAAAACTAACTGTTAAATATATGAAAACAATCTAATGGGATGAAACGGTGAAATGGCACTGACTTAGTAAAATACAAATACTTGACAAGGTAATTGTTTTGAAACGCTAAAGACCGCAAATATTACTAAAATGTTCATCGATAATGTAGCAAAAATATGAAAGCACTGCCTCTCTAACGTGATGAGACGGGTATATGCTGCGACGTCGGAGGTTAGTTATGTCAGGATATGGGTTTACTACTATGTAGCGCACCATTATTTATAACCATTGCAGTAGCCTCGGTTACCCAGGTACCATGAGAATAACTACCTCGACGCTGGTTAGTCTCATACCCATTTCTCTTGTTGATGATGGTCCTGGCTGAAGCATGTTGTTTATTTATTCATATATTTTATTTATTTATTCATTTATTGTTGTCGTTTGTTTTGTTTTGTTGATTTAATTAATTAATTAATGTATTTATCTGTCTGTCTGTCTGTCTATCTACCTATTTATCTCTATATGTTATTCATTTATTTATTGTGTTTATGTTTTCTGTTTGTTCAATTAGTCATTTGTTCATATATTTATTTTATATTATTTAGTTTATTCATTTTATTTGTTAAACACACATTTATTTATTTATTTATAAAAATGAATGGATATTAACACATAAGGATATGCGAAAATTTGCCTAGAATGTTCTGGTTGGGTTGTACAATGATATGTATAAGTTCCCTATGTGAGGAGCGTGACCTAAGTGACCTATCTACCGAAAATGGTGGCGCACGTGATATACAATTTGATAATGCCGACAGATACCAAATGTAACATTGTGCACGCGCAATGACCTAAATCGATTACTCATTACCAGATGATAGAAACATATAGGTAAGTGTACATACCAGGTTTTGTAACGGAAGTCTTAAAAATTAAAGCCTTACAAAGTAAGATTTTAAAGTTGTCACGTGACAACATGGGTGGTGTAATGACAACACTATCTATTGACCTTTGACGTTTGTCTTTTCTTAACTAATCTGCTAAAACAATGACATGAGACGACATTACTGTGCTTAAATGTTAAAATGGAAAGAGTTTACTACACCGATTTAGCAAAACACAACAAAGGCAGAACGCATTGAAACGCCTGTATATTTACATTTTACTACAAGTTACAAAGTTAACGTAGGAATAATTCTGAAAATACCGCCTGTCTAACGCGATGATGAAACGTAGAAATGTTACAGTATGTCCATGCTGACTTTATTTTGTTTATTTTGTTTCAGTTATTCTATATTATTAATTTATCTTATTTTATTGAATTCATTTATTTTATTTATTTCATTTATTTTATTGATTTGCGTCATGAAGTTGTGAATGCAGACTTGTGAATACGGGTCTTGTGGATACGAGACAACACCACACGTATTGCTTAGTTGACGGTTGCATAACAATCTCTAGTGAAACCAGCATACAAATAAAACGTGTCTAGACTAGTCTGGTTTGGACCACTACGTCATAGATACAGTGTATTAAAGTATTGTTTTTATACTAATGGTTGTATAAGAACATATAGGGTAACTGGAAACGTGCTTCGTCTGGTTGGGTTCTATATTCCGAAAATTATGGGGAATGTGACTTATAATTGGATATTGGATAAAATAAAAAAATAACATTGAGCACGCGCAATGACCTAAGCGGCTGATTCATTTCCGGAAGACCAAAATGTAACATCATATTCAATTTATGTATGCTTATTGTTCATGACATATCCCACCTGCCATGGGTACTGCATAGGGGACATGTTTGAAATGTGCTATGGTTGGATTCACTGTGCCTTAGTTACAATGAATTGCTTGATACTGCTGGTTGCATAGCAAACCATAGCGATACCATCATACGTATAAAACGTGCCTAGACATGTCTGGTTAGGACCGCTAAGTCATAGATATAGTGTATTGCATTATTGTGTTTTATTTATTTTATACCGCTGATTGAATCGCAAACCGTAATGATACCAGCATACGAATAAAACGCGTCTAGACTTGTCTGGTTAGGGTCATTATGTGATAGTTAAAGCATATTACTTTCTGTATGTTATACTATTGATTGTATATCCACATATATAAAAACTGGAAATATGCTTAGAATTTAAACTTTCGTGTGAGATAACCGAACTACGCGGGAACATAATTTGAAATCACTACATGCCGAATTTACTGGCCTAGACCTAGAATTTGATATTAGATGAAAGATTGAAAATATAACTTCGCGCACGCGCCATGACCTAAATGAATGATCTATTTCGGGAAGAAAGAACATGTAAGTTTATTAATTTGATGAATGTTTGTAGTTCAAACCATAACTACCACGAGAGTTGTCGCTGTATAAGGAACTGCATTGAGACCAGATTAGCATAGTTTGTAAAAACGACACAGTAACGCATGACCTTTGATCTTCTTCATTCCTCCGCTCCGTCCTGCTACAGTAGCTTTGACCCACAACAAAATTGCAACATTGCGCATGTGCAATGATGCGTAGGTGATCTGTGTGAAGAACGTGGCCCACATGCTCTACGTGCCGAACGTGATCATGAGAGTTTACATTAACGTTGACCTTCGGCCTTGATGTCTGACCTATACCCAAGTATGTCCTTGATCACATCTGTTCCATGGTCGCCTCTTGACCGTTTGCCTATTTTTAGACTTAGTTTAAAAATAAGACACGAAGTTTGAGGGTATTGGTTCATGATCTTTGATTTGACCTTGTTATGACTTCACTCCTCCTTGCCCTCATCCTGACCCCACTAACCCAAACATTTCGCCAGCGGACCCTACTACGCTACTTATCATGAATAAATTATGTTTATTATTATTATTATTAAATCATATCCGAACTATACATATCTCCATATCTTTGCCAATTTATAAATGGAAGACACTCATTTGTGTTATTTTGTTGGCGTATGGAACTGGCGTTGGCGTGATTAGCAAAGTATTTGGCTGTGTGGGTACGTTACACATATACACACATACACACACACACACACACACACACACACACACACACACACACACACACACACACACACACACACACACACACACACACACACACACACAACAAACACACACGCACGCACACGCACGCACGCGCGCACACACACACACACAACACACACAACACAACAAACACACACACACATGTATATATATATATATATATATATATATATATATATATATATATATATACATATATATATATATAATACATATATATATATATACATATAATATATTGTCAAAAGGTCAGGAAGTTTTATTTCTACCATTCTTACACAGGACGATAATTTAATGAAACATGTTATATACTGACTGATTTATAAGTTATGGTGATTGTTTACAGCAATATCGTCAAATAATATTTTTTTTTCATAAATATATTTAAATTGTTTCCTTTAACAGTAACAACGTGACAGTCCAGGCTCAGTACGGCGTGATGGGTGTCGACGTCCCCATAACGTACTTGTATGCCAGGATGGTATCGGAATATCCGGCTTGTCAAACCGGTAAACTCGAGTAAGATTATAGGCGTTTTACGGGAATTATTTTCCTTCTATTTTCTATTTTGTTTAATCACTGGACGATTGCACAATTGATAGAAGCACGCATTGACAACAAATACGTTCCTCGATAATTAATGGATTTGCTTATCCCGCTTCAGACAATTTCGCAAACATTCACACTACCAATTACCCACTATTACATGTTAACCCTGTATGCATTTGTTTTATATTTGGAATGGAATCTATCAATTACTGTTAGAAGAAAATTATCATTATCAGACAAATTGTTATATTATTTCTAAACAGATGATATCATATTTCAGAGACTCATGGCAAAGGTGGTCTGGAAATGTAAGCTTTAGCTTGAGTTTGTCCACATTTTCCTGCGATTAAAACTCATGAGTTACACGAACTAACATTCACACAGTTCTATCGTTAATACACAAGTTCGCACTTTCGTCTTAAACTGACAGTACATACATTGAACATTGAACGTTGAACGGGATTCGTGCAGGGCGAATTCAATTTACTGAGGGAGTTAAATAGTGGTTAGACACTTTCATTAATATCTTGCAGTTGTATTAGTGTTTTAGTGAACAAGAAATATCAGTAACTGTGCATGTTATAATAATAATTATGCATTTCTGGTATATAGGGAGTCATTTTGATGCATACATCGGTTTTGGGTAATAAAGCAAACACGGCACCTACGACCACATAACGCTAAATATCATTATCTTCATTATATATATATATATATATATATATATATATATATATATATATATAAATCATTGATTACATAGAAGGTAAACATTTGTCGCCAAAGCTACGTAAGCCAAATATGAGACTGAAATTTGAAGGAATGACTTTAAAAATGGCGATTCTATGTGGCCGCCATCCTTTACATTACCGATCTTTTCATGGTTCATATGAAATCTTATGGGTCAGATTGGGTGATTATTCCAGTTTCGTCAGTGATAATTAATATCTTAAGGAAAGTATCTCGCAGCAAACAATATAGTGTACTTTTGGGAAAACGTCATAATTGTCTTCATAAAATGCAACCCACTGCAGTTGCCACATGATGGAGAACATTCATAGCCATACCAATTAAGGCCCTGCGCGGGGCGGGTTTCGGATGTTTGATTTGTTGCGGGGCGGTGCAGGCTGCGGGCCAGATCAGTGCGGTGGGGGCCGGGCTGCGGGCCCCCGCGGGCTGGTATCCGCTGGGCGGGCCGAATGATGTAGTTGCGGGGCGGGAGCGGGCTCAGCTTTTTCAGCGCGCGCAGTTTCACTCAACATTTGCACATTGTTTGTGCCTATTAATTGGTGGATTACCTGGTAGCTCTTTGTGTGTGTGACACTGTCTGCGCGTGTGCGATGAATATATGCTGTGCATGCGTGCATGTGTTCATACATCTGTGCGTGCAACTAGATGTCGTGCATAGCTGCATGTGTGTGCGTGCGTTTAACTATGTTATGATAACATGAACTAACCATGACGTTTTAGTAAACAACATGTTGCCAGTGAGCATTCTGGTAACAAAACAGTTTGATAACACTGTTGAAAACATTCATAATATTTCATTGTTTTTTGTTTTGCCCTGTCAGCTGTAGTCATTCATTAGAGTGTACATACAATAATTCACAGTAAAATAAATCACACAAAATAAAAGTTTTGCCTAGGAAATTCACAGGAAATAAGATCACAAAATAAAGTTATTCAGACACTGTCTAGTTAATACAAAGGTTTGGTGTTGCATACACGAGCACCATAAAAATGTTTTGAATCTTTGACAACAGTAAGAAATAAGGTAGCAAAATAATGTTATTGTGGCACTGATCGCTACAGACTGCCCTTGTTACACAATCATACCAATGATGCCAGACCTAACTAACATTCAAGTTGATTTGGGTTCTCCCTTTAGCACCAGTATCACCATTTACCAGACTCCCCTGTCTTGCTAGGCTGAGTGATGTTTGAACAACTCCCAAGAACTATTTAATTTGGGATACCTGGCTTGGACAAAGGGCTTGCTTATCTGAACCAGACCTTCTCTAACATACAAAGGCATTTAGCAGGCTGGTGGCGTCCAGTTTTACTGCCCAGTACCCATAATGCTAATTTGTGTAAATATTACTAAACAAGGCCTGAATGATCTCACATTGGCATTGCTGACTCTTAGCAGAAACCTTTCTTGATAACCATGTCCAATGTATTTATCATAACATTTGTTACAAGATATTGGCTGTAATATATTAATAAGTATTTAATAACAAAAGTAAAACAATTCTTGAGGGGTTCTAATACAGATTTCCCTTAATGGATGAGTGTTGGCTGATGTCTATTTAATTATAATATATTAATGAGTAATGGAAATGTCTGGCAGGATACTCAATTACCCAATGTGGTAAGCTGTAAAACTATAACAGTGTAAAGCAATTGAAGATCCTGCCTGGCTTGGGATACCGCATCCTTTCCTCAAGCAAATATTTCTTATCACTTTGCACCACCACTGAGGCACTGACACAATAGCAGGCCTTAAAAGTTGGTAATTCTAGCAGGGCTGGTTAGAACAGGGCAAGGGGCACGGAAGCCAAGATCAAAAGACAGACAGGCCACTGCAAAACAGTCCTGTTGTTGCTAATTGCAGGTTGGTCCACCTTGGTCAGAGGTGACAACTGACTACCTGTTAATGGATATTAGCTTATCTGGTATGCTCAGTGTTGTCATGGTGAATGACTGAAGTGACTCCCAACATAATTATTTCTGTCTGACTGAAACATTTGGTACAGTACTAGTTCGTGACCTGTCCGCTAGGGGTGCCATCAGTTAATCAACTGTCCGCTACGGGCGCGACTTGATCTTTGAACTTGTCGCATGACCTTTGAACTTTGACGTCTTCCGCGCCGCGCCAGCGTATCACGATAGGACCATTATATATTACTCTCAGTTTGCGATTAAGATGAACAAAATACAGATGTGTCTTATAATACTTACACCAAAATTTTGCATTCCCTTTATCTAGCGCACTTAAAAATGATTGGGCCTAATCTGTATATATTTTGGCATGTAGTAAATGCAACAATATTTACTGTAATATAAGTAATTCGCATTTAAGAGTTATGGTAGAGTTGTTATTTATTATGCAGAACACCTTCCTGGGTATAAAACAGTTAAGATACTATCTGTGCAGGTTGTTCGAGATTGAATTTATATTGCCATAAAATGCATGGACAATTTATGTAGAGAAAAAAAGTATGTTTGGGAACCATAAACACGATTAGAAAGTGGTAGCTGCTTCTCTTACTAACAGTTTAACGAAAATATTAACGAGTGCCTTGTTGTGAAATATGTTTGAACTAATATCATGTTAGGGACATTTGACTGTTACCGAAATTATTTTCTGAATCACCTATTACATTTATAGGATTAACTAAGATAGCATAACATATTGAAAAATATTATTACAATTAAAATATAAATAGTTGGTCAAATAGCTTATCTTACCGGAAAACCAAAGAAGCAGCTTTTAGAATTAAAACAACTGTATTTGGACACCATCAAATCCGGGACGCTTGTCCCGTTCACGGGTGTGTACTTGCAGGATAATTCTAAATAGATAAACGTAATAATAATAATAATAATATAGTAATCATACACTGTAAAACATGATAACACTGAATAAAATATACTATGAATAAATTATATTATGTATAATATTTACATATTAAAGTATTTTATCTAAACGAATTATTAAGCGTGAAATTGTAAGTAAAACATCAATGCCATGTTACGTATACAATAATACTATCTTTAATTATTTCTTGAATTGCGGGAGATTGCCTTTGTTGCGCATGTTCGTGGGAAATTTGTTCCACAGCGGCTGAAACATTCTAGGTTCATTACTGGCACTTGAAAGAGTTACCTGCCTGCAGAGCATAGCGAACGTAAAGAGTTGTGTGTTTGAGTAACAGTGCAGCAAGATAAACGATATAAAGACCTGTGCAAAAGTACAAGTAGCATGAATTCAACGCTTCCGGACAGGTAGACGCCGAATCCGCATGAAATTTCGAGCCACAGACCGTTGCACGATGTTCAGACGGTTTAGGTGAATAGCATCGCACATAATCGAGTCGCCATGTCACTAGTCCATGTATCAGGCTATCACATACAGTGGTGGTAACATAATGTCACATCTGCAATTCGTAACAGATAATAATAAGCGGTGCGACACACGTTGGCTACTTGTGACGTTATATATATATATAGATCCAAGGTCTCGTATAACGGGGGAATAATCTGTGACTTGTTCCATGCTTCCTGTCCGATATCGTATCATCTCTAAGGTATATTCAGTTACATACTTGGCAGTTTCTCATAGGCAACCGTCGTATTTACATTCACTGCTTTTCTGTAAAAAAAGAAAACCTATCCAGCTTCGATCATTCTGACTTACTATAATTAAGGCAGTACCAATACTGGGACAAGGGCTTTTTCTGTAACTGTATCTACTCTTTGGAATATGCTTCCTTAATTTATTGTGTAAGATTTCTTTGCAATATTGCTACATTCCGCCGTTATTTTCAAATAAACCTTTACAACCTTGCCTATCCACCATAGCTCCATGGCATATTAATTAATCAACCAATCGAGCGAACGACTGATCGATCAATCAATCTTTTTTCAGCTAGACTTGTTTAAAGTTTCTGAGATCGAGTTACTCACTCTCACGAAAAGTGTACAGAAATGTGACATGATGGATAGAAACTCAAATAGCGTTTTAAGACGATTGTTTTTCAACTAAAGGCTTAACATACTTTGGCTTCAGATTAGCCAAATGAAAATATGTAGCTAGCGTGGATGTTGTGTAACCAGGATATGTTCAGTCACAGTATATATGTGTGTATAACATAAACTAAATACAGGAATTGTTTCAGCCCCACAGTTAGCACAATACAGAAACACTGAATTGTGTTCGCACATTGGCAACACTGAGCTCAACGTCATCAAAACATAGAAGTGCATGACCCGAAAGGCAGCTCAAACATTCGCTTCATATTCATATCGTAACACGTCACCGATGCCAACACATTATTCAAAGTCGTAACGAAATTTGACCCAAAAGCCCTAAAACTTGGTCATGTTGAATAAAATCGTTCCCGTTGCCTGTACGCGACATGTTGCATCAGTCGGACACCTCAATTTGAGACTTTTGTAACTTCCCAAATGGAAGGTTGTTAAACTGCCTCAATATGTGGACAATGAACCTGAAAAAAGGTATTCAACGGCTGTTTAAATTGAAAGCATAAATAACATAAAAAAAGAATTTGCACAATATTTTTGTAATTTAAGTTGTAGTGGCAATATTCAGTGCTGACATGAATGCATGTCACAAATGGCCGACGACAACAACGATCACTTAAACAAACTAACATTCAGAATACAAAACACGCTACGTCCGCTCTTCTAAACTATGTGACTCTTTTGCCTATTTTCATTTAAAACATAATATGTAAGTTACACAAATGCCAAGTCTATGTTTATTTCCATTTCACTGCATCCACTGTTGATTATAGAGTTTTCGTGAGAGTGACCCTATATATATATTATATATATATAAAAATATATATATATATATATATATATATATATATATATATATATATGTATATAGTATACATTGTCTATCTGACGTTGTAGATGCACTATTGTAGACAGAGCTGGCTACATTATATCACACAAAAGCTTTGTTACGCCTGTAAAGAGCAGAAGGAAAGTGCCGGATTTCGTTTTCCAGCATATTACTAAATGGGTAAGTCTCCCCGTTGGTTCAGAGCAAAAGGATACGATATAATTAAGTGCCACTGCTGTCGTATGGAGTGATATTGAATGATTATTGATACTTAGTTATAACATTTTTTTTTATTGTGAAGGCACTTTTAAAGCTGCTGCTGATACGATGTAACTTGTACTGGTGTAAAACTACAGCTACAAAAAGTCTAACTGTACAACATGCAGCAATCAACACAATTTGCATTTCATCGGAGAGTAAAATACCATACTAACGCCAATTAATCAGGGAAAACCTATGCAATTGAGAAAGACTAAAACAATGTGTAAATCTTTTACAAGTAATCGTTTCATTTATTAGGTACTTTATTATCCATATTTACAAGCTACATTTTACGGTATATACATTTCTATGCATGGTAGATTGCGGCAAGGAGCTGCCGTGGCATAAGTCCCCTTCGTATTTCCAAAGTTAAGAGTGGTGGATATCTGTCTATGGAATGTAATATTGCAACAAAGTAACGCTTCTGCCTAAATTATTGACACAAACAAAATAATAAGTTAAAAATATCTTCAAGTTCTGGTGCATGTTTGTTGTAATATTTTTGTATTGTTTTAGTAAAATGTAAAAAGGGCATTACTTCGTATAGGGGTACTAAGAATGTGTGGGTATTAAATGAGCGCCGAAATAAGTAAGTAAGCTAAATATAGCGACATAAAACGTTAAGAGATGAAGAGAGATGAAACGTAACAGCATTGGTAGAAGAACTTTGGGGAACCAGATTGACAGCACCTAGTATGCTATTCTAGGGCAAACAATTACCAAGCCGGTGTAGGCTTTCTAATAAACAAGAAATAGAAAGAAAATATAGTGAGCGTAATCAGCATCAGTCCCTGAGTACCAGAACCTGTGCACAACAGCTGAAGATAGTGGACAAATATATATCGGTTTCGCTCATCAGTTGTTCATTATTATATGACAATGTTATCATCGACCAAATAACTAACTTCACACCAATATCAGCTAGTGATAACATATCAACGGATGTCATACCGACATTCCAAAAGTAAACTCAGCGAATGTAACTAATATATTTAATTAACCTATACACATTCTTATGGTGTCTATGACAATTTGCTAAGTACATCACCAAATCCTTGATTATACATGGAACGTGCTAAGGCAGGAGTCAGTACTTGTTGAGCGAAGTCTGTGTAACGAGCTGGTTTTTGTGTTTCTCGTTTAGGCTGGTTACACACAGCTGGTGATGATAATGTCTGCCGACTTGGTGGATGATCAGCAGTTCCCGAATCCCGATATTCTCACCAAGTTTACCTTCACCCATTTGCTCATCTGAAGGCTCAGACTCTTTGTTTCTGTCTTTATCAAGTTCTCCATCGTCCTTTCTCTCATCTGACACCTAAGTCTTTTTGTCTCTACTCTTATCAATCAATTCCATCTCGAAATTGTATTCTGGATGATCCATGTCTCCGGGTGTTCCTTCTGACCCACGCTCCAATGCAGCGGGCACAACTCCCTTGCCTCCGGTTCAAGAGGCTTTCTCATCACAACCCTCCTCACCAGAACACAATCGCCGTCATTTGATTCAGACTCGGTCAGTGTTGCTTCATCTTAGTTTATCTCAGTGTCGGACACAGACACACAACTGCGTCTCGCGGTCCTTGCATCCTCCGGAAGAGTTAGTCGCATTCATGGCACCGAGTTCTTCTCCTTCACATGTAGCAAAAGGATGTTTACTGGTAGCAACGTGTCTACGAACAGCCTTTCGCACATTAATTGTAGCATTTGGCGGGATGCTTCCCAGAGAAGTTGAGACCAAAATCCAACTGATGCAATTTCAAGATATTCTTGAAGACGCTTCTTTTCCTGTATTTCCGTTTAAGAGGGTTGGATGCCTAGAATGGGCCAACTCAGATGTATTTTGGCTGCTACTTAAGGATGGTCAGTGTTTGAGTTGCTTTGCGGGTGTGGGCCGTGGCGCATTCCGCGGTTTAGCAGCTGGACACTGGGATTGTTTGTCGGCGTGAGTGGCTGTTCTGGCCCATGGAGGTACTGGTGTCGTTGAATCCGCTAAGGGGTCACCTGGTAGATTAACATAATTTATAATTTGCTTACTCCGAGCTTCCAACCTACATACTACTGTGGTCACTTCAAATGTTGACTTGGTTGATGAATGTTACGTATCTGATGGTGTTTGACCCGGTTGTTAGCCAAGTAATCATTTGTGCAGCTGAGTGAACTCGAGCAATGTAGAATGAAAAACATTGCCCAAGGTTTTAACACCGCAGCACAAGATTCGAGCCCGGGTTCTCTTAGTCGATAGTCCGAAGCTCTACCCCTGAGCAATTGCGCTCTACAAAAGATAAAGATACTGTCACCTAAACCAAAACGTTCCCGTCGATGCAACTGATCTATATACTTATGATCAGAGATCGACTCCCGAGGTCACATGTTACCAAAATGGCCGCGATGCTGACGTCTTCTCCTACCAAGAACAAATTTGTAGATCGATATTCAGGCATGGGAATGTTAATACAACATTTTAAAACCAAACGGAAAGTGAACAACAAAATTAAGATCTCAACGATAAAATGAATGAGAATTAAGAGACACCACTAGCACAATGACAAGAACGTTTGCCAGGTGTCGTCTGCAACGAGCCATTCATGAACAGGGTTTCTACAATCGGCACATTTCGGCGATAGTATCATTTGTGTCTGAAATAGCCAACAATGGACCTGACTGCTAGTTTCATATAGCCATGCCAATAGTGACTGAATGATACCGCTAATAGCCAGTTATTGAACGTATAATGAAAGTGAATGAGTATCGTATACTATAACACTCCAGTTTCCCGTTAATTACTAGTTTTGTTCCATCTCAATATTGATATGTTGTGCAATGGGACATTATGTAGGGCTGGCTCCTCCCGGCAGGGGGCAAGAGGCCACTTTTGTGAAAAACGATTTTTGAAAGTTATTGCTCTCAAATGTCAATAATGTTTAACACAACCACAGGGTAATCAGAGCATGAAAATGACAAGTATAATGACCAACTGTGCCAACCTTACTATATTATATGTTAATGACACACAGTACCAATGTCAAACAGCGCAAGTGATTTGGTAATGTTGTGTTTTATAGTATGGAACAGTCGCCGCCGACCTGATTAAACGCGGTCTGATGAACAAGACCACCTGCTATGACCTGACGACATTGACAAGTATTACAAAATACCTGGTATATTATTTCAACTTTGTGTCTATCTTATTGTAATGCAAAGTTCCTTTTGTAGTGGGCATTTCGCTTAGATTATAGAGTGTAAAGCTGCCCTTGTAGGCTCAAGGGCATGTAACAACTTCATTTTTCCTTCATTGCCATTGCGACATTTGAAAGACAAGAAACCATCTTTACTTTGCCATTACTACTTTTATAAAATATTACATCTGCAGTCCAATCTTTATTAACTATCTTGCAATATTATGTTATTGGCTTATTTATGTTGCTTACTATGTAATGCATTTCGTCTATAATTAATATGTTATTTCTGGCGATATATTATAGCTGGCGGAAGATGTGCGCATAGACATGTCTGACCCACAAGCAGAAAAAATTGGCTATGAAATGTATCATGTGTCGGAAACCAATCTCTATATGTTGTGGAAGTCGAACATTTCCCCGAAGGTGGAGGAACAGCTGGCCACTTGCCGGTGCTCATTCTGGGTAGCGATACTGTTCATCATGGCCATGCAATTACGATAATCGTAATAATTGCCATCAGCACTGAATTGTTAAATTATTCTGCAATAAAATTTCAAATTTTATTGGCAGAAGCATTGCCTAATTATACACCGTATTTATCTGACATTTCCAAGAATCAAAATGCACGGACGCTCACAGACGTACATTGAGTATATGTGTGTGTGTGCGTGCGCGCGTGCGTGCGTGCGTGCATGTGTGTGAGTACCTGGAGATGGAAGAATTAAGACACATTTGTTCTATACAATGTATACACACACATATTATATATATATATATATATATATATATATATATATATACCATATATACAATGTTTATATATGTATACATATATGTACGTATATATGTATGTATGTATATATGTGTGTATCTGTATTAGGGATCACGCACAATACCACCGGTATGTCTTCCATCGCTCGATCCGTCGACGTGTGAGTGTCCTTGTGTCAAGATGGACGAATTTAAACTTTGCTCTGCTCACATCATCGGGTACGTAAGCCATTTCCATTGGTCGTGTATATCGCAGCCTTTTAGACCTTTCGAACTATGTGTCAACATAATGGAATGTAAGAAATCAACTCATACTCAGCGTTGTTTGCCACACAGGGCAAAGTCGCGAGTGTGTCAACCACCACCAGTAATCACAACAAGAGTCTACGATTTGAAGAAGAAAGAAGAAGAACTAGTACGGGCGAATGAACGGTGTTACCCGGTGGCATGTCAACTTATAACTTCCGAAATGTAGGTTATCTGTCCAGTCTATCTGAGTTCAACTAACAAAATTGCAATAGTACGTCTGATAGTGATAGCAATGACTTCTACTACAGGTTTGTATAATTATAACAAACCCATTCAAAAATCCACGTTGTCCATTTTAGCGTATTGCTAATCCAAAATCTCTGTGTTTTCGGGGAGTTACAGGTAATTTGTAGTGTATGATTTATTAAGTTGACTGTCTTAAAACAGTGATGCATGATGCGTAACATTTGAAATTAAAATATGTCAGTTGATAGGTAATACTGTGTACACTGTATACTGAACGGATGTGTACTAGCAAACTGCGTCACATCGGTTGAATCGAAGCCCGAATATGAAATGGAATGAAGTATAATTATAAGAACTTAACAAATTACCTAGTGTTTCTATAGATGCAGTTCACGTTTCTAAATATTCCAAAAGCGATTGATCGAGCCCATCGGCATAAGTTTGTTAGCAATACTAGAACAACGCAACGCGGATTAACCCACAATATTAACACGGATAGGTGGAATTTGCTGTGTAATTTGAGTTTTTTGGTCAAACGCAACAAGGGAGATGAGTGTAAAATTATGTTTATAGAGAGCCTGCGGATGGCATTTGCCGTGCAGAAATAGGCTCTATGTGGTGTCTGTGTTAAGTGATTTTAAATGGTGAGCTTGTAAGATTAAACGTCTTGCTGTAATCAAAGCAATGACTTTATAAGCTGAATGTTGCGAGAAAAAGGAAACTTAATGAAAGCAAGTCTTCTAAAAATATATAATGTTTTAGTTCTGTAACGTTAACATGCAAATGTTTTCATATTTTGCATTAATTTGTATGTGACAACACATGCCACCGTTTCTTTCTTAAGTCACTGTATAAAAAGCCAAGGTGGTTATTAAATTACATGCTAGAGAGCCGAGAATGATTCGACTTGGTTCTGCGTACCAAAGGCCTTTTGTTTCAATAGGTTGACTATTCATTTCTTGCAACTACGTGTCACTGGATGTTGAGAGTGTTTTCACTAAAATTACATTTTGAGTAATTTCGTGACCACCAGGCTGAAACTGTGCGGTGGACATCGGCTCTCTCAGACCCACTACTTAATTAATATGGCTGAACTTTGATACTGGCCCCATTATATTAGAACATTCTTAGCTCCGTGTTGCAGATTTACTACCTCGTCTTCTGGAATCAGCATTTTTGTTCTGTGGCTGCGTTGTTTGGAAATCTTGCATCCTCACACGGTCTCGTCATGCATTTCAATATCAGTGAACGACTGAATACCATCTCATATATCCACGATCATCCTTCTAGTTTCGCAGTTTTCTTAACGTTGTTAGTGTTTCTAATAAGACGCCCAACATCGGAGTGGATCTTAGTGGATCTGGCAACTTCCAGACAGGCGATGCATTGCTGTGTGGTTTGCTCTACCATCTCGTCGATATTGTGAACCATACCTTTTCTCCAAAGGAAACGTTTTGTCTTAATGATTCCCTTGTGTCCTTCATGAACCAGATGAATATGTTTCTATTGAAGTGTTTTGGGCAACACCAGTCGCGTTCCTTTAAAACTGGTATCAAATGAGGCTAATAGTTCAATCTAAACATTGCTGACTAAGTGCATTTCTGGACACATTATACGGATCGCCCCAGTACTGAATGCGTTTTATTTCTTGTAGCGTTTTGTCAATACGAGCTTCACTATTCACCTCTTCCAATCTTGTAGCATTAGGAACAATGTGTTATGCGATGATGTTCATATGTGCATTCTGTGATGCGTGTTCCGAATCTGATTTGCAGGGAAGTGGGTAGCATCTCATCAAATCAGCGGGATTGTTTTAGTTTTAGAAAAGTAAAAGTTTGTTTATATTTAATACAATACTGGTTTAAAATAAAATGTGCATGAACATTTGTGAATATAATATTGCTATGTGTATATTTATTTGTGAAAATACAAATACTTATTATGTATATCGTATTAATTAAGTTATCAATACACATTCAATAAATATGCGTATAATAGTAATAATTTTGTATATTGTATTACATATAGAAACACTGTTACTTTTGTAAAACGAAAACAATCCCGTTGATTGGATAAACTGTGCAAATCAGATTCAGAGAAAAGCACACCAAAGGGTGCACATGACTACATACTCTTCGTCGCAGAACAAATTGTTCCCAAGGTATTGACACCGGAAGAGGTGAAGAGTGATAATCATGTTGAGAAGACGCTACAAGGTGTAACACGAATTCAGAATGGAAACTAGAGCGATCTGTATAATGGTCCAGAAATGCACTTATTCCGCAATTTTCCAGAGTGACCTATCAGCCTCCCCATCTGATACAATTTATAGAAGAACGCGACTGATGTACCCAAAGCACTTCACAGAAAGCTATTCAACAGATCCACGAGGAACACAAGGGAACAAATCGCTTCCTTCAGAAAGAGGTATGATTTCAATATCGAAAAGATGGCAGAACAAACCAAAAAGTAATGCATCGCCTGTCAAGTTACTGGGCTGAAAGATGCCAGAACCACTAAGAATGTCGTAACTTCCGCAATGTCTTTGCATAGTTATATCGTCGTATATAAAAAATGTCAATTTGGCCTGAACAACGAATACGTATTGGTAGTAGTTAAAGAAAATACTCGTTATCTCTGATGCTTGTAGTGAAGTTTACATGTGTTGCCCCGTGATTCTTAATCATGGATTTCAGATTTAGCATGTTTAGGATACCGGACATCCTGAAAGCGGATAACGGTTAAGCTTTTAACAGCGACCGATTTCGCTAGTTCGTCCAAGTCCTCCTACCCTCCAGGGGCGCTATGACTATACTATTGATGAGCTTTGTGCCTTTATATAGCATTCTCTTCTGTCTTTTCCATCGTCAGCTGACATTTTAGTTAGCTCACGTTGCATGATATTCACGAAGTCAGATGTGAAGCGGATTATGCATAACAATGTGATTAGTGGCATATGTGTGGAATTAGTATCCACGTATATGACCATTAAGTTGACGTACTGTTCTTTTGTTTGAAATAAAGATATCTGTATTAATATATATATATATAATATATATATATATATATATATATATATATATATATATATATATATATATATATATATATATATATATATATATATAATATATATATATATATATATATATATATATATATATATATATATATATATATATATATATATATATATATATATATATAGTGTGTGTGTGTGTGTGTGTGTGTGATATTGTTTTCTTTCCAGAAATGTATATTTCATTATGACAATTATTATTTATCAAGTGAGAATTGATGATGTTGACGTGTTGCAGTAAATGCCATCTGATATCCGGGTGTCAATGGTGTTCCGTCTCTGCAGATGGCGAAGATATCTCGATGAGTTACTGCTCAGAAATTCAAAAGTGTTTCTTTGGCATGGAAAACCACCCAGGCCCGTATGCAGGTATGGTACTATTAGTATTATGTTGATATATATCGTTTTTGTTGAGCGGTAGGCATCGTCTATTGAGCTGAACTAATAGTCTAGTTAGAAGGAGGGGTTACCGTGCACCCCCCAGGAATATACCTTTAATCGGTGTCACAAGATCGGAAAGAAATTCGTAGAAAACGATTTGCCATGTCAACAAGTCAGCAAAATTACTCTGTATTACTCTGTATGCAAATTAGTGCCGCATTATTCAACATTCTATTTTTATCTATCTCGGCCAATATTGCAAATAACTGCACAAATAAAGTTTCCAGACCCAAGTGTTCAGGGTAAATTATCATTATAAGACAATTCCTGAATTAACATCGTGTCATCTTGGCATGTTATAGTTATATAGTTATATAGTGCCAATATTACAAAAAATAAGCCTTTTTTTGCTGTATCGCAGCCAATATTGCAGGTGCATCAGAGGGGTTTATAGGGAATTAACTTAAGAAATCCTGTTCTTGTACGAGTAAATATTCAACTGGGGATCAATTCAAGGTTTTCTTAATACAGACATTCCACTATTTTCATTTACCAACTCATTTATTGATCTAGGTAAATAGCAAGCCCGAATGATCTTTCCTGACCTGCCGCGCATCACCCTCTCGTGGGCTTCAATGTGATAATTGTCAGAACATCATTCACTATTCACTGAAATCGTCAATGTCAAATTCGTTCTCATCTTCCTCCTCCCTTTCTTCCTCTTCACGATCACCAGTGTCCATGAGATCAACCAGTGAGTTTGGTAGGACAGGATCGTATGGCCACACAGGTTCCAGCACTACATCGTCAGTTCTTATCCACCCTTGCCCATCATCGTATGGTTTCGGCTTTTCCAGGATGGGTTCGTCAGCTCACTTGCTCTCGGTGGTTCACACGCTGAATGTGCGGCTTCAAAGCAGAATGATAGGGAGGACGGCGAGCCAGGTCGACCTTAGACTTGGAAGTGAGTTTCTCGCCCTCCTTCACCATATTGTTGCGTATGAGTTTGGCACGGACGACGTCCACCGAAGCCTCGATTCAGTCTGTACATCATGCAGGTGAACTGTTCCACCTGCTTCGGCTTGACGTTCCAGTCCTACCCGTGAAACCTAGGGTTCTTCTCCAGGTTTTCAGGGACCTACCTTCCCTTTCCATTTGAAGGCATTTGTACAGTCTTTTCCGACGCAATAAGACTGACACAGGGACACAGCGAGATCAGAGAGGTTGACTAGTTGTCGATGTTTCCCTGACTCCGTATCGAGGTATACAGTTAGCTTGATGGCTTGGACATGGTAAAGAAGAATCACGAAGATATATGTGTCAGGGGCTCTGACCACTGCGTTCTTATATCCGAGGATAGTGGCGTGATGGAGGCACAGCACCAATCTCGTATCAATATCTTCCTGGCTGCTGTAAGTTGTGGGGAGCTCACACATATGGCAGATCTTCTGGAAGACGCCACCCCAGAAGGGCTGTCATACCCCAAGGACACCCTGTTAATCCATGCTCCGTACCGATTCCAACCTTTTTGTGGTGAGATATGCTTACATGTTTTTAAGGAGATGGTGATACCATCCACACACTAACAATTCCCTGGAGTTCAGAGAATATTATTTTGGTAGAGCCAGCGAACGGGAAGCCGTACGACTTCAAGATGTTCCTGCCAAATGACGACCGACAACAATAAGCAGCTCTATCAACTCCTGTTGCGAGTATGGAGTGGTTAACAGGCAGCTTCGAGGCTGGAGAGAACCGAGATGCCAGTGTTAATCGTAGAAGGGAAAGCCCAATGGTGAAGTTAGTTGTAAGGCCGTATTATTATTATTAATATAATAATAATAATAATAATAATAATAATAATAATAATAATTATTATTATTATTATTATTATTAGTTATAGTAGTAGTAGTAGTAGTAGTAGTAGTAGTAGTAGTAGTAGTAGTAGTAGTAGTAGTAGTAGTAGTAGTAGTAGTAGTAGTAGTAGTAGTAGTAGTAGTAGTAATAGTAGTAGTAGTAGTAGTAGTAGTAGTAGTAGTAGTAGTAATAGTAGTAGTAGTAATAGTAATATTACGCAAATATCATGGGCCTTGACATCATATGTGTCAATATGTGCAATATTGGCCGAGATAAACTGAAAAATAGATTTGTCAATAATGGCGGCACTTATTTGCATGGAAATGATACGTGGGACATTTTGCTGACTTGTTAACATAGCAAATCGTTGTCTACGTATTTTATCCGATCTAGTGACACCAATTAAAAGTATATTTCCGGGGGGTGCACGGTACCCCCTCATTCCGACTACATTATACATGCTCGTAAAAACATGCGCCCACGATATACAATTTGAAATCCTTGCGTCCCAACGAGGCCTGTATGTCGAGCTGCCTAGATTATCCTAGAATAAAAAGTACACCATCAAATGATGTATTTACCAAATCCTGCGCTTCTGCAAAACGTCTTATCCTTCCAAAGATTGCATCTGTTTACTTTACTTATTAACAAAATAATTCACATGATATATATATATATATATATATATATATATATATATATATATTGTTTCTACGTCAAAATGAGATGTGGTCGGATTAATACCTGCTATCATAAGACTGGGTCAGCTAAGGACAACATGTTCAAGAAAACACTTACTTATATATTGAGGAGGTAGCAGTTTGTCTGTAGGCCACTGATCAGGCAATTCGATGGACATTAGTTGGTTATCCTCTTACCGTCTTTTTTATTTGGAACCATTTTTGTCTTATAATCTGATATATGGTTTTTCAGAAAAGACAGGCATAGTTGCTTATCCTTCAGACATGTGCCTCCCCAAGAGGGATTAGAAGATGTAAATGTGCAATCTGTCAAGAAAACAAGAACTACTGCTTCTTGCTACCCGTAGAATTGCTTTCCTGTATATGTCAATACTGTCGTCGCTGATTCCATACATAGGTATACAGCAGTAATCCGACAAACCTACATAGTAACAATATACCGTTAATACCTTTAGCAAATAAAGAATTCGCACCAAGTGACGTGGCCAATAATCATCAACCCGCCGCAGACCGAAGAACTGTTTATAATGCACCGAGGAAGCAACGTTCGCAAACCTAAATGACACCCACACAGCTTGTTAGGAAAATGTATTTAGCAAATTTGTGTTACATGTTAAATCTGCTTAATCTCTGTTTAATCTCGCCTATCCACCGTAGTTTCTTAGCGCACTCATCCAATTGTTGACGACCTTTGCACTGCACTTGACTAAGAAAATGTTTAATCCACTGGTTTTGTTGCGCCACTGAGCTCGGATTCTGAGGATATTGCCGCAGTAGAAGTTATTAATTAATTATTATTATTATCAAATACTTCCGGACTTATACAAGGTAAACATTCCGCGGAACACGACTCTTACAAAGATCATTTTAGCAGATCAATGATGGCATCCTTTAGTCGTATGCTTAACTGATGGCATATATAATGTGAAATTCAGAAAACTACAAAAAAGCGCGATTCTCTCTCCATTGCGTATCAGGTCTACGAGTAAAACTTATAAATGTAAGGTATTTTCAAAATATATACGATCCCCGAAATATTGGCACTCAATCCGTTTAATATGAAAATATTAAGGTACACATAATGCACAAGGTTGCTGCATATCAGTTACGTAACATTACACTTTAACGGACGTTCTATCTGCGGAAAAGCAAACATTCGAAAATGTATCTTTTGACGGTGGCCCAGATCAACCGAGGATGGAAGCAAGTAAAGTTAAACTAAATCCAGACTAAACTGATCTAAGTATTGCTATTAGCACAACTCACCAATAAAATAAGGTCATGAGCAATGTATTCTTTATCTTAGGCAGTTATATCAGTTTTATCCAGTATTATTCCCCATGTATGCAAATCTTGTGTCTGCCATATTCCTGACATCCTTAGCATTCATTCATGTTTATATATAGCTAAAACAACACCAGTAGCTCTAATCAGAAATCGCTTTGACTACTACTGCGTCTCACACAAAAGTAAGAGTGCCAAAAAGGAATGACACCGGTTGTATATCGAATAACATTTGCTAATGTTACATAACCATGTTATTTGGTTAGTGTCCAGCATTTGTGAACATCGCCAGGAACCTCAGATCCTCTGTCTCCACTAACTTTTCGTTGCTAAGACAATCTAAATAAACGTACTTTACGAATCTGGCTTGTTACGTTATTTAAGCTCGGGTTTCATTTAATAAACGCCATAGAAGTTGATTATTATTATTATTATTAATTGGATCCGGTAGTTTGGATATGCATTACATCAATTGTTCTACTACGTACTGTGGCTTTCGCTAATTTCCTAATTCGCGAATTGTTATTTGCACTTTTTCGGCAGGTGATGTTACCGATACCGTTAAACAATCAAGGAGCGTCTTGATATATACAATCATTTGGGCTGTAATCCTTGTCGTCGTATTGTCTATCGCCTATCAGTTCAACATGGTCACGCGCATACGCTTACTGGTGACAGAGGATACTCCCAAAGAGAAAGAGACGTCCTCAAGGGAACAACTGAAACAATCGAGGAAACCCAAGAAAACCACAAATAGGTCACGCAAAAATAAGAGTTCGATCCAGCGTACTACCAGCTTGTCTTCGAATCCAGCGACAGGCAAAGCAAGACAGATAGTAGCCACTCGCCAGTCTGAAGTCAGCCAGGATCGGCAAAGCAGGGCACGTAGTTTTCGAGCAGTCCGCAGTGTGAGCTCGCAACAACGTTCGCAGCGGTCGGTACGCGGCGATCTAGCACAGAGATCGTACACTCTTCATTAAATTGTTATAGGCTATATGGAAAAACCCAATAAAACAAAGGTTGCATTTTAAGTAGGACCAACCTTAAAACAGTTATCAAAAGGTGTCACTGCCAGAAACCTAATACATATACAAAGTGATATGCACATGTATGAACACTGTTCCACTTCAAGTGGATCAATACAACTAGGCAATCCATGTTAAGCGACCCCGGAACATGATCTTTATTGTCATTGTTGTTCTCGTGAAGATCTACTCCCACGTCACTGTCTGGCAATGTTGTGTAATACAACAAATGCACGCATTACAGCGAACACAGTAGACGGTTTCAACCGTAACCCAAAATGCAGGCATGTGAATATCCTCTTCATTACCCTAATGATCTTGAAGTCGTTGGTATGAAGGATTGGATTGCATTCTCTTTCTGGTTTGGTCTGTGGTATGTTTAATGGGGCCAACAAGTACAGTAGCATGCCTGCGGTTTTTTGTGAGTCAAATGTCATTTCCATGTGTGATTCTTTAACTATTCTCAAATCGTTGTCCATTCCTAGCTAGGGCTACCACACTGGATATTTAGTATGATCATATATTCATCGCCTGTAAATTAACATTTGACTGAGTGCCGCCCCTTTCTCTTGACAAAACGCTGTGAGTGTGTCCTGTTTGGATGACTAAATGCAACACGTGTTCAGTGAACTGCTGCCACCACTTGCGGAAAGTTGATAATCTGGTGAGAAGCTACTTCTTCTCCTCGATATTAACATATGGAACGCATTTGGAGCAAATTAACTTAAAGAACACGCCGACGGAAACCTTGTTTTGTTAAACCATAGGTCTACCGCAAACCATGTCTAAGAAAATTAGCTTCATGCATACGGCCCTTGTTAAGCTGGCTGTTGGTTTGACACGGGATGCTTGGCATCAATTAACACAAAGTCTGACCAATAGGATGACCGTCTCGGTAATAGTTAATGTTATTATATTAGCCGCACCAGAGAAAAGAACTGTGCACGCAATTATGTATGTATCATTTGTAGTGGTGAGAAGATGTTTCTCATGAAATATGAATTGCATTTGTTATAATTATTTTCTCGACTGGTAATTTGATATGTTACTGTAAAACAAATTTGCAAATTGTGTAGCACAACTGCCGCAAGAAAAGAGGTCGAACGCAATTGCTCTGTGCTGCGTGGTCATAGGTTATCACAAGCTATATTCCTAACAATGCATATTATAATATTTCCTATTATACGATGTGTACACATAAGTGCACATCACGAGTGTGTGTATGTATATACATACTTGATACTGATATAGTTAATTTAAACGAGAGTGCTATTTAACTTGACGATGGTTTTGTTTTTAGGGATTAGTTTGTTGATTACTGTTATGAATATTGATGGAACGTGTAGTAGATATAGTAGATGCAGTACTCGTGTTTCGCGTGATCGTGTATCGTAGGATACTAACGAAACACAACCCATCTCAATAGTAAACATTTTTGCAGAACTGGGTTCAGTATTCTTGATAGTGCTATATTCCAGGTTCAATTTTTGGGACCCCACATGATATAGTTAACACATTAGAATGACATTGATCGAATCTAACAAACTGGGATTTGTTATATAAATAGCTGCCCTTAAGTCAATGAATACACCGATTGAATATTATTTTTCTATTTAGAATTAACGTTATTTCATTGATTAATTCAGTTAGGGCATAGGAGATAGACATGTATTCACGGAACCGAATCTGACTAGAGTTAACTGTATTATGTTAGTCATACTGACCGTTAACAGTATTATGTTTATCAATTAGTGTCCTTAGTCTATTATTAAACAGTGTTTCTAATGTTCTTAGAAAGTTGTGGAAGCAGTGAAGTTGGTGTGTAGTTTGTGCAATCTTCTTTGTTTCCAGTCTTGAACACAGGGAAAGCTTTATATGTGTATATATGTGTGGGTGGTTTAATGGTTTTTGTAATTACACGTTTAACAATATTCAGTACATCGGCATCAGTTGAACCTTTGCCTAAGTTCGTTGAGTGATATATGAATTTGGTATAGCTGGTCTGATGAAATACTTCAACTCGGCTACTTTTTGCAGGAAGGCTCCAACAGGCGAACATTCTGTTTGTCTGCTCATGAGTACAATATCGTGAATCAGTTGGAGTAGCTAGAATAATAGTTTAGCCAAGTTGTTACTATTACTAATCTGGCCGTCTACCATTTTAGTAGTGTCCTTATAATGGCGATTGGAAGCCATACTAAGTATTTACATCTACATTGTTTCTGCATAGTTGTAAAATAATACGATCGAACAAATACCAAGAACATCACATGATTAAAATAAATATGTCGCACAGAACAATTAGCTGGTTGTTAGGAAACATTATTTACATATCAGCCATCAGCACAGGAACAACAAATGTTTATCAAACGGTGGAATCCATTGCAAGCTGCCAGTATAATCAAATCATCCGTATACATACACACTTGGAATTGCGTGAGTACCCACTTGGTCATGAACCCATATTTTCAAGCGGCCGGACAAGCATTTGTGAGAGAGGGGAATGGCTCAGATCATTCGCTTAGATGAAGGACAGAGGATGGGATTAAATCATCTCGAGTGCGATTGAGTCTCAGCTGAGACAATTGAAACTGACAGCCAGACGGTAACATATTGTAGGGCGTGGTCAGTATTAAGAGTAATCTGCTTCCCTTCACAATGTCCTACACGTGTACAGATCGGATAAGGTAAGCTGGTAAGTACCTCTAAAAAAGAAAAGGTAGAAAGAGCCACCACTTATGCCAAATAACGGCTTGAAAGTGAAGCCAAAGCAATCCGTAGAGCTGTAGCGATTACATTTATCTAGCGTTATGACCTATCCGGGTGATGCTTCTGCGCATGCGCGACAAATGAAAAATCATCAACGTGCAGCGAAACCCAAAACAGTTATGGTATCACTACTACGGACAGTTCGTTAAGACGTATATAACCTTTCAGCAAAGTTATTTATCTCATATGAACACGAGACAAACACGTTTTGAGGCTTGTTTTGATAGCAAGTGTTCATCACGTGACTGCAGTGCGCCATAATCCGTGACAGTGGTTTAAACAAACGTAATTATTATTATAATGTATTGCACGAAATTGTAAGCACCTCTTCACAATAATCACCACTGGTGAGTTAACGAATAGCATGTGGTATTTATACTATAAATGCTTTGCATTTCGATGCATATTGAACATTTTATATTTATCGCGCATGCTCCGAAACATCAATCGGACACTTTATAACGCCCGCAAAAAGTAGCGCGCGAAAGGGCACCTGACGGCCGTCTAAGATAACTATGCTATGCCGCGTAGACGTGTAGTATCAACTTCACCGTAGCAGCGCACAAATAATTATAGCTATGCGTTCATGTGTGCATATATATATATATATATATATATATATATATATATATATATATATATATATATTGAAGCCAATTGCCTGTTCTTCAAATGGGCATTATTATTAATAATTTTAAGATAACATAGTTTGGGCGCAGGTGACCGCAGTGTGCTTGATGTCATGTCTGGAGGTGCCTCCCGTAGCCGAATGTTGCACCAAAACTACAAGATTCGCATTTTTGTTGTCTGTTGTGCTATCGTGAAAATGGAAAGCATTACAGCACATGATTTGTGCCCCCACCAGAATGTAATACCGGCCGGAAGCACTACTGTCAACCTCGTCACTTGACGCACAGGTCCACTTAAGCAAGAATCATGATGTAAAATAGTAGGCATAAACAGTAAAACAAGACGCAGCGATGACACAGATTGTGTTTTCTGAAGATAACATCTTAATCAAAGCGTAGACCGTCTAATCATGCTATGGGGGTTCTGTAGCCAGTTTGTGATACAGCCAGTTCAGGCGAGGCACCATGGACATTCAGACCTCCATGCCTTGTTGATGATGCATAAGAATATCACAACTTCAAGAAAGAGAAATAGGAAAGTCCTGACGTTTTTACGTGTATAAATAAAGAATACGTTTGTAACTAGTAGGCGGAAGTCTACTGCGGGCACTTACGGTTATAGACATGCGGGCTAGCTGCTTCAAATAGCAGGTTCTTTAAGTTTAACATGATACATTCAAGTGCCCATTTGAAGAACGAATAATTGCTTTCAGTAAAACATGTTTGTGTACATACAAACGCACAGGGGTAATGATTTGTGTGCTGTATTAGCTAAATTGGTATGCAATTGATTATAAAGGATAGCGCAGCTGCATAGTTATCCCAGATAACCATCTGCTGCTGCATACCGGGTTCACTAGAAACAGCAGTTATGCCTCTTTCCTGCTATTGTATTTGGTTTTATTCCGATTACCTTGCTGTTGAGTCTGATGACGCGACTCAAGATATTCAGATTGGTGACACTCAACCCAACACGCAATACCAGGAAGCGAAAGGTTACAGTACTTACAAGTAAACAACCATAAAAGGTCCTTAACACATGAGAGCTAATCCCGAGAGATCTGAGTTTAGGGGGAAAAGCTTCTGTTAATATTTCTTGTTGATCTAAACTGTGTTTGCACAAGATACGTTTACAGTCAATTACGGTACCTACAGGTTCTTGACCTCTGATACATGATTGACAGTCTCGCAATTGATGACCAGATCTTTGGATGAGGTGGAGTCTCTCATGAAGTCGATGGTCAGCTCCTAAGTTGAATATATATATATATATATATATATATATATATATATATATATATTATTAGTACAAAAGTGTCGTAACAGCGTCCGAGATTTTATTATTTTTAAAGCGAAGCATATTTCTATATTATTATAATGTTTAGAAATAATTTAATTAACTAGTAGTTACAAACAGGCTTAACACGATCCAGAACAAACAATTCCAACCTCTTGTCACATCAATTTTCATCATTCGCTGCCCAACACCTTGTTGGCGACACGTGGACACATTAGTGCTAGAGGGAGGGAATGCTTTCTTCGTTAAGCTTCCACGTGGAGTCCACTGCAGCGAAAGTTTGCATGAACTTTGAGGAGGCCGAGTGTTCGTGCTGATACGGATTGAGAAAGCCTTGGAGTGTTGACTGTTCGCTTCACCTGATCATTTGACTGAGAGAGGTTTAGGTCTCGGGCCTTTTTGTTACCTCTTTGCATTGCTGCATGTGCGATCGAACATATTCCACATAGCCTCTGCAAGCTCTCCCTTGTCGTATGCTGACGTAGGTTCACTCCACAAGTAATGATGATATTGCCGATTCCAACTGAATATGTCCCAGAACCTGATTTCATATATAGCCACTTCATAGCTGTCTCCTCTATTGCTTTAATTAAGTATAGCAGCATTTCAATGGGGTGTGCTATAATATGGGAACACTACTCTGATAACTCTAGCATTCAGTAGTTTCTCTGAACCAGGGTGCGTTTTCCCAATGTGTTTCATAAAGTGTCTGATTGGTCGTTAGGTGGCGTAAGGTGGTACATGTTTAAACGGCAAAAAAGGCAACGGTTTCGTGTCATACACTTAATAGAGTTTATACAAAGTAAAAATATCCACATATACAAATTTTTGTAACGTCAGCGGTTTATTCAGAATGTGACCTTAAAGTCAAAAATTCTAATGAAATCCATGATGGACTATGGACGCCGCTATCTTAATCGATGACGGGTTAGTTTGGCTTGGCTTGGCTTGGCCAATAAGCGCGCGGCATTCTAGGTATCTGCTGAGTCCGATTAGCTTCCTGCGACGTCACGCGGTCCGCTGGTTCCGCCGTAGGAGATATAAGTATCCACCAGGGCGAACAAGCTGCAATCCAAGGGGTGACAGGGCAAAACAATTAATAATCTATAATGTGCTTGATGGCTAGTGCATATTAATATATCAACACAAAGGTGCAAATTGACAGGCCCGGCATGATGAATATAAAACTAAGATCTAGTTGCGGCCGACCAAGTAATTTATCTAATAATTTTCCACTAGGTAGTCGGAAGTTTATATCTGAACTTGAATATTAATTTTACTAATAGATCGATGTAGGGTTTTTAAGAGAGGGGGGGTGAACTGTCTCGCTGTATGCCTGTACATTTGTTTTTTTATGAACTGAAAACGTGGTGGGACATTTCCTCAGGCTGAAAAGTGGGGGAAGTGGTCCTTTCGTCCCCAACCGATCGACGCACATGCTGTGTAGAACTTCCCAATCCTACATTTTGGCAAAGAAATTTGTCATCACTCAAATGGGAATAAGTTACACAAAGTGCAGGAATCCGCCGCTTCGGTCGTAGGCGATAAGCATCAAGCAGGCGAGGGGTGAAAGTGAAACAAAAATGTCATAATGTATAATGTGCTTGATGGCTAGAACCTACTAATAATATCAACGCAAGGATGCAAACTGATAGAGCACGGCAGCGGCTCAACCCGGTGTCGCGCTTATATTTTTCCGGTCATTATAAACTTTCCGATTGACGTTTCTGCGCGTGCGCGATAAATATAAAATCACCAATGTGCAGCGAAACGATAAAGCATTGTTGGTATGAATGCCACGGGCTGTTCGTCAACTCACCTGTGATGATTACTGTGAAGAGTTGCTGAAACTGTCGTTCAATACAATAACATCTTACGTTTGTTTAAATCACCGTCACGGAATATGGTGCACTATAGTCACTTTTGCTGTCAAAACATGCCTCAAAACTTGTTTGCTTCGTGTTAATTTGCTACAAATAACTTTATACATATCCTAACAAACAACACTTAATATTTATACCATAAATGCATTGTCCTTTCGCTGCACATTAATGATTTTATATTTATCGCGCATGCGCAGAAACGTCAATCGGAACGTTTAAAACGCCGGAAAAATGTAAACGCTACACCGGCATGATGATTCTTTACTGAAGTAAGATCAAGTTGCGCGCTGTGGCAAGTCGATTTTCTAATGGGTGGTCGGAACTTCATATCGCGAGTTTATTGTCTAGCTACTAGTCCTATGATGTAGCGGCTTTTAAGAGAGAGAGAGAGGGGGGGAGAGAGGGGAGAGAGGGGAGAGATGGGGGAGAGAGGGAGAGAGGGAGAGAGGGAGAGAGGGAGAGAGGAGAGAGGGAGAGAGGGAGAGAGGGAGAGAGGGAGAGAGGGAGAGAGGTAGAGAGGGAGAGAGGGAGGGAGGGAGGGAGGGAGGGAGGGAGGGAGGGAGGGAGGGAGGGAGGGAGGGAGGGAGGGAGAGAGGGAGAGAGACAGAGAGAGAGACAGAGACAGAGACAGAGACAGAGACAGAGACAGAGACAGAGACAGAGACAGAGACAGAGACAGAGACAGAGACAGAGACAGAGACAGAGACAGAGACAGAGACAGAGACAGAGACAGAGACAGAGACAGAGACAGAGTCAGAGTCAGAGGAGTGGTGAGTGAGGCTATATGACCCGCAATTTTTCGGGACTGAAAAGTGGGGGGACAATTCCTATGCTGTCACCCCATCCCCCACCGATCGACGCCCGTGGTGGTGACGATATTTAGCCATGGATGAACCTAAACCGTCGAAGCAACGCATATCAAGCTGGCCGAGACATCAACGTCTATGATCAGATCGTAAGAAGGTTAGTATGATGCACTATTTTTTTCTGTGGTATAACGTTATACATTTAATTGTGGTTTTTTACAGACGTCAAGCACATGTAACGTTTTTGGGCTGTTAAAAGTAGTTTTGACCTCCTTAGACCGGCTATCGATTGACGATGGCTCGATCAGCGATGTTGTTGATGGCGATGTCCCTCGATGACAGCTAATCTGTTTTTTGGTATCACGTCCACATGTGTAAAGACTAATATATGCTTGAACCAAGCTAGGACAATAGCACAATTTATATCATCGCAGAATTTACAGTACAGTGCAGAATAAATATTTAAATCTTTAGAAGAAACTTGAATAATTGAACTTGAACATAATGACACATCTCATGGGCGATAATATGTCAACGGAGGGACCGTGGCCTGGGATTGTCATTGGCACTTCTTCCTAAATTCGGTAACCGAATCACAGCCATAGATATTCATTTCCATCGATGTGAATGTAGACTATGTCAAAGTAAGGTGACATTGAGTAATACAGCTAGTAAAGCTTATTATGAGTGTGTCCAGATGTATGCTAAGAAACAATGAAAATGTTATGATGCTGAAAACTAGAAATTCAGTCAGTATTTATTTAGAAATTACGTTTTTATAAAGTTTGGTTAGTTGCATTTTTCTGTTAGTTTCCAATTATGAGCTACACATCTGACTATATTTAATTTTATCACGTTTCTGCATGCACTTTGATACACCACCTTCAAAATTAATTTCACCTTCGAGTAGCAGTATTTATGACTGTTTAATGGCTGGTGGAATTCAATGATTGTTTGAAATCCATGGACAGTAGCTGCATGCATGTTTTAAGCTATATCTTCATTTAAAATACTCATTTTATCTGCAAGTTGTGTTTATTTTGATGTTTTATTAGATTTTTAGATGGGATGTGGGTGTCCACTGGTTAAAGATCTATTGTCACATATAAGTGACAATTGAAAAAAAAGTAATTTATATTCTAGATAATTATAGAGTGAATATTCATACACTTAATTGATATTGTCTGCTGCATTATGTGTTTCTCACTTTCTGGTAATCTCATATGAATAGCCAGATGAAATGCCAATTAGGTGATGATGCAAATTATTATATCACGTTCCTTTGTTGTAGGTTACAGAGAACGTTGGTTTTCACTCCTGCATCACATTGTGGCATCCACACGTGGAGAGGGAATGTCCAGTTTCACTCATGTGCACACGTTGCAATTGTTGAGGAAGAAGATACGACAATGTATCTGGAGCAAGGTTCAGCAGCATTCAATGCCCTGCCTGTAGTCAGTCATCACAGCAAGACACATTCTGGGAGCCATTCCCCAGCTCACTAAATTATGTCATACTGGACAGGTGGAGCTGTACCAGAGTTACCTGCCCCAAGAGACAGCACTTCTATGAAGGTATGACAGCAGTCGTAACTACAAGGGGACTTTTGCGATAAGTTGCATTTGAATCCTTGCTTGTACAGTTCTATTCACATTGCACCAAGCTGTATAAAGTAATAGTAATAGCACATAGTAATTGTAGAATTGCTTCATATTTCTAAGATAATAGAGGTGTGGCATTTGAATGAACTCCTAGTAACTGTGTCATGGGGGAACAAACATAGCTGTAATCATTTACTTTGTACAATTATGAATACATCTACTTGTGTAATTAATAACTTCTCTGTCTTTGATAAAATAAATTAAATATCACGTCATTATCACCGAATGTATTAAAATATAATATAAAATGCATATAAATACAGTCACTGTATATACATTATATACAAAGTGAAACATTAAGATTAGAACACGTGATAATTGGGAGTGGAATGTGATAGTGGAATTCCTGGTCGATGTGTTATTATTAAACTTATGGTTACTAATTTGGATAATTTTTGGTTACTAAAACAATGACTTCTTGCATGATTATCAAATGATATTACCAAAAATGAGTACATGTTTATAATCATGTAGAAAAGCGTTTCAAAGTTGTCTAAATACTAATCAATAAATGCAAGCACTATATTCATTGTAGGAATCAAATCACGATTGATGTTATTTGCTCTTGCGTGGAACTACCGGCAACTTCCTATCCCAGGCATCCCTGTTAACACAGATGTCATCTTCAAGAAATAATGATTAAACTGGAGGTTGCGCAACAGAACACAAGTCCGACATAACCGTCTATCCATGCTGATGAGCCACATAATCCATGTGGTGACGGGAAAAGTTATACTGCCACTAATAACTGTACCAACAGGGGTGGCTGTGATCGGGGCAAATGTGCCAAAACCGAGTAACGAAGATCTGCGGGCTGCACGGCTCAATCGTTGCGTACATTAGTCAAGTCTTCGAGAGGAAAGTGATATCCCTCATGCTGCTGTCCAAGCGAGGACAGGGAACTTTGTCCTGATTAGGTGGCTGGCGTATGCTGGCAGTACTCGATGAACACTCCGGCCCAACTTGCCGTGAACCCACCTGAGACAGCTGAAGAAAAAAACGTGTTCAGATAAATATACACATGACATTGCAAATAAGATGAAAATGAATCAATGATCCTTTCAATTAAGAATGTATCATTAAAGACACACCCCATTTCAAATATGTGGTGCTTTTTAGGAAAAACAGAAACAGTTGTGTGGCTGCATCTAATGTTGACATTATGCACTTTTAAATGAATGTGTGCCATTAGCTCCCATATATCAGAAGCCATTGAGGATATATTTTTATAATTTGGAATAAAAATAAATTAGGGTATTGCTACTAAACACAAGAAATGTTTATTAATTTGAAGAACCATTCTGAAAGCTGCTAAACATAAACATCTTGACTAAAACGTCTAATGACAAATCCAATCCCTGCATTCGCATATTTGGGTTGTCATCTCATATGGATAACCACAGAAAATGTCAATTAGATTATTATGGTGAAAAGACTAGGCACTATAGTAGGCAGTTACTATGCATGTTTCGCTCATAATTATAAATTCACTATAATATATTCCAAAGGACTTCAGAGTCTATTGACCCATTTTAAAAATGCTGTGGTCATTGCAGAAAATGTACAGAACATGAATCTACAAGAATTATAATCATCTGATCATTGAAAAATGACACTGTTTCAAAATTTGTTCACAATTATGGTCCCGTTTGTTATCCAGTTAGGGTTTAACATTTACTGTGTATGATCCATTCTATACTTTGGGGAGTAGTAGGAACTATGCACTATGTTTAGAAATATACTTGCCATTTTCACTACATAAATATTATAAAGGTTCCACATGTGTAACTAATATTGTTTATTGATAATGCTACTTTTATTGATGTTGTATTGTTGTTTCTTATTTGTTTTATTGCAACATAATTATATAAAATGTATGCAGTGCACAGTATAGTTACTTTTTTTTTGATGGATCTAGTTCCCAGTTATCTATCTGTATATGGTTCAGTACAACTAATACATTCCGAAGCACCAGTTGCTCGAAGCAGATCATTTCAAATCCCTGACTTTTCGTAATACACAGCAGTCCACCTATAATAACATTCGAGTATTAAGAATTTTGTTATGTGAATCATTGCAAACATGGATTATTATTCTGAATGAACATAATTTCACAAAGCATGAATTCTGACACATTTCCTGTAGTCATCTCATCACAAATCTATCTGGGTTCCATAACAATCGTAACTGCCTGCCACTGCTCTGTATGCGGTGCATTTAGGTCATGATATATGAATCAATATAGCTGTTACTGCAAATATGATGGGTGTCTACGCAATGTCTACGGGATGCAACAAACAAACAGCAAGGTATTGTATTTTTTCTTCACATTACACTCCTGCAACATTGGGGGAACTGATTAATTTAATTTCATTGGAACTAATCAATACAATTTATGTTAAATGATAAACCCAATCAAGCCTTAACAAATGTGTTGTTACCATAAAACTTAAAAAGTGACACATACTAAATATAAGAGTTGAATGCGGCAAGCCTGAGGTCAGTGAGGTGACCCGACTGGCCCAGGCTAAGCGATCATATTTCGCTAGTCGTAATAATAGTATTACGATCATTACGCAGTCCAGACCTCAGGATAATAATATTTAAGCGATAACAGTAATAGACAACTTAAAGGGAAACAAAAGTCAATGTTTTGATCATATGGGGTTAACAGAGTTATAAAACGTAACAACTTCCAACAACAATCATAGTTTTAACTTCAATGGTTTGACACGTAGCCAGAGAAACTCTATAGACTATGCCATTTTAGAAACAAAATGACGTAGTTAAGACTTCTTGGTCGGCGTGAACTGTGCATGCATGCATATTATTATATGTTATTTTCTGACCTAACTACGAAAACAACCGCCAACAGTCGCCAAACTTCTCCTCACATTTCTTACATACATATACATACACCAAATTACAAAAATCACTTGTATTCCTCTAACGAAGAAAATTCGCAAAAGAAACGCGCAAATTTCGACGGACGGCAACTCGACAACTTCGACTACCATAAACTCGCTATTATAAGTTAGCTTTACACAAAATGCCGATAGATTGCGCGTTTGTGCACGCGAATATTTATAAACCTTACTGCATTCGCACGCGCGAATTAGTTTAATTAATTATAAATAATATAATAATAATTAGCAGCATCACTATGGTTTGCAAAAATTTTACGGCAAACAAAGGCAACGATTTGGTGATATGGACCAAATAGAGTTGATCAAAAGTAACCATGTAATATAAAAATATATAATTTTAATATTTTATTTTATATAGCGCCAAATCCATAATTTTTTGCAGCGCTTCACAACATACTGTTATTAAAGTATAAGCAATAAGAAGAATGCTACACACAGGTAATATTTTAAAATAAATATTAAAAATACGTGTGTCCGCATAATTATCTAAAATTGCTTATTAGTCATAAAAAGGTATGGAAATTACGTGTTGATCAATAATGTCACATTGTTTATTTTATCAATATTTCTACAAAAATCCCGCGTGTACTGCGAGCATGCTAGCTTATATTACATAAGCGATGTTTTAGCAATAATAACTAAAACAATAACATATTAATATTATTATTTTTAGTTGCACCTAAACCTTCTTTTTCTACCATCATATATTTTCCATACATTCATATTTTGTTTAAATTTCACTGATTTATTGTCCCGATAATTATTAAAGTGTCTTGTCCAAAAATAATAATTATTACATATCTGGTGGTGGAAATATCATTCATAATTAGAACAAAATTTGTCAATAATATTTTCTTATGCACAATGTGTGTGTGTATGTGCTGAATGAAAACTATTGTTACGTCGTAATTATGTTACCATTTTAATTATATACTACCTTTACATTAATGTATCACTGTTGTTGTTATGGAATTTGTAAGGGTTCTTTTTAATACTGATTTAGTTAATTATATAGACACACGTATTTTCATTATTTATTTTAAAATATTATCTGTGGGTAGTTTTCTTCTTATTGTATTTTTGAATGCAGCATATTGTGAAGCGCCACAACCAATTATGGATGTGGCACTATATAAATAAACTATTATATTTTAATCAAGCTTATTATTTCCTGCAAATCATAGTAATGATAATAATTAATTATTATTATATTATTTATAAGTAATTCAACTATTTCGCGCGTGCGAATGTAATAAGTTTGATCAATATTCGCGCGTACAAACGTGCCGTCTGACGGCAATTTGTGTAAAGCTAACTTATATAGCGATTTTACGGTACCGCAGAGCAGATCTGTCATCGAGATCTGCGCGGTTGTTTTGTGAATTTTCTTCGTTAGAAGAATGCAAGTGATTTTATTTTATAATGCAGTGTATGTATATGTATGTAAGATACGTGAGGAGAAGTTTCGCGGATGGTGGAGGTCGTTTTCATGGTTGGGTCAGTGTGCAGATAGAAGCTGGGTTTTGATTGGTTTCATGGTGTCGGTGACTTAGCTAGATTTACCAACTTTAACATCACTTTCTGAGGAAACTACTAATACGAAAATGTTGATTGTAGATGCAAATGGTTAGCTTGTGTAAACTCTTTTAGGTGCATAACACCAAACCGTTGTCTTTTTTGCCCTTTAATGTTTACCTTCATCAACATGCTCCGCGCGTTGCCGAGTTGCAGCCATTTCATGACAACAAACTCCTGTTACCGCACCAACAAATCGATTCGGCACCGCCACCAGTTGACACCATCTCTGCTAGTTTTGTGTTTTGTAAGTACAGCTTTCCGTGTGTCTTCATGTTCATGGCCACTCGCCTCTGGTCTGTCTTCCAATACGTGCCTTTGTTTTTGCGGATGGAATCTATATCCATATACTTCTGCATCCGTTAAATTTTCTTCGGACGGTAGATTTAGACCGCACGCCATGGTTACGTAATTTATTCCATACATTTTGCACATAATATTTGTGTTTTGACCATCAAAATGTTAAACAATATACCGAGATGGATAGCAATAATCCGTAGTATTAACGTTTAAATTTCGAAATCCAAGATATTCCAGGCTCGCCAGATGCATAGCGATATATATGCCTACACCATTTGGACCTCCACCTATATCTCTCAGTAACCAACAACTAACTTTCACATACACATACCTGGAAACCAACTGGATCCATCCAATAAAGCTTCACTATAAACTTCCAACTGCATATAATTAATAAATACCTATAATCTGGAAGATTTTGTCTGGGATACCGAGTTTCACAGACATTTAAGAGAGGTGGTAGGCGAATTGTTAAAGTTTTATTTTGTTTAAAAAATATTGGTAACAGTTGTATAGTAGTGTAATGGCGCAGTGGCTACAACTTTAGACTCTCAACTAAGAGGACATGGGTTGGATCCTCTGCTGCCGTGTCAAACTTTGGGCAAGTTTTTTCACTCTACATTACTCCAGTTCACTTAGTTATATGGATAAGTTTGCCAGGGAGATAAGTGTAAAGAGCTTTGTCTTTGAGCAATCCTAACCAAGGATTGTATACTGCGATATAGAAGAACTTACCTTTTAATAAACACTAATATAGCTATTAAAAAGCAAATTAGCTTCACACAATTATGCCAAGCTTAGGAGCCCATGTATCTTAGCTTGTATACCATTTAAGAAGAATTGTATAAAATGATGCTGTGTAAAGTTGTTTTAATAAATCACCAAAATAATAAATACAGTTATATGTTCACTTTTGATTCAGCACATGTAATAATGTTGGAAATGTAACATCATGAATACTATGTTATGTCTACACAATTATTGTGTATCACTCGTCTTCATTAGGTGGCCATGAAGGGATGTTGCACGCGTCTCAACATCTCATCTCCCACCTATTTTGCAGCCAAACTCTCATTTTGTACAACAGAAAAACATTAAAACTAACTGAGCGAGCACCTGTTGTTTGTAGTATAATTTTAATGGTGAGAATTATTTCATAAAGTTATTTAAGAGAAGATTACTTTCAATAAATTCAATCATTCACAGTATGTCATTGTATTTCAGTAACAATTACCACACAGTCCAGATAAGATTCAAAGAAGAATTACGACATCAGTGATTGATCAACAATATCAACTCCACAGTCTGCCTCTTTGCAGATGACTACGTCTTATATGTGATCGTGTGACTCCACCTGGAGTTTTGGCCAGTACTTAAACAAGACAAGGCTGGGTAGCATGCACGACGAGATCTTCAAGGATAACTTTGGAATCTTTGTTATCTACAACTCATGGATACTTCCAAAAATGACATACGCCGCGGAAACGTGGGTCCTGTCCCCCCAGGCTAAGAGCAAGCTAGCAACCACACAAACATTGAAAGAAGTAACGTTAAGCATGACATTGACGGATGGAAAAACAAACATCTGTGTGGTAGAAAAGGCAAAGACATTATTGAACAAGTCAGAAGAAGGAAGTGGACCTGAGCATTTAGAATGTGATGTTGTTCAATCAAGGTGTTTCATGATGCGACTATGAAGTATGTGTTAAAGAAGTGTGGAAGTGTGCTTTCTTATTTTCTAATAATTGGCTGTTTTCACAGGAATAACCATGTTTTAATTACAGAAACATATCCAATCGACTTAAATATAACGTACATTCACCATCGGTATTTTGGTTGATGTTTCGATAGTCAAAACGCAAATATTACGCGTCAAATGTTTGGAATAAAAACGTAAACAGAGACGACGCCAAGTTTGACAGCTAACCGGCACTCATGAGAAGAGGGTTTAGCTGTCAAATGCATTTCTTGCATGAGTTAGTCTCATCACCAATCAATTCTTGGGGTTAAAGTGCATTTGCAGTTAATTCATCAAGGTCTTTCTGTAGTTCTTGTGGGTATGACTGATTGTTAATATCTCTGTATAAGACATAGTCATCTGCAAAGAGGCAGACTGTGGAGTTGATATTGTTAGGAAAGTCACTAAATAAGGAAGAGAGCCGGTCGACATTCTTCTTCGAATCTTATCTGTGGAATGTTTGTTACTTTTTGTGTTAAATATATGACTGGTTGAATTAACTTATGAGTGATTGAATGTATTGAAAATATTCTTCTCTTAAATAATTTTGTCTGAAATAATTCCCTCCATTTTAATTATACTAGAAGCAACAGGTGCTCAGTTAGTTTTAATGTTTTTCTGTTGTAAAATCAAATGAGCGGTTGGCTGCAAAGTTGGTAAGAGATGATATGTTTAGACGCCTGCAGCATCCCTTCATGGGCACCTAATGAAGATGAGTGATACCTATTTATGTAGACATAACATGTTATTCATTATGGTACATTTCCTACATTATTATATATGTGGAATCAAAAGTGAACATACAGCAGTATTTACTATGTTGGTGATTTATTAAAACAACTTTACACAACATCATTATTATCATCGTGGTTGCTCATTTTATACAATTATCCTTAAAATGGTATACAAGCTAAGATACATGCGCTCCTAAGCTTGGCATAATTGTGTGAAGCCAACTTGCTTTTTAACTAGCTATATTAGTATTTATTAAAAGGTAAGTTCTTCTATATCGCAATATACAATCCTCGATCAGGATTGCTCAAAGCGCTTACACTTTACTCTTGGCAAATCTGTTCTATGGAACACCATTTCGGCTTCTCTGGGAAGCACCCAGCAATGCTGCAATTAAAGCGCAAAGATTGTTCGTACACAATTATCTACCACTGTATATAACCATATATTCTTTCATAAAAAATATAGCTAAGTGAAATGGAGCAATAGAGAGTGAGCGAGTCCAGTTGGTTATCGGGTATGTGAAGGTTATTTGTTGGATATTGAGGGTTGTAGGTGGAGGTCCAAATGGTGTAGGTCTATGGATCTGGTGAGCCTGGAATCTCTTGGATTTCAAAACTTAAACGTTAATAGATACACTACGGATTATTGCTATATGCCATTATATATCGTTATACCTAAGTGGACCTGGACAATGACATTACGGATAGTAAAACAAATATCTGGGTGAGAGAAATGGCAAAGACGTTGTTGAAGAAGTCAGAAGACGGAAGTGGACCTGGGCAGTTAGAATGTGATGTTGTTCAAGGTGTTTCACGATGCGGCTATGAAGTATGTGTTCAAGTTTCAAGAAGTTTGGAAGTGTGCTTTCTTACCTTCTAATATTCAGCAATTTTGTTTTCATAGGAAAAAACATATTTTAATTATTAAATAAACATAACCGATTGGCTTATATATATAACGTACATTCACCATCGGTATATTGGTTGACACTTTGATGGTCAAAACGCAAATATTACGTGTAAAATGTTTGGAATCAAAAACATGAACAGAGACGACGCCAAGTTTGACAGGTAACCGGAGTTCATGAGAAGAGGCTTCCAATCGACTCGATAGGCGTCGCTGCGGACTATCAGAATTACCGAATGAAGTGTGTTCAAGAAGTTTGGAAGTGTGCTTTTTTATCTTCTAATAATCGGCTATTTTTCAAAGGAATAACCATGTTTTAATTAAGAAACATAACCGATCGGTCTATTGGTTGACATTTTTATGATCAAAACGCAAATATTACATGTAAAATGTTTGGAATCAGAAGCGTAAATAGAGACGACGCCAAGTTTGACAGCTAACCGGAACTCATGAGAAGAGGGTTCCAATCGACTCGATAGGCGTCGCTGCGGACTATCAGCATTCCCGAATCTGTGGAGAGCACCTAACCGTCGTGACGTCATGCTTCGTCATAGTATTTCGATGGCTGGGAGTTTTTTTGGGGTAAACCGCTGACGTTACAAAATTGAGTATATGTGGAAATTATTACTTTATATTAACTCTATTAGGTGTACGCCACGAAACCGGTCCCTTTTTGCCCTTTAAATATGTCACTGCTCGTTTCAAATTATATTTTGTAATCCAAATTCAGCAATTTTGTGTTTGACACCATTGCAGTTTTAAGACCAAAACACAACTTTATTTGGACACGCAACATTTTCTAAGATTATACCAATTTTACCGCTGAAATGAATAATTTACAACATAGTGGGCGATAATACAGGACGATTTTACATTTTTGCGCTAGTACGGTCATATAAATAACATACAAAGACAGGTGTAGCCCTTATAAACTGTTGACTAACAGGCCTTTTCACAAAACGTTTCTTTATACCCAGAATCGCCTTTGTGGTGATGACCTCTAAACCTCTCATTACTTTTCACAGGCTTGCTGAGCGCGAAAAAATGTAACGATCTATATTTAGCCTTTTAACCGATTTGTAGCCTTTTAAAGACTCATTCTATATTTAGCATTTTACAGACTTATTTATCGTTTTACAAACTCATTTGAAAATACAGATTTTTTATTATTCTGATTACGTCTATGTAACATTTTGAAGGCTTTAATTTGTATTTTTATATAACGATTGGTTAGATTAGTCTTATATCTGAGAAGTAGTCTGATTTAAAGCTATCGCAATTTTAGAATTAGTATGACCTTATACTCTCATCTATTTATTTATTATATATTATTTATTACGTTTTAGTGCTATTGATCCATGCCGAGCATTAGAACACTTACATTATTTTAGAACATCTGGCTGTTTCTCAGTCACTAATTATTTTATGATACATTAATTTTATCACTTGAGCACATTTTGTCAAATATCACCACTGTTCTTATTATGTGTGACATATCTAAGCAGTCTGTCATGCCTTAATCTTTGTTTCATCCGGAAATTACTGCCAATACCCCGTTCCATGCCAACATTTAAATAAGTATTGATCTTACTGCTAGTGGGAGATGTCAGTCTAAATCCTGGACCTGTGACCAGGCAGAACATTCGTCTGGCAACCACTAACATTCATTCCATTCCAGAGAAAAAACGCCTCTATTACCGATCTAATAATTTCTAAAACAATTTATATTCTTGCCTATTCGTATATCCCATTCTTCTGGAGAAGGAGGCATGGAAGGAAATTGACAGTTACTTGTTATTTTGTCTTTGAACTGGTTTATGCCAGGTAAAAGTTTGATACCAATATATTTTAAACCACACCTTTTAGGGTTTGCAGTTTGCTAATTTTAAAGAAATAAAACATGTAGGACATTTGAGTATGTGTCGATTTATAATTAAGACAGTCAAATAAGTCATATTACTCTGATAATACACAAAGTTATGCATATCTATCAAATACACACAACATTTCATTTAATCATCAATATTTAGCTTACAATCAATATCTGAAAACCCTCTCGTATATCACAAGCAATTTATTTTAAAAAGTTGTATCTTCTTCAGAAGGAAGCATGGAAGGATATTGAGAGTTCCTTGTTATTTTATCTTAGAATTGGTTTATGCCTAGTAAAAATTTGATAACAATACCTTCTAATCTACATTGACCTTTTAGGGTCGGAACTTTGCAAATTTTATTGAAATAAAAAATGTATGATATTTGGGTATGTGTAGATTCATAATTAAGACAGTCAGGCATGCCATATTTGCTTTGATAATACACAATATTATGCAGATATATCAAATATACACAACAGTTTATTGAACTATCAATATTTAGCTTGCAATCAATGTCTAAAAACCCTCTCGTATATAAAATATTTGTTGTATTAAAATTGGGGCATCCAGACGTATGCCATTTTTGTGGTAAAGAAAGCTCGGAAGGATATTGGGACTTACTAGTTATTTGAGTTATAGAAATGAACTAACACCTAGAAAAGCTTTTGTGATAATACAAGCTACGCCTCATCGACCTTTTTCGGTCGGACGTTGGTCATTTTTTTTTAGAAATATAATAACGTACAATTTTTGCACATGTATAGATGCATACTTAAGGCAATTGGGTCTAAGGTGTATGTATTTTGCTCATAACCAGGGTCTAAAAAAACCTCCCGCGAGGGATATTTGGAATAAATCATGATATTTATCCTTGCTGCACATTAACCACACACTGTATTTACGTTCAAATTGATTGCAGTTATGTAATCTATATATTATAGAGAACAACTACACACAATGTTATTGACACATTCAAAAAAGTGCAGAAGATATTGACTAGTGAAATGTGAATAACATATTTATTTTTAACAAGTTGTCGAAAAAGTATCAAATTTCAAACTGCTGTAACTTCAAAACTATTCAAGCTAGAACGCTCAAAGTTTGGATTCTTGCTAATCTTACCAAAGGTTCTCACCATATTGATCTATTAAAAAATATAAGAGATGACAGCAACCAATTTCTGGAATTTTGTTGCGTTCACTCGGAAGGACCCATGTATGTTTAAGGTAATGTAAATATAGGCAAAGATACAGCTAAAAGTATAACGGCAAAATTAGAGTGGGTCCGATTGCCTCAGCGATTGTAAAGTTTAGATCTATAGCTATCCAGGAAATATTATATGTCCAGCGTGAACAAGCGTTGATCAATATCTCCGCTTTGGTAACTAGTAACAAAAACTATTTTTTTTATGAAACATCGTAAACAATAAGTCATTTTTAAAAATAAAAATGCTATATATCCATACCTTTTTCAAAACGCGATATATCCATGCCATTGTTCTACAAAATGACACAAACTGGCGCTAAGCCTAAGACTAAGCTACGCAAGTTGTCATTAGGGAAACGTTTTACACTACTCTCAACAGTTTTTAAAATGATATTTGATATAGTGTTAAAACCAGTAATTGGTTAAAAAAAGTTACATTGTTAACCCAATTATAAGACTGAACATGATTTTAACGAAACTGTCATTAGCATAATTCATTGTTCACGCAAACACGATTCATTTCAGTCATTATAGCATATGCATGACGTGATGAAACATCTAAATATGAATATTTGTTTGCTTGAAGAGCGTTTGCAACATTGTGTAAATATATATTACCATTCCATGGATTGATGGGACAATCAACTGTGAATATTGCTATGTGCCTATGTCATGTCAGCGTTATAGTATTTACGAAGTGTTGAGCATACAGTGTACTGCGAGCAACTAAACTATAACTATAGATACAACTACAATTAATGTTTGAGTGTTTCAATAAAACAAACATTTATTGAAAGAAAATACAGCTAGACAATTGTTGGCAATTCTGGTTTCCAACTGATGACAATTTACAAATTGCCTTGCATATTACCTTATATTATTTTATATAGGTATAACTATAAATGTATACGCGTAATAATAATAATATATAACACAATACTATATAACACATTTTGTACTGATAAAAATCCGTAAGTAATGAAGTCTTATTCTAACTCTCTTACATGTGTGTTAAATGCTGTGGAAACAAATTAACATACGCGAAGCCGAAGCTAGAACATAACATTTATGTAATTAAGTACCACGAATTTTGACCTGCTCTGAATATTCTGGAGGCGACACAGGCACAAGTATAACTTGACAGATTACATGAAATAAAACCCATACTATTTATGGGAAAGTCTCACAAGATTGCATCAGTCACAAATAATGTTTTCAATTTATAATCCGTCGTCTTCAAACGTGCCTTACACCACCCTGTAAGACCTGTTATCAGTGTTGGCTTCTGTCATTTTCCGTCTGCCTCAGATCGACTAATTGCTATCACCCAAGCATTATATTTCCCTTTATATTTGGGGAAATCCGTGAAAAAGAACAGGCATTTATAATCCATTATAAGTGGCAGTAGATGTCTTATTGTTTGTACACGCAGGCATGACTAACTTGTTCTGAAAAACCGGATGTAGCTTCTAGGCCCGGTAGCACGTGCCATCTGGCGGATAACTGCATGAACTATAAGTCTCCCATTGTGACAGGAAACAATGTAATAAATAATAACTTTAAATAATAATAATATTAATTGATGTGACAACGGACGTTCTATTATAATTCCATATACAAAAACACACATTTAGTCTTGATTATCAATGCATTTAAGTGAAGTGGCAATAGACCAATATATATATTAGTATAGTTAACATTTTGTTTAATAAACAATTAAACGTCCAAGCGTTAGCAGTTAACCAAGCTACAGATGCATTACGCATTGCAACGCCCAAATCCGTGGTAAGTACGTTTACCAGCGTTCACTTCAACTAACAGTAGTATTATGTAGTCATGATTATATAAACAAATATATAGCTGGCATGACTACACTAAGTGTAAAAGTGGCACGCTTTAAATATGGTTAACTTAAGCTACACAAATATTGCAACTTATTTCGTTATTCAAAACTGACCTTGTCTGCGTAAGCATAGCAGTTTAGGCTTGGCATGTTCCTTTGCTAGTAATCTAGCCTGATTTCGGTGGTTGCAGCGATTTTGGTGACCGAAATGTATTTGTATTCTTCTTTTCAGTCGAATTATGTTTCAAATGGTTTGGGGAGGCTGAATATGTGGTCTTGCAAGTTATCAATTGTTGATTTCACTAGATGCCGCCAAGCGGTTGCTGATTCAGTGAATGGATTATAGATTTTAAAAACAAATACTCTCTTGTGTTTGAATTTAAGGCAGACACATCGCATTTTAGGAAAAATAGATTACACTACGTCGACGCGAATCTGAACTAAAGCTTGCTACATGCATAAGCTTTGATTGATTGATTTTATTTAATATAAAATGTTTGCACAGATATACATAAAACATAAATACATAGTACATTAAATATAAGAATGACACAAAAAAGTGAAACACTTATTTCCATTGTTTGGTCCCTGGATTTCCATTGTGGTCCATGGCGACATGTTAGTCTTAAAGTTTGGCGTTTGTCGCGTTTTGCCCTCAGGTTCAAACTCTAAATATTGAAAACATAATTCGCCATTTGTGAACAGAACGGACCTTGACATTATATAATACATAATTGCAAAATGTTACGCCATTGCTTGATAGTTTTGTTTATTAACCTTTTATTAATTTCTTGTTTGCTATCTTAAATGGTGCCTTGGCACACCTATCGTCTCCGTGGTTCTGATGCAGCTGGGGTGGAGTTAGTACTCATTATATCAGCGTGCCATATGTAAATACGGTTAATGCGACTTTTGAATTATAATGGTATTTAAGTAAGGTGAAAAACACAATATTTAATAGTACCATTTACCTTTTTGTCAAAGGGATTGTATGCTATTATATGAACTCTGTGGATAGCTAAAACGAGGTAAGAATGCTTTTGAACTCTGTTGATAAACTAACGACAATTACTACTAGTACTACCAGTGGCAGTGTCTTCGTACACACACAAAATATTAAGCAATTTAAAAAAAAGTTAATACTGGCCCATCAATTGAACACATGAATCAAAACATGCCGTGTTTTCAAAAGCTGAATACACATTTACTAATTCTTTTCAATCAGATTCAGACACTTCATTGACAAGTAACATTGAACGCGCACGATGGAAGTTTTTTGTTATGGCGTCAACATACATCATGTCATGATGATAAATCATGAATATGTAGATTCGTCGCTATCCCATCCTGCAGACATTATAAAACTAAGCTATGCAAAGGCAAAGTGTAAATTTAGGCATTTAGCAGCCGACAGACAACACATTTTAAGAAAATCGTAATTATCTTTATATAAAATGTTCAACTTGGGAGTCTTGGTAACGGGGCAATCCATGTCAAATCAATCAAGAATTTACATGACCGTCTTCGATTTTGATGACATTTTGTGTGTTGGTTTTTGATCACGAGTCTATGTGTCAATTTTTAAGTCCATTTGACCTTCAGGTTCAGAGAGAGAGAGAGGGTCATCAAACTTTGACCCGACCTTCCAGGTGTCATAACTCTACTTCTAGGTGACCTACATATGTCCTGTTGGTGTCATTTAAAACTAACATAATTGGCTACCCATTTAGACAATTCACCTACCAATCTTTAAAAAAATGGTTTGACTTTTGAACTTGACCTAGCAAAAACATGTAACTTCCGATTGTTTTATGTTGAAGCATACATAAATAGCAAGAATCTGTAGAAGTTTTATTGTGCGCAATTCAATTGAATACTTCAGGAGGTTTGACTTTTTAAAACATTTCTTGCACCACATTAATGCTGAAACATACGCCAATAAGTAATCTTTTTTATAATGCTTTGTTAGCATGCAAACGGTGGCTAACGTTCTATATTTTGTTGTTGCTGTTATTATCATTACTATCCAGTATCCACACATTGATGTCATTATGTGCTGGTGTACTTTTGTGTGTGTGTGTGTGTGTGTGTGTGTGTGTGTGTGTGTGTGTGTGTGTGTGTGTGTGTGTGTGTGTGTGGGTGTGGGTGTGGGTGTGTGTGCATAATTTATATTCAAAATGTGTACATTCTGAAGCAGGAGGTAACAGGCATAATGACAATGGAAACTGGGATAACATTCTTTATGGCCAAGAGATGATAACATGATGTTAATATGTAAGACAGTAGGTAATATGGACAAAAATTGATGTAAATATGACCATGACATACTGATTAGACTTAACTTGAGAACCAGTAAGATATATGTATTAGATATGCAGGAAATGTGTTCTGATACATAAACGTGTTGGATTCTCTTAAGTAACAGTAATACATTCACCATGCTGGTTGAGAGCAGTTGGTAAGTAACATTTGTTAAATATTATTACTTTAGAATATGGTCACAGCCAAATATAGATTGGAACCAGCTAGAAGCTAACATTACCCAAGATCTTTATAGCTAAACAAATTATGTCAATGTAAAATCCAGCAGAATAGGCTTAATGAATGAAAATCCAGTGGAGACCAAAGCAGTGTGTTACATGGACAACGTGTACCAGTGCTGTGTTCTGACCAATTATATATTGTATATCAAGTAAACCAGCATATGTAGATTAAGATATAAATTAGTGGATAGTAAAGGTGATAACAAAACAAATTAAATTATGATATCTAGAAAGTCACCAGGTAGTCAAGTTTAGATGAAATAGTTATGATTTATATACAGACATTTTTAACATCAGAGATAGAGGTCATCAAAATGACCTGACCGTGACTAAATGATGGTCAGATTGACCTAAAATATGGTTGGTTTATAATATACGAACTAATACACATTTGTCTTTAAAATATGTCATGGACAAGTAAATTTCACCCAATTGTTTGCATGATGTTTTACACATGCACGCTCGCATGCACGCACACACAGTACACCAGAACATAATAACATCATTGTGAGGATGCTGGATAATACTGGTGATAACAGCAATAAAAAACCTAAGTCGTTAGCCATCGTTTGCATGCTTACAGAGCATTATAACTATACTTATTGGCCTATATTTCAGCAGTAATGCGGTTCAAGAAATGTTTTTAAAATTCATAACTCCTGAAGTATTCAATTGCGCAAGATAAAACTGCTACAGATCCTTGCTATATATGTATGCTTCAACATAAAACAATCTGCGAAATCGGAGGTTACATGTTTTTTGCTAGATCAGATCAAATGCCAAACCATGTTTAAAAAATATATGTTTAACATCATGGTGGGTGAATTGTTGTCTACATAGGTAGACAATCCTATTAGCTTTAAAATGACACCAACATCACATATGTAGGTCACTTAGAAGTGGAGTTATGACACCTGGAAGGTCGCCATGATGACCTCTATCTCTGGACCTGAACATCGGTGGGACACCTAGACTCATGGTCATAAACCAACACACCAAATGGATTGATTTGACACAGAATGCCCCTAACAAATATCGTTATCTATCCCAAGAAGGGCAACAACTAATCGCTACAACAATTCCCTAATTCCGTGGTGTTTAGAGCATTTTGAGATCGGCTAGAGATGGACAAATATTTTAATAGACAGTTTAATTTGATTATCATTTTACATTTATTTTATAGTAATGTTTATGTAGTGTATTTTAATGTATATGGTTTAAAAATATGACGTAGTTTTTCCAATATTAATGTTTATGTTTAATAGGATATGCTAACGTTGTACATTAATATGATAGTGCATGGAATTGTTGATTTTAGTATGAATGTACATGTACAATCCAGTTCCCATATAATAAACTTATCTTAAAAGGTTACAAAAGTGCATAAATGTGTATTTATTTTCTTAAATTAAGACTTACAAATAAGTAAATTAGTTAACTGGCTATATAAAGTTAAGCTGACTGTTAAAACGTGTATATATCTAGTTAAAGTAAATAAATAGTAATAAATATGCATGCGACATAAACTAAACTGAGTGAAAATGTATAATGGCACATACAAATATAAAATAAAATTAACTAGATAAGAGAGAATTATGACTTATATGTGGTATACATTATATATACCACTAAATAAGTAATACATTAGCATGGCGACATATGGTTATTACAACTAATTGTTCAAAACATCAAGTATATCCTGGCCTGTGGGTAAACACTTTTTTTTCAAACCTAGTTGGTCTATATTTAATACGTGTAAAATGTTTGCCAGAGGAAAGACGTTCAAAGTGATGTTTGGCTGAGTGGGTTGCATCCCGCACTATGCTCGTGGATTTTTAGGCGCAGCAAACATAGTAAATTGATTTGAGGTATGGCAATTCGTGCTCAGAGATTTTGGATGGTCACTACTTAATTGTAGCCGATACTTCTCTTCATGGCTGGCGCTACAAAACCATACAACAATTGAAACAGTGAAGATGCTTTCAATGATTGCGCGGTAGTGTACACATCTCTTTTGTCTTTAGGGTATTCAATTCCAGGTTAGTATCTGCAGACCAGTCAACCATGCTCTTAACCTCTCATCCGCATTCTCAATGCAACCCCTCACATAAGATTTGATTACAAGGATAGATTGGTTCACGAAGATAAATTCATTTGTGAAGATAGTAACCAGGAAGGAGGATATCCAACAATCTTATGGGTTATTCATGATAACAGATATCCGGAGTTAGAAGAGTTATTGAGTTTGACACATTGAGAATAAAGTTAAGGATACAATGTCATTTGGCAGGATATACATTCAACAATGAAGGTCTATACAACAGTCTCGGTGGGATGATGGTGTTGAATGCTTAACTGAAGTAAACGAACTTCGCATACATTCCTGGCCTATCCAGGTGCTTCAAAGTGTGGCGAAGGCCTAACTCAATTGCGTCGTCTAGTGATCTGTCTGTCAGGTATTCAAATTGTCCAGAGTAGTCCAGAAGACCGTCGGTGGCCGCTTGCGGGTGCGGCGTGAAGCCTTTTGTTGTCTATCAAGTGTCCTCCAACGTGACAAAATTGGACCTATACTCACATTTCATCGATTCTCTGATGCTTAGCCTTATAAGATCTTCACGATCGTAGGTACTTGCATATACTGTAGTTCTTACTACGAACACGATCATTACGAACATGCAAATAAATATCCTATTTTAAATACATAGGTAGACCGATATTCAAAACCAGTAACACTTATTTAAATTCCACGTGCGTCCATTGGTTAAGGTATATTTAGGCGAAATAAAAATCGCAGTGGTGGTACTATTTAGCAATATTGCCACCCGAGAGTGAACACTAGACGGCAAGTGGACAAGGAATCGTTCGGTTTATTGAGAGTCCAACCCATATTATATGTATATCCCGCCCTTCTGAGGTATTTGTCGATGTTGTTTTTAAAACTGCCACAGGAAAGGTTACGACATGGGGCCAATGAGTATTTTTATGCAATGTATCAAAAATATAGTGTTCACAAATCTAAGTTTGCATCTTCGTCAATCAGAGTGTTTATGTAGACGCCAAATGTACCTGTTTCGCCTATTGGGTGTAACATCTAACGGTAATTACTAGCGATATCCGTAACACTGGGGAGCGTGTTCGATTGGAGGGCAAGTTCTATAGTAGTACATATAGTAGTGGTACATTGAAATGTACCAGTACCTGGTCAAATATCATGTCACTGAAATGTAATGTTTTTGGCGGTTTTAACAAAACGAAACCTGACCACGTTATCTCGTAATTTTAAAAGTCTACACGGTGCAACACGGCTGCATGCAACACGAAACTCGGTGACTTGCGACGTGGTCGCAGCCAGATCGCCTAGTACCTGGTATGCCCAAACAATGGGGAACCTACATAACTAATAACCCAAGTGGTTCGGTTACGCAACTCGGGCTGCGTGCCGCCAACCGCCGGCGTTCCGTTACCTCGTTACGCCGCATTCATTCATTATATCCAGCAGTTGTTAACACACGTTGTAAATATGCCTTATAGTTATGACAGTTCAGAGCTGAAAGATGAACTGAAATAAAATGTTAAAGAACGCGAAGAACGCGAATACGTCACAGACCCGAGTTGCGTATCAGTGCCCCCTAACGACCATGTAGTTTCCCCATTGCTTGCAAAGTTCTGCGTCTCGTTTAGACGGCGTCTTACGTTGCAATGTGTCTTTTGGATAGGAAACATTCTATATTGTACAACGATGCCTGTTGATTGCATGTACTTTGTCAAATCGCAGGCAGTGACCGCGAGTGACTTACCTCATTTGAAAGCATTGCAACAAGTTTATTGTTTGGCAAATTGCTAAACAATTAATTGCCCTTTCTTCGAACAAAAACATTGCGTTTTTTTAAATACATGACGACTACCACCATTGCGGGTCATGTTAGCTCCATCGCACTGAAGAACCGTTACGTATTGGGAGGTAGGTATCGCTGAGAACATTCGAAGCGGCGCTTACTTGTGTTATCGTTTATATCAACAATGTTATGCCATTACGGGCTATACGCCTAATAGAATGAGTGTACTTTTCTTATGAATATAATTATTGGGATTATCAGTACTGCTGTGATCAATATTCTGTTACCAAAAAAAATTATTCAACACGTAATTTATAATAAAAACGCTATATTAATAAAATTATAAACGTTAGTGATTCGCATCTATTTACAGTAGATTCGCAGGGGGACTCCAAAGAAGCCTAAGACCGGAGGCATACAAAATGACAATACAAAGAAACAAACAAAAAGAACATGTTGTAGAATTATTCTGAAGTCGGAGATAAATGTGTTTATTGAAAAGCAAAGTGGACAGTAAACAAAATAAATAAACCCTCACGTAATCTGCATAACCTGATCGTGGGTCAAAATCGATATATCACATACCGAAATAGTATTGGCAGGGTGTGTAATGTTTAGGGAAAATAGAATAGGAATAAGGGTAGGAGGAGTTATTTTATATATTAAAAAATTCATCCAAGCATTTAAAGTAAATTGGAAAAAGAACAGAATGCGAAGAAGCTGTTTTGTGTAATATTGTTACAAGAAACTAAACATTAACTGTCTGGCTAGTTTATTTAAGTCCAAAAACAAACATTTAACAAGATTTAACAAGATTTAACAAGATTGCCACCTAGAGATTCAACTCTAGATGGCAGGTTGGACTAGGAAGCCATTTGGCTTATCGAGAGTCCAACCTATCTATCTAAGTATACCCCGCCCGTCTTAGGTATATGTCTATTTAATTTTTAAATATATTAACACTACTAGCACCTACACAATCAGCTGATAATCTGTTCCATTCGTTTACTGTTCTTTGTGAAAATGAAAATTTTCTAATATCCAGTCTACACTGCTTCTTTGCTAATGTAACTCCATGTCCTCTAGTCCTTCTCTCTTCCTTGACTGTGAAAACATATTTCTGTCAATAGTTTCATACCCATTCAATATTTTAAACACCTCAATCTGATCTCCTCTCAATCTTCTGGTTTCTAGTGTTTTAAACCACATTCTTTCAGACGCATTTCATAACTAATATTCCTGAGTTTTGGTATCATTTTGGTGGCTCTCCTTTGTACTCTTTCTAGCATATCAATATCCTTCTACGGCCTCCATGCTTGTATACAATATTCTAAGTGAGGCCTAACTATTGTTTTATACAGCGGTATTATTAGTTCTTTTTCTTTGTACACTATATTTCCCTTAATTTAAGTTGTCCTTCATGTCAGCACTAATAGTTAACCCTAAGTCCTTTTCCTTTAAGGTAGTATTTAGTACAGTATCACCCATTGTATATTTTGCATCTTCATTCCCATGTCCTGTGTGAAGGCACTTACATTTCCAAAATTAAACAGCATTTGCCACTTCTCGACCATTCTATCAACTTATTAAGATCTCTTGTAAATGCTGTCTATCTGCATCACTTTTAATTTTCCTAAACACTTTTTTGTCGTCCGCAAACTTCAACACCTTGCTTGTTATGTCATCATCCAAATCATTGAAAATATTTAAGAATAAAATAAAAACTGATCCCTGCGGTTCCCCCCTCAAAACCGCTTTCCCGTTTGAAACCTCCCCATCAACTACTACTTTTGTCTTCGACAAAAACCCTTTTTTTATCCCGTTTATCATTCCCTTTCCTATGCCATGGGCCTTTAGTTTAAAACTTTTGGGGTGGCACTTTGTCAAAGGCTTTTTTAAATCTACGTAGATTATATCTACTGGTGATCCCCCATCTAGCCACTTTGTGACATCTTCCAAAAAAAAACATATTTGTTAAGCATGACCCCTTTTTTTTAAAACCATGTTGAGATGGTTTATCAATTTATTTTTAACAAGAAAATCAACCAGGTGATCTTTAATTAGTCTTTCTAATAGTTTGCAAATCACCGATGTTAAACTCACTGGTCTATAGTTCTTACTTGTTTCTCGACCTTTTTTAAATAATGGTATAATGTTTGCTTCTTTCCATTCTAACGGAACTGTTCCCTCCTCTAATGACAAATTTAACACGTTGCAAGCGGTATGCTGATTTGTTCTACAATTTCCAATAGTAATTTGGGGGAATCCCATCCCCCCAGGTGATTTATTATCCTTCATATCTCTTATTTTCATAGCTACCATTGTTGGGGTTACAATTTGTTGTCCTAAATAGTCAAACTCTCTCCTTCGAAATTAGTCTCAAGTACTGGTAATATACTAATATCTTTCCTGGTAAACACCGAACTAAAGTACTCATTTGGTTTTCGCCATTAAGAATCCCTCTGTTATTATGTTTCCATCACTACCTTCTAGAGGACCGACATTATCCTGAACATTCTGTTTACTTCGAACATACGCATAAAAACTCTTGCTGTCATGTTTTATATTAAAAGCAATTTTTTGTTCGTAGCTTCTCTTTGAATTTCTAATTTCACCTGTAGCTTGATTAAGTGCTTCTTTATAAATGCTATAGTCTTATTCACTTCCGGTATGTCTATATGTCTTCCACATCATTTGCTTGTAGTTAATTTTTCTAATGGCTTCCTTCGATAAGTGTTTCTTCTTTGACCGTTTCCCCTGTTTTTTCAAGGGGACAAATTTGTCAACGACGCAGTCAATTTCACTTATTAAAATATTCCAGCATTCTGTTGCTGTCTTATTCTTCAGTGTGTTATTCCAGTCTATCTTTGCTAAATAATCCCTCATGTCCTTATATCTTCCTTTGTGAAATTTTTTCCTGTACCTTATTTTTCTATTCCGTTCTCCCTTTACTTTGATGATAAAATGTATCTGGTTGTGATCACTACACCCCAGTGGCTCACATATCTTGACATTATCAACAAATTCCTTCTGTGAGCTCAATACTATGTGAGCTCACATACTATTCTCGCCCCTGGTTGCTTCTAACACATGTTGAGAAAGGAAACTATCTTGTACTAAATTTAAAAACTCTTGATCCTCTCTCCCGGTACTGTGTAGAGATGTCCACTGTATATGCCCATGGTTAAAATCCCCCATAATAATACAGTCCCGTTTACTCACTTCTTTGATAGCGTTGTGTATTTTTTCATTCTCTTCCATGCTTATGTTTGGATTCCGATACACTAACCCAACAGTTAATGTTGAGTTTCCTGTAACTATGTTACACCAGGCAGCTTCTTCACATTCTGCTTCTTTTTCTAATTTTATTTCATCAGCTTGGATGGATTCTTTAATATATAAAATAACTCCGCCTCCCCTTCTTCCTAATCTATCTTTCCTAAACATTACATACCCTGTCATTCCTAATTCGGCATCTGATATATCGAGTGTGGCCCAAGATTCAGTTATACCTATTATGTGAGGGTCAATATCTTCTACCATAATGTTTAGTTCATTTCTTTTGTTTACTATGTTTACTAAACAAACACATTTATAACCACATTCCGTAGGGCTTTCCAGGCTGTTCTTTGCTGATGTCTTTTTGCTATCTTTATCTATGCCTCTAGTATTTGTCTTCTCTGTGTATCCCCCCTGCGAAACTAGTTTAAAAAGTTGTAACCTGTTCCATTATTCATCGATCGAAGAAGGTTCTCGGAGAACATAAAAGATAAAAGATAATGAAACAGTACAAAATGCTATGAAAGAAATGAGTAAAGGAGTCAGTATTATTACTTAGATTTAAAACAAAAAACCTTCGACAAAGTGTCACATCAAAGATTAATACTTAAACTAAAGGCCCACAGCATAGGAAATGGTGTAGATAATTGGAGAAAAATGGCGAATTGATAGAAGACATCGTTTAGTAATTGATGGGGAGGCTTCAAAATGAAATAGGTTTTGCTTGGAGTACCACAGGGGTCAGTATTGGGACCTATTTTATTCTTGATATATATATATATATATATATATATATATATATATATATATATATATATAAATATATATATATATCTTTTGGATGATGGCATAATAAGCAATGTGTTGAACATGACACAAATACGTTTAGAAGGTTGAAGCTGATGGAAATAAACAGCAGATATGGGAATGAAGATATACAGTGGGTGATACTGTATTAAGTACTATCGCAAAGGAAACCTATACATTCTACACAAACATTGAATACAAAATACATCACATTTTCAAAAATACAGCATACAAATACAGCACTGTGTCTGAGTAGGCTCTATATGTGTACTAGTAATACAAATCAATATTAAGTAAACATATAATGTTCAAACCCCGTCATGCGTGTCCGTATGCCATTACTTACTCCTCACACAATTAAAAAATGTGAACTAATTTTTTTTATATACATTTTCTATTGTAGTTAATGGAATTCCAGAAAGCATGGCAAATTTGCAGACTGAACCTAATGGTGGATTACACTATATGACCAGTAGCAACTTCATGTAGAAAGACTGGGTGTGACAAATCACCATCTCCACATTTGGAAAACTTTCGTTGTTCCAGCAGCATTAATTACTGCTGGTTGAAAACAGGATGTTCAACTCTTGTTTTGACAACTGTTCAGAGTTATATTACGAACATAGCAAATGTATCCTTGGTGTACTCGATGCTCATCTTACAAGATAAATTAAATAATAACATTTGGCGCACAATAAGTGTACTTGAAAGGTCATATTATAGCAGTCGCAGCATATTGAACGTATTTTTTCCTATGTAACAAGTTGCGATATACGCGCACAGGAATGCATTTACATTTCGTATAATTTACATAACAAATTGGTTGTGTATATTACACAGTAAAACGATTGTGGAAGCGTGATTTCAGAATGCAAGTTTAAATCTTATTTTATAACTGTTCCCACACCTTTTAAATACTTTCAAATGATGTAGCACTTAGCATAATAAAACAAATATTAAAGCGTGTATTTATATGTACTATTTTGTTAATGCTATTGGCACATAAATATCCCAAAACATTGCCTCTACCACCAATGCATTTATAGTCAATGAAATGTCATATTAAAAAAATAAGCACAATTTGTTAGATTACATTAAAACTGTATTGATTAAAAATGCAATCACTATGAAAGTGTTTTCTATCCCGGTCTGAAAATTGGCAACCGTATCTCGCATAAACTCGTTCCCACACCTTTCCCCAGTGATGCTATGCTTCCGTTGCTATGTGTAAGAGTGATATCACACGGTTGGCTGGGCACCAGTTAACGCCCGTTGCAACAACCGTGTTGCATAGTATACATATGCAAGAGGTTACGCATGCAACTTCGGTGCAAGCAACATCGTTCGGCCTTGATATGTCTTAATCGCTTCGTTGCTTGCATCGGCGTAACATGGTGTACACCCTCCTAAACTCTTGAGAATGATACTGTAAAACGCAATGAATATCCTAGGTGAATGTTTCCATAGATACCCATCCGAAACGACACTATCGTACGGCACTGCCTGATAGTGTCACTGTGCATGATATGTATGTCCCACTAGCGGGTCGCTTGGTGGCACTTTTCCATTTCAATGTCGGTCTGCTTTGCACAGGTATGATAGCGAAGTTTAATGCTAGCTATGTCGCAGTCAAAACTTACACCTCTTGTGAGGCAAGCCTAATGATTTGTCGAACTCTGACTAGGTTTCATCAGCGGAACAAGTCGGGACGTAAACAATAATTTGGATAGGTAGTGGAAATATGTCATCGTCAACATTTTATGGTTTATTATATTAATGCATACAGTTGAGTCTATTTCGCCAGCACACACGCACAAAATAGATCAGGATTGTAATACCTCAAACCTATGTAATGAAGGGTTTGATTGCCAGTAAAAGAAAGATGTGTTTAGATGTTTATATAACACCAACATGTACTGCGGAATAATACATGGTTACTGATAATACCAACATGTTAACCTGAGCAGTACCGCCCTCAGTGGCATCCAGTAACGACGACAAGAATGACAACAACAAGAACAAACCGTTTATTTTGATATCAAAATATAACAAAATAATTACGCAAACACATATATGCATTTCCACAAATAAAAAAGGTATATACATATGTAATCATGTACAAACTATCCTTAATTGCTTATAGCCACGGACTCTTTAATACAGGTAAGTGAATTGGAGCAATGTTCGATACGGTAGTATGGGATTCGAATCCGGCTTACCGTAGTAGAGTCCGAAACTCATGACACTACGCACGTGTTACTATACAGTAACACAAGTAATGCAGATTTCTTATACACAACGAAACTTATTCGCCAGAAATGTTTATGTAAATAGAATGAATTTAGTTTTGTTAAAAAGTCTTCCAACTTGATGCACTTGCTCAATAGTAACGTTAATTAAAATATTACAGTGAAATAACTCTCAATCTCTCATATACATTGTATACTATTTAAATTCAATGGTGTAATACATATCACATCCACATAATTATGAATCATGTTTACCAAAACTGTTGGCGATTATGGCCCCTATATATTATATATATATATATATATATATATATATATATATATATATATATATATATATATATACAATATTAATATATTGGTAAACAAATATTGATGGTACATTTTGTAAAAACAAAGTTGTACAATTTCGGATATTTATAGTAGGCCTATTGCCTCTAAGAAATAGCGACATTATTTGAATATTGTATATTTTGAGAATTGTTATGGATATGTATTTATAACACCACATAATTATGCGAAATGTTATAGTAGAAGTGAAAATTCAAGTAATTTTATCAGGGTTCAAATTGGTCTCCATACACCGACCGTCTACGTTCATTGCGTAGTTGGTGGATGTCTTCATTTCGATGTAACATTTTTGTCTGCATGGAAACTCTAGGAAATGCCTACATCGTTACACTCGTATTTGAATATTACTCAGCATGGTAGCATATTTTGAATGTATTGATTGTATGACTAAACTAGAGGCAGCATTATTAACTGTAAATTGCGGCTACACTTGTAGTTACCCACCAAACAGGCCGGAAGCTATGCATAAACACCATATTCCGGGATAAACTATATTCTACCCTTAATAACAAATTATTGATGCTCTTTCAAATGAAGGTACTGTCAAATATGTAAATATCGTATAAGAGTACACGACATACAACAAAGCCTATAAAAGTACTATTTTAGGGAACTCCCGAGGATACGCGATTTGGATAGGTTGCTGTAACGTGACGTCCGTCGTGTTTTGCGAAATCTAGAGCAGCGCAGTCGTGCGGAGTCGTGTAAATAACGCTGAGAACGGTGATGATCCCGGTGTGGTGGCCCCACATTCGGCCGGGACCAGATTCGGGTAAACCAATGTCCCATGCACGCGCAAGCATAGTCTCGCTTGTATCTGCTATGACGTAGCGTTGATGACATACGCCGCGCCAGGGCCGAGTTTCCTAAAAGAAAACACATACTGCGCATGCATTTTTTTAAATTAAAAATCGAATAATAATCATATTGGAATAATTTATGTATTACTTATAACGGAATCGATGTTAGTAACAACGGTTAATTATGGCTCGCTACCGTCGTGGTCTAGGGTTCGGCAGAATCATGTAGAATCTGTGCCCGGCCGAATCTGGGACCATGATACCAGCAACGTTTTCCATGACTAGCGTCATGTACTAAATGTACTAAAGCCACGGGTTTTGAAACAGATTACGTGTATACCAATGCACAAGTGCCGGTCGTGTTCGAAGTAATTATTAAATCGTACCATTTACAAGCTAAGGGCTTCTGATGTAGTTATTTGATTATTAAATCGATGTATATCTGATGTTATCTATTTTCATCATCGCTATTATGTTATACATATAAGTTTATATATTCACACAACATCGCATCTACCAGGCAATTTTACATTCAGAGAGAAATCATAATGCATAATTTACACCAGATAGGGTTACGTGTCTACTTCAGTGTACCGACGAAATACAAAAGCAGTCCCGAAGACAATTAACATGATATTATAGTAAACTGCATAACGTTTCATTATGAAAATATATATATATATATATATATATATATATATATATATATATATATATATATATATATATATATAGGCCTAATAAATTAAAACAGTATAAAGGAAGATATAGCGGAAGGGTAAAAATCCGTTTGTATTGTGTTTTTATAAGATTTGACAATAATCTTTGGCACTGATGACACTTTCAAGATATATTAGTATTGCCGTACTCAAAATGTTATGAATACTAATATGTTTGTGCCATTTCTGTGTAAGAACCAATCGGTAGATTTGACTGAACATGCAGCCATGTTCAAAGAATGCGTATAAAGGATAATGAACAACGCTTCTGAGATAACCACCACCCAATGTCGGAAATGACAGAGTTGGGAATGTGACGGTTCTCAAACAATATAACAACTGTCACATATTAACTACTAAATGTTATCGTCATGTGACGGCAATTTGTTATAGTTATTTAATTGTTTATTCGTTTGTTGGTGTTCTAATTTATTTGTGTACTGAAATATGTAGATGCACTATTTTAGTTTTCTACTCATATGTTCATGTACTCGTCCTCTCGTGTACTCATCTTCATATAACCCAGTGTTTATTTACTCGAGTACTCATTTATTGGTGTACCTTTCAACTCTAGATTGCAGGTGGACAAGGAAGCCCTTTGGTTTATCGGGAGTCCAACCTATCTAGCTAAATGTACCCCGCTCTTCTTAGGTATATGTCGATTTTATTTTCAAACATTAACACTACTACCACCTACACAATCAGCTGATAATATGTTGCATTAATTTACTGTTCTTTGTGAAAATGATAATGTTATAATATCTAAGTCTACAATGCTTCTTTGCTAACGTAATTCCATGTCCTCTAGTCCTTCTCTCTTCCTTAACCGAGAACAAATATTTCTGTCAATATTTTCATACTCATTCAATATTTCAAACACTTCTATCTGATCTCCTCTCAGTCTCCTGGTTTCTAGTGTTGTTAATCCACATTCTTTCAGACGTATTTCATAACTTGTATTCCTGAGTTTTTGTATCATTTTGGTTGCTCTCCTGTGTTATCTTTCTAGTATATCAATATCCGTCTTGCGATATGGCCTCCATGCATGTATACAATATACTAAATGAGGCCTAACTATTGTTTTGTACAGCGGTATTATTAGTTCTTTTTCCTTGTACACTAAATTTCGCCTAATTAATCCAATAATTTGGTTTCCCTTCGCTGCTGCAATTCCACACTGCTCTGATACCTTGATATCAGCACTAATAGTTAACCCTAAGTCCTTTTCCTTCACAGTAGTATTTAGTACAGTATCACCCATTGTATATTGTGCGTCTTCATTCCCATGTCATGCGTGGAGGCACTTATACTTCCCAAAATTAAACAGCATTTGCCACTTCTCAGACCATTCGGTCAACTTATTCAGATCATCTTGTAATTGCTGTCTATCAGCATCACTTTTAATGTTCTAAACACTTTTGTATCGACCGCAAACTTCAACATCTTGCTTGTTATATCATCATCCAAATCTTTGATAAATATTAAGAATAAAACAGGTCCCAATACTGATCCCTGCGGTACTCCACTCAAAACCGATTTCCAGTTTGAAACCTCCCCATCAAATACTACTCTTTGTCTTCTATCAATAAGCCATATTTCTATCCAGTTAATCATACAATTTCCTATGCCATGGGCCTTGAGTTTAAGTAGTAATCTTTTTTTTTAAATCTAAGTATATTGTATCTACTGGTGATCCCGCATCTACCCATTTTGTGACATCTTCCAAAAACATAACATATTTGTTAAGCATGACCTCGCTTTTAGAAACCTATGTTGAGATGGCTTTATCAAGTTATTTTTAATAAGTCTTTCTAATAGTTTGCAAATCACCGATGTTAAACTCACTGGTCTATACTTCTCTGACTCTGATCCTTTTTAAATAATGGTATGATGTTTGCTTCTTTCCATTCTTACGGAACTACTCTCACCTCTAATGACAAATTGTACAAACTTGCAAGCGGTATAGTAATTTGTTCTATAATTTCCAGTAGTCATTTGTGAGGAATCCAATCCACTTCAGGTGATTTGTTATCCTTCATATCCCTTATTTTCTGAGCTACCATTTTTGGGGTTTCAATTAGTTGTCCTAAATAGTATGTCTCTCTCCCTTCGAATTTACTTTCAGGTACTGGTAATGGACTAATATATTCCCTGGTAAACACCGAACTAAAGTACTCATTTAGGTGTTCTGCCATTAAGAATCCCTTTGTTATTATGTTTCCATCACTACCTTCTAGAGGACCGACCTTATCCTGAACTTTCTGTTTACTTCGAACATATAACAACTCTTGCTGTCGTGTTTTATGTTAATAGTTAATGTTTTTTCATAGCTTCTCTTTGAATTTATAATTTCAGCTATAGCTTGGTTAAGTGCTTCTTTATAAATGGCGCAGTCTTCTGCACTTACAGTATGTCTATATGTCTTCCAAATCATTTGCTTGTATTTGATTTTTTATTCTGGCTTCTTTCGATTAAATGTTTCGTTTTGGACCGTTTCCCGTTTGTTCAAGGGACAAATTGTTCAACAATGCAGCCAATTTCACTCTTTAAGATATTCCAGCATTCTGTTGCTGTCTTATGCTCCAGTGTGTTATTCCAATATATCTGCTAACTATTTTATCATGTCCTTAAATCTTCCTTCGTGGAAATGTTTCCTGTACCGTATTTTTCGATTCTGTTCTTTTACTTTGATGATAAAATATATCTGGTTGTGATCACTACACCCCAATGGCTCACATATCTTGATATTATCAACAAATTCCTTCTGTGGGCTAAAAAGAAACAATGTCCAACAGGTTCTCTCCCCTGGTTGGTTCTAACACATGTTGAGTAAGGAAACTATCTTGTACTAAATTTAACAACTTTTGATCTCACTGCCATTAATATGTAGAGATGTCCACTGTATGGTTAAAACAAACCATAATTATAAAGTCCCGTTTACTCACTTCCATTATAACGTGTTGTACTTTCTCATTATCGTCTATGCTTATGTTTGGACATCGATAAACTAACTCAACAGTTAATGTTGAGTTTCCTGTAACTATGTTACACCAGACAGCTTCTTCACATTCTGCTTCTTTTTCTAATTTTAGTTCGTAAACTTGGATGGATTTCTTTAATATATAAAATAACGCCACCTCCCCTTTTTCGTATTCTATTTTTCGCAAACATGACATATCCTGTAATTCCCAATTCGGCATCTGATATATCGGTTGTGGCCCAAGATTCAGTTATACCTATTACGTGAGGGTCAATATCTTCTACAAAAATGTTTAGTTCATTTCTTTTGTTTACTAAGCTCCTTGCATTTAAACAAACACATTTATAACCAAATGTAGAGTTTTCCAGACTGTTCTTTGCTGATTTCTTTTTGCTGTCCTTATCTGTGCCTTCAGTATTTGGCTTCACTGTGAACACCCCCTGCGAATCTAGTTTAAATAGTTGCAACCTGTTCCACTGTCCATATATCGAAGCAGGTTCTCAGAGAATACTGCTGCGCCCTTTCCGTCATCTCTCACGTACATGTCTTCTTTCCAAACAGAGTCTCCACACATCTACGAATCCAATTCCTGCATTTTCACACATCTGCTCTACTAGAGGGTTGATTGCCATCCTCTTGCAGTTTCTATATGTTGCTCCCCTTACCGCAATTACTGGCAAGATTCCTGAGAGAATAATTTGTTCAACTCTTGTCTTCTTCATTTCGCCTACCAACTGTTTGTATCTCTGCACTATTCTAGTTGTCCCCTCCCTGTATGCATTGTTCGTCCCTACATGTACTAATATAGATCCTCCCTGGCCAATGTGTTCTCTACCCTTTCAGTCACATGCTCTATCCTAGCCCCCGGAAGACAAACAACATCTTCTCCCTTGCTTAATGTCTTGTCTGTCTTTCGCAAAATGGAGTCGCCCATAAATACCCTTTATGTTCTCAATGCCCCCTCAATCGCTGCCTCAGATTAGCTCCTCCATTTTACATCTACACGGTCGTTGACTTTTCCCCTGCCGCCTTCTCTCTTGTTCCTTTTTTCCGGCCGCTTTTTTCCTGTTATCCATGTTATTGACTTATGTTTTTACACATCTACTGTCAGTTCCTTTCTTTCCTTAACCTTTCCTCTTGTCACATGAACTTCTCTCATTTCCTGTCCCCTTGTCATCCCTCCTTCTCTACTGTAAGTTTCTCCCTGTCACCTTCCTGCATGTCATGTTTTCTGCATTTGTTTTCCTTGCACTCGCCCTTCCTCCTCTCAGTCTTCTGTCCTGATCATTCTTGCCACTGCAATGCTCCTTCTCACTGTCATCGCTCTTTATTCCATCCGTCTCTTTGGTCATTCTCGTTTCCACCCCCTTCATACCGGTTAGCCTCGCTAACTCTGCTGTAAGATATTCCACTTTCCAACACCGCATGCACTGGAAAGTGAAATCTTCCTCCATTGTCTCAGCCCATAACTTTACGCATCCAGATAAAGCAAAATTTACAAAGCTGTGGCAATGGTCACACACCAAGTGCCTTCACTTGCCGCTTGCAAGGGGCCATATTATGATTACCCAGGTACTTACTCAGAATTAACTCAGTCGGTATACCAACTTAGTCTTTATAATGACTGTTTAATGTGGACAGTAACTGTAGTCTGCAGCTCACTTTATGCTATACACAACTGGCAATTTTAGTCTACTGGTACCGTTCCCTAGCGGATACGTTGGATACTACCTACATAAACATACTAGGGTTTTCTACTAAAAAGCTTGCTTATTATTTTTGTAATAACAATGCTACCTGATCAAAGTATTATCTTACGTATGTGTTATGCTTAGTACTTTATATGTTATATATTCTATAAAATAATCAGATTTGCTAAATCTTGTTTACAAACTTGTCGAAGGCTAGATTACCCCATTATCACCCTCTATACTAATCTGTTCAAAATACTTTTAACTAACACACATTTACCAACACTTTATATGAATAATCTTCACATGAGAATAATACTGTAGCTGTTATGCTAATCTTTTTGTCTTTCGCAAAATGGAGTCGCCCATAAATACCCTTTATGTTCTCAATGCCCCTCAATCGCTGCCTCAGATTAGCTCCTCCTTTTACATCTACACGGTCGTTGCTTTCCCTGCCGCCTTCTCTCTTGTTCCTTTTTTCCGGCCGCTTTTTTCCTGTTATCCATGTTATTGACTTATGTTTTTACACATCTACTGTCAGTTCCTTTCTTTCCTTAACCTTTCCTCTTGTCACATGAACTTCTCTCATTTCCTGTCCCCTTGTCATCCCTCCTTCTCTACTGTAAGTTTCTCCCTGTTACCTTCCTGCATGTCATGTTTTCTGCATTTGTTTTCCTTGCACTCGCCCTCCCTCCTCTCAGTCTTCTGTCCTGATCATTCTTGCCACTGCAATGCTCCTTCTCACTGTCATCGCTCTTTATTCCATCCGTCTCTTTGGTCATTCTCGTTTCCACCCCCTTCACAATACCGGTTAGCCTCGCTAACTCTGCTGTAAGATATTCCACTTTCCAACACCGCATGCACTGGAAAGTGAAATCTTCCTCCATTGTCTCAGCCCATAACTTTACGCATCCAGATAAAGCAAAATTTACAAAGCTGTGGCAATGGTCCCACACCAAGTGCCTTCACTTGCCGCTTGCAAGGGGCCATATTATGATTACCCAGGTACTCATAATTAACTCAGTCGGTATACCAACTTAGTCTTTAGAATGACTGTTTAATGTGGACAGTAACTGTAGTCTGCAGCTCACTTTATGTTATACACAACTGACAATTTTAGTCTACTGGTACCGTTCCCTAGCGGATACGTTGGATACTACCCACATAAACGATTTTACTCCATGCCTAGAGCTGCCTGGTGGGTGCAGCTAGAAGTAGGCGCTATTAATCATACACATATAAGTGAACCCATCACAACAAGTGCATACCTAATGTAACTAAAACTGATACTTATGATACTCATTTCAGATGATCGTCTACTACGGCTGGTTGTGTCTCTTCTCTGTCGTCGTGGTCCGTGTGGATACGGATATTCTGGATCCTGGTATTATACATCGTCTAATCCAAGAAATTCCGGCAGAAGTGTGAAAGTTTTACAGGTTAGATCGGGTCATATTATGTGTATCAATTTGTTGTTATACATATACAATCACAACTCGTGCTACTCACCAGGCGCTTCTACTAAATAGTAGTATCGTTGTGTTGACCAGTGACGTGTCCAGGAAGGGGTACTGTAATGCTTCTGCTAAGGATGCGCGAGTACATGTGCCGATGTTAGAATAAAATACTGAAGTTTATATTACACCATTTCCAACAGTTTACGCATGATGGCGACATTTGTGAATGTGGATGTAGGGAACATATTCTCAAGCACATTACAAACCGAGTGATGACATATTTTCATAAACTGAGATTAAAGGCAGAGAATATTGTCTCGAGCCTTTACTTTCTACTTATTGGTGTATAGTAGTCGATTTCGATCACTTTTCGATCACTCATCATTTACACGCGATTGCAGAGTTCTGTCATTTCCGTTGTGAACTCCAGAGAATAGATCATGTTTGAGCAGGGAGAGTGATTATCACACATACGACACCACACATATTTTGCAAGGAAATATCAATAGGAATATTATATTGTTAATAGTTGTAGTACGACATGAACACATGACAACCAGTGTCTACTTCAAGAACTTATCATTAGTGTAGCAATATTTATCTTATATTGATAATTAATTAATATTATTGATGTAGCAGCTTTAATTCCATTCTTCAAGACAGTCACGACCATGGATCGCTTACTTAAAAATCACTATATATATAGTACTATCGCCGTCAGTAATATAATCATATGTTATTAATATAATACACTAAAAATGTTATTTAATGAAATACGTATTGGCCAATTTGTTTCATTGCACATAGAACAGTAACCTGTTGCCTATTAATAGCTACGTAAAACCAAACAAAATAGATGCTGAACACATGGAACATTTTTGCATTATGTAGGATATTTTGTTTAAGGAAATGCACTATGGTAAACATTACTTTTTTGGGGCAATTTATGTGTGTCTGCCATTTTCGGGTTTTATCGTATTCACGTAAATTTATTATCTAACTATCGATTTATGTACATTACAGTAATAAGCATATGCCACAAATGTAATAAAACACGCTTTTATAGGCCCCCTATCGTCTTAGAGTTATTGATTTGTTACAGTTACACAACTCTGATTGAAAAACAAAACCGACTTCGCCGCCATATCTGTCAACAAACCCTCCCTATGTTTGGTACCCTTGGAAAGGTTTATTTCCGCACGGCACGTTGGATGTCATCCTATAAATATAGCTTCAGAAATTCCCACTTATATTCGACTAAAAGCGACTTCTCCAAACTAGGAGTTTCCGCGGTTGTCCTTAGCCGGTGCTAAGCACATGACTGCATGTCGGTCGCTTATTGGCTAGTGCTGTCACGGGAAGAACTTTCCGCGAAAACGCCATTGTAGCTCGCGCCTCGCTTCGCTTAGTATGTCGTCCGGTTTTCGCACAGTGTCCGAGCAACTTGTGAATCAAAAGAAGTCGTTTGGAAGGAAGCCAACGAGTCGACGCCGACACCTTAGTTTAGCGCGTTCAGCCATCACGAAAAGGCAGAAAAGTGGAGATGAAGCTGGTGAAGCACTGCCGTCTTCGACTAATTTGTCGCCAAACCCAAGAGCTGTCAGTGTCAACAACGGACCCTACCGACGTAGCGTAAGTCATCATCCTGTATTATTGTAGCGCATATTTGGATGTGTTATTTTATCTGACATATATAAATGACTATTTGTTTTACAATTTGTATAAATATCGATGAGTATAACTAAGCTAATTAGTAATGCGTTGTTTGACCTTGTTTAGGTCTTGCCTAGGATAGGCATTTGTTTTGACATGCTGACGTTGTCTTTGTGACTTTGCCTTTGTATTATTATGTTACTTCCTACCCTGTGTTTTTTGTTTGCACTCTAAAAATACAAAAACATTTCTAATTAATCACTGCATACATGCTTTCACTGCATACATGACTGCAGTTGTTTAGGAAAAAATCTTACTGCCAGACGTTGGATATTTTATATCTTTATTATCTCCTTTTTCTTGAGTCAATGTAGACTCTGTGTTCCAGACAGTACTATACTATTTTAAGTGGGGACGTACACGTAAAAGTAGACTTGTCTTAACTTCTGTAACGTTTATCGAAAGTACGCCTAATAAGGTCAAACACTCTGTGGGCCTGGGAGGTAATGTTATTTATTAGGTTATGTCATGACATTGTGCTAGATATAGTGACACCAATGTATCGCTACTTTGTCACCATGAAAAGTGTACATCTTCCTGCACGAAAGTCATCATCGACTGTGTTGCGATGGAGGGTATTTTCGCTTTTTTCAGTGTTTTAAATTTCGTCTGCCATTTGACCATTTAAGGAGTCAATTTATGGATAGGATTTAACAAGGTCTTCGGTAGCGATACCGAGTTAGATTCGCAGGAACGACCGGGTCTGAAACCATGCTGGGGATCTTTAAAACTAATGTAATTGCCCTAATGCTCCATGGCTTGGCCAAATTAAACTATGTTCAATCAACTTGCTACCGATTGATGTGGTAGCCACTGGGCGATAATTAGATGGTATGGTCCAGTCTTCTTTCCTGTAAATTGGGGTTACATTTGCAGTTCACAATGTGAAGAGGTTTGAAATTTGATTTCATTTTTTGAAGAACTTAACACGTATCAATTGTGAATATTGCAAAATAAACAATAACAATTCTTATGCAGGTTGACACAGTGTCAGACTCTCTGGAGCCAAGTACTTCAGCGGGAGCCTCCACCTCTGCAACCACCTCGACAACAACCCGCATCTCTGCTACGAAACGCAAGTTCGACGTCATTTCACCGTTTGAATTTGGTGTTGAACATGACGGCAGTGAGCGCAGTGAAGCTATCGAGACCTGCATCACACTGGTCAAGGGCCTGGCCTGCCTTGAGTGCATATCTCCATCACTAAAGGTTCGTGCCGCCAGTCATCGCCTTGGTGTGGTGTGTGCATATGAGACTTGGTGCACAGAGAGTAACGCTGTCATTAACTCGACGCAGTCATCCGAACGAGTTGATGGATCCACTGCAGGAAATGCCTCATTTGTCGCGGCTCGCCAGACTGTAACTGCCACGATGGATATGGGTGTGTGGCATGCAGGCTTGACGAAATTATGTCGGTTTCTGGACATGGTGCCGATGTCACAAGCGATATATACTAAACACATTCTGGCGGTGACATATGCTAACAACTGTGTGGTGACGCGTGTGTTGGATGCTGCAGCCGCTACTGTCCGTCGAGTCTACCGCGAGATAGACTCGTCACTACAAGAAGATGCTGTCATCGACCAAGTAGTGAGTCTCGATGGTTCGTGGATGACGCGCGGGCACAAATCTGCCTACGGGATCGGCTGCGTCATTGACACTATGACCGGACTCTGCGTCGACCTAGCCGTATTGTCGTCGTGCTGCCAGCGGTGCTCGTATGCATGGAGGCGCTATGGGAAGCATTCGCCAGAATTCGGTCGAGCGCCATGGATTCCGGAATGCAACGATTGTGTCGGATGGGGATGCTAAGGCGTTCAAGCACTTGTGTGACCGACGAGTGTACGGCAACGTGGAGTTGAAGAAAGAAGAATGCATCAACCACGTTGCCAAACGCATTGGAACTGCGCTCCGCAAGCTGCGTGCTTCCAGCAAGAAGGTTGGCGTCATCATGGGAGGACGTGGCCATGGCAAACTGACTCTTGCAGCAATCGACAGGCTGGAAGGCAAGGCTGTGCGAGGACACCCCAACAACCTGGATGCCATGCGAGATGCTGTGTGGGCCACTTTTTACCATGCAACGTCGACGGACAGCACGACTACTGCGTACAAAGGTACACAGCCCAGTCGGAGGAAGTCGCGAAACCAGTGAGAGAAGTATACGAGCGACTCTCTCACGATGACCTGCTGACCCGCTGCTTGCGTGGGCAGACGCATAACCCAAAAGAAAGTCTGCACTCGAAGGTGTGGGCGAAGTGCCAAAGGCAGGGTTTGTGTGGGTGTGCATCGCGTTCTGTCTGCCACATATGCTTCTGTGGCAGAATTCAATGTGGGAGTGGCGGCTACGATGCAACACCTATTTGAGGTAATGGGTGTTGGACAAGGGCAGCAACTGGTGGCATCCGCAGAAAAAGACTGATGCGAGGCGGCTTCAACAAGCGGAAAGAAAGATGACAGCTTCGACCAAGAAAGCGCGATTTGCTCGGCGACTTGCACGACAAGCTGAAGCCCAGTCAACAGCAGACTATGCTGCCGGCGCCTTTTAATTGGACATGAACAATGCATAACACTGTAGCAGTATTTTGTATCTATTTACTTTCGATGATTTACACATCAGTTCTTAGTTGATGTGTGTCTCTATTAATGTTTTCATCTCATTACTTACTCAGTGTGTATATGGTGTATACCTTATGGAAACATATTCGGCTCACTTGTTAAATTTCAGGAATACTACTCATTTTTTTGCATGTGAAGATAACATAAACTAAGTAACTATGACGGTTTTCATATATACGGCGTATCTAACTTGTATCATATTTTATGCTACTCTGTTATTTGTATATAATTTTTATATCACTAGAAAGAGTAATAGCCAGAGAACACAAGTTTAATTTCAGAATTGTAACTGTCTGTATTATAGGTAAAACTTAATGCTGGAACTTTGACATCGATTTTCAAAAAAAAGTGTTTTTATCAACCTGACTTCTCTTGTTTTATCTGTATCGGCTATTTATTTATATAATCTTATGGACTTTTCGGGATACATACTTTGTGCATATGCACATGACTTAATAGATTCACTTTTCAGGATAAACATGTAGATAACAGTATTTTATAGCAAATTGTTTTCGTCACAAAATAAAAAAATCATATATATATATTTTAACTACCCACACAAAAAGGTGTATCATTCACGTCGTGTGTCTATGTATAGACTACGTGTGAGTGAAGTTACACTAGGTTTAGCCATGCCATTATCCTGATACATAAATTCTCGTTGATTTACTGAAAATCAAGATGGATGCTATGCTGAGCGCCACCTAGTGGCAGAATAAAATTATAACAACTTTGTAAATTCCTATTTATAAGTTACAAACACTATGTTCAGATTTCAGCAAGCTGGGTTAATAAAAAATACTTTTCACTATATGGCATTACCTTAAATTCTGGCAGCGAAAGTTTCTTTATAATACAAACATAAGGCAAAGTTCTTAACCTGCCAAGTGCATATGGAAGTGTTTGATTTGTGAAATATGCAGAAATTGTAGTGAAAGCCATGTATTATAATCAACATTGCAGGCAAATGTAAAGCTTGACGGAGGTCATGCAAGGTGGCTAATTGTGACGGTCTAGATAAGTCAATTGACACAACCGCTACGTTACCAGCTCCTTCAAACCATTAAAAAACGGCGTGCGTTAAGACATTATGTCATATACTTTAATTATATTCTGTTTCGCTCTTTATGACAAAAACAGAGTTTCAAAAATTGCATCTGTTCGCGGGTATGTTTGAGCGAGGAGTGGTCATGTGTGAATTATATTACAACTGCTGCATGACAGCTCTTGAGAAAAATTCCAATACACACACACACACACACACACACAATATATATATATATATATATATATATATATATATATATATATATATAATTATAATTCTTGTAAAGTCAGAATTGCAATAAAATATACAACGGAATGTCTAAACGCATCACGAGTTATATTGATTGCTTGACGGAGCTTTTGCTAGACAACGTGTGATGGATTGATCAATTGCTATATCCTTCAGGTGACAAGTTACTTAGCAAAACCTCTGCAAACGATACACAAATAGGATGACGATCGCGTGGCGATTCTATGCATTTCGTCGTATTGTTTGCTTAAATTCTTGTTTCAGAAGATGTTCTTTATGACAACTACGTAATGGAAATGTGTTAAACGTGGCACAGGGGTCCAACAATGCTGTCATGCCGGAATTTTTACGTCATTCACATATAATTTTGTAATCGTTACCAGTACCGTTGGCCAGTGTCACAGAATGCACATTTACTTGTTTAGTTTGAAATGTATGGCCTACCGTAGCCAGTTGCCCGTACGCTGTTATTATCAACCATTACGATTGAAGATTGGGATTCGCCCCTTCCTTAACGGTTACCACATGACTACTATAACAGAGCTATTAGATCGGAGCTGGGTCACTCCTCCCCTGTAGAAACAAACGCGCAGAGATCTCGTTCAATCTCTGCTATAACGAGAGCTAATCCATCCGAGCTGGGGCTTTTAAACACACAGCACCGTCACACGGATGGTATAACACTTAAAACAGATACAGTACTAAACGCGCGCGCGCTTGTTTAGGATGAGTGCCCTAGCTCATGTCTAACAGCTATATTATAATATGGTGTCAAGGTGTTGGACCTATCGAAAATGATGGAGTAATTAGTAAGTAAAGAAGCTCATATGAAACCCCCAGAATGTATAATTAGAAAGCTAATGCAGCAGAAAATGGGAGTCGATGGTATCAACTGTTTGAGTTGTACATGTTCGCCATCAAAGCGGACTCGAAACTAAATCGTACGAATATTGCCATTGATTTCGCTTTTACAGGTCCTACTCCAGACGTTGTAAATACTGACTTTCCGGAAGTGAATTCTCAACTCGTACCGTTTCAGCTAGCCACAACCGCTGAAGTGAGAAAAATAATAATGTCGTCCCCAAGTAAATGCTGTGATCTCGACCCACTCGCTGTGCTCAAGCGTATTTTCTGATGATTTTAAATGTGCGCATGAAAACCCAGTTCTTAAGAAGGCATCTCTGCCTATAGATGACCTAAATAGCTACATATCCATTTCGAACCTGAGTTTTATTTCAAAGGTATCTGAAAATGTTGTGGCTAACCGTGTCAGGTATCACATCTACATACATGACGTATCCAATGTGTTGCAGGCTGCGTACAAACAATGTTACTCCACATAAATTACTACTTTAAACGTACATAAAGGCATTATTCTTAACATTGATTATGGCACACAGTTACCACACTCACCGGGCTTGATCTATCCGCTGAACTTGACACCATTGACCACGATATTCTTATTAGACGTTTATCAACTAGGTGCGGCATCTCTGGCACAGCGTTGCGCTGATTTCTCATACCTGACTGACAGACGGCAAACCATGAAGATAGGAAACTGTTTTTCAGATATGCTGCCCACCTCATGTCATGTCCCACAGGGTTCTGTTTTGAGACCATTGCTTTTCACTCTACACAACGCCACTAAGCTCTGTTATCAAAAGTCACAACTTTGATGATCATCACCGTTTTCTTACTCCTAATTAGACCGTTATTATATATTTATTTATTCTGTCATCTCTGTTTACTTTTACATTGTACATTCCGCTACTGTGGCCAGTAGGCCCTACTTGATAGCAGCTGGTAAATGTATGTTCGTTTTGTCACGCATGGCGCATAACAGACAGTTGCCCTTATGCTGTATTTATCAACCAGTCAAAATAAAGATTGGATTCGCCCCTTAACGCATAGCACTTGGCTGTGTCAAGTTGTCTACACGCATAATTATACACACAGTATTACTCTAAAAGTTTGCATGCAAACTAGCGGGTCCGCTGGGATGGTTCGTGAATTTAGATACACACATTCGACCAGGGATTGGATAATTTTGTTGGCTCAATATGTCTACACGTTTCGTAGAGTTCCATTCGTGGAATTTCGTATCTTTGGTTAACCAAAAGGTTGTGATTTAAAGGCCATATCCTGGGATGTATGTGTTGTGGTCCATAATAACAAATGATATATGCACTTTCAAATGGTGCTATTGGAAATGTGTTTTAAATCGCGTGCAAGACAGCGTTCAATATAAAACATAAAAAATGTGTCACTTTACGGGAACTGATGAGTGACAGCGATATGAGACATGTGATGTCAGTCCAGGATCCGGCAGGCCGACACTGTAACATACTAAGAGTTTATGTATGTTGGTGTCCCATTCTGGCAGGAACATTTGCAGATGTAGATGGTTGAAATTGGTGGTGCATATAAAGCTGAAAAGCAAGAGGAAATATTAATTGATAAGTATTATTTTTATGTTAAGGTTATTCATAAAGTAGTACTAGACATATATTCAGTAGTAGTTTTGGTAAAAGATGTGCAGTTAAAAGTATTTTATGAGCATGTGATAATAGGGAAATATCGCCTTCGATAAGTTTGTAAATAGGATTTAGCAAATCTGATTATTTTATAGAATATATGACAGATAAAGTAATAAGCATAACAGCTACATACGTAATAGTCCGTCCGCAAGTGTAATGAAAATTATTTTTGCTATAATCTTGGGAAATGTGTTAATACCATCTAAAATATATCACGGATCAGAAGAAAATGTTGTTGCCATTTTTTCTGAGTGGTCCCAGCTATTGTTTTGGCACAATATAAACGTTGGTGGACATACACCCTATAATAGTCCGTCGGTAAATGTCAAAAAATCAATCTAGTCATAGTTTTGGGTATAATATTGACAAATGGTGTTAATGTCGTCAAAATAGTATTTATAACTTAAAAATCTCTTGTTGCCATTTTTCTATTTGGTCCCATAGTGATGTAGCAACCATTTAAAAAATGGCCATCAAATTGTATTTCAAATACACACATATTTTCAAAAAGGAATATATAAGGACATAAAGAAATATTTAGCAAAGATAGACTGGAATAATACACTGAAGAATAAGACGGCAACAGAATGCTGAAATATCTCAGAGAGTGAAATTTATTGCATCGTCGATAAATGTGTCCCCTTAAAAAGGGGAAACTATAAAAAAGAAACACTTATCGAAAAAAAACCATTTGAAAAATCAAGTAGAAGCAAATGATGTGGAAGACATAGACATACTGGAAGTGAAGAAGACTATATCATTTATAAAGAAGCTCTTAACCAAGCTATAGCTGAAATTAGAAGTTCAAAGAGAAGCTATGAATAAAAAATAGCTTTTAATATAAAACATGACGGCAAGAGTTTTTATGCGAAGTAAACAGAAAGTTCAGGATAAGATCGGTCCACTAGAACGTAGTAATGGAGACATAATATCAAAAGGATTCTTAATGGCAGAACAACTAAATCAGAGGTTAAGTTCTATGGGAGAGTCAGACTATTTAAGACAACTATTTACAATCTCAAAAGTGGTAGCTAAGACAATAAGGGATATGAAGGATAATAAATCACCTGGAGTGGATGGAAGGATAATAAATCACCTGGAGTGGACGGAATTCCTCTCAAATTACTATTGGAAATTGTAGAATAAATTAACATACCGTTTGTAACAGTGTTCATTTGTCATTAGAGGAGGGAGTAGTTCCATTAGAATGGAAGGATTCAAACATCATACAGTCATAGAACTATAGACCAGTGAGTTTAACATCGGTGATTTGTAAACTATTAGAAATATCACTTAGTTGATTTTCGTGTTAAGAATAACTCGATAAACCCATCTCAAGTAGTAGACAAAAGTGCCACATCAAAGATTACTTCTTAGACCAAAGGCCCATGGACTAGGCTAGGATATGGTATGATTAACTGGATACAAAATGGCTTATTGAAAGAAGACAAAGAGTAGTAGGTGAAGGGAAGATTTCAAACTGAAAATCGGTTTTGATTGGGGTATCGCAAGGATCAGTATTGGGATCTATTTTATTCTTAATATTTTCAATGATTTGGATGACGCTAACATGCAAGGTGTTGAAGTATGCGGACGATACAAAAGTGTTTAGAACAATTAAACGTGATGCAGATAGACAGCATTAACAATATGATCTGAATAAGTTGCTTTTAAATTTTTGGAAGTGTAAGCGATTAACCACACAGGACACAGGAATGAAGATGCACTCTATACAATGAGTGATACTGCACTAAATACTGTCGTAGAGGAAAAGGACTTAGGGTTAACCGTTAGTGCTGATATGAAAGTATCAGAACAGTGTGGAATTGCAGCAGTGAAGGGAAACTACAGTTAAACAAACATTTGGGTGTTGTAGTCATTTATTATTCATTAGCTAGTATGTATAATATTATATATTTATTTATTCTGTAATTGCCTACATGGCCTAAAGGTATTTTATATACAACCTAAAATATATAAACACACATTATATAGTTATATTTCTTGACAACATTGACATATAATATAAAGTGTTGAGCCTACAGTGTACTGCGAGCAATAAACTATAACTATATATACAACTACAATTAATGTTTGAATGTTTCAATAACACATTTATTGAAAGAAAATACAGCGAGACAATTGTTGGCAATTCTAGTTTCCAACTTATGAAAAATTACCAATTGCCTTGCATATTACCTTATATTATTTTATATAAGTATAAATGTATATGCATAATAGTAATAAAATATAACACAATAATATATAACACATTTTGTACTGGCGTGTACTTATTACACCAGGTACAAAACAGGACCTGATAAAAATCCGTCTGTAATTAAGTCTTATTCTGACTCTCTTACATACGTGTTAAATGCTGGGGAAATAAATTAACATACGCCAAGCTAGAACATAAGATTGATGTAATTAAAGTACCACGAATTTTGCCCTGCTCTGAATACTCTGGATGCGATGCGCTCCCTCCCTCCGCAAGCACAAACACTGACTACTGACGGGAAATTCTCACAAGATTGCATCCGTCACAAATAATGTTTGCAATGTATAATCCGTCGTCTTGAAAGAAGCCGTATGCCACCCTGTAACTGTAACTGTAACTGTAACTGTAACTGTAACTGTAACTGTAACTGTAACTGTAACTGTAACTGTAACTGTAACTGTAACTGTAACAGTAACTGTAACTGTAACTGTAACTGTAACTGTAACTGTAACTGTAACTGTAAAGCCTGTTATCAGTGTTGGCTTCTGTTATTTTCCGTCTGCCTCAGATCGACTAATTTCTATCACCCAAGCATTATAATTCCCTTTATATTTGGGGAAATACTGCTAAATCTGTGGCATTTATAATCCGTTATAAGAGCAGTAGATGTCTTATTGTTTGTACACGCAGGCATGACTGACTTGTTCTGAACAAAAAAAACCAGAAGTAGCTTCTAGGCCCATTAGCACCTCCCATCTGGCGGAGAACTGCTTGAAGTACAGGTCTCCCATTGCCTGGTGTCGGTACTGTGCTATACAGGAAACGCTATTAAGCTGTCGAGAGTCCGGCAGAATGGTGGATGGTCCAATGGGCTCGTAGTATTCTTGACGCATGTTTTGAGTCATGTACGAACAGTTGATTTATTGACATTTAACTGTATTTTAATGATCAAGGTGCAATTATCAGCAGATCTGCAACACAGGCACAAGTGATATATATATTTGCCGTAGGCGTAGCATGGATCCCAAATTTCAAGTCATACCTGAATTGCTGCTATGTTCCAACAACACGTATCAGTTAATGAAAGAAACAGCATAAATATAACTATAATGAAATCAAATGTAGACGGTGCGACCACGTAGCTCTGTAGCCAGCGAAGCCGGAACCACGAGTGACGTGACATATTCGAAGGCATTTCCGAAATACAGGCTTTCCTATGTTTGCACTGTGACAGGGCACTGTATAATTCCAAATGTATAATTGTTTTGGCTTCATATTTGTCATATCATTGGATAACACACATGTGTTGGTATATTGGTATAATGCTTAGAATTTTAGATACGATGTGACCTTTAACCGTTATCGATACTGTTGGCAGAATTATTATTACGCGCGTAATAAGTGTTGCGATTGTGACGTAAACAAACTGCTACATTGGATACAGTAAATAACGCATATTAGGCGAGTGCCAAATCCTCAAAATGTGCGTTTTTTTAGGAGTTTAAATGCCCCCCGCACACGCACACGCACACGCACACGCACACGCACACGCACACGCACACGCACACGCACACACACACACACACACACACACACGCACACACACACACACAAATGTTATATCATTGTACAGCCGTACATCTCCCCGTCACGATTATACCTGCCGTACAGTTGCTAAGTGGTGCAGCAAGCGTTAATCCGAGGTCAAACAAGGTCACAATAAAACGATCAATTTTATAAATTGGAGCTTCTGAAAACTTCTCGATATTAAAACGGCAAAGTAGCTGTTTTATATTATAACCCATATATTGTTGGAAAGCACAATATCTGATCTCCAAGATAATGCACAACACTGTGCTGTATCCTGGAACAATAAGAATGATGACAAGGTCAAACAAGGTCACCCATAAAATAACGATAAGTGGAAAGGTTATAATACAATGAAGTTAAACTGACTGTGTCTCTGCTTTACAGCGATAGACAATTCATATATACTGTATGAAAGATCAATTTCTCCCCATCAAAATGTGGTGTGACGTGGAGCTGTGAGGTGAGGTAGTTTGTGTGGAGTGGCGTTCAAATAGCGTCACTGTAAATTGATGAACGTTGGAAGATGTCCCATTCTGCAGTTTCATTGGATGCTTATATTTCATCACCTATATACTCATTGACATATTATTTGCCATTTGAAAGCATTGTTTATCCCCGTGACAATTTCTACATTACTGCAACTTCTCCTCCTAGAGTTTTTTCACGTAAACATATTGTTCTGAAACCCGAATTGAAAAAAATAACTATTGTTGCATTGTTCCGTTCGGGGATGGCTAATTTATTGGATAGCGGTAACGGAAAGCGTGTATGGAGATGTCAGTCGGAATTCCGATTACTATAGGTGATTACGGTACCCACTGAATGGCGGTTAGAAGCGTATAACATATTATGTGGTTGTAATCAGAATAATGATTATCTCATAATGGCAAGTGTCTACTGGTAGATATAGTATTGCACCTGTATAATAACACATTGTATTCGTTTCCAGTCGGCCATTTTGAAAAATTTCGAAATTCGACGAAACTACAACTGGACAAAGGAGTATTTTAAAGTGGTTCGTATTCTATACAGAATAAATACATTTTACTTATAAAATCGAACACACCGATTGACTACACTCCACCGGTAAAACATTACAATGAAGCATAATGTCGTAGATTACACACACACACACACACACACACACACACACACACACACACACACACACACACACACACACACACACACACACACACACACACACACACACACACACACACACACACACACACACACACACACACACACACACACACACACACACACACACACACACACACACACACACACACACACACACACACACACACACACACACACACACACACACACACACACACACACACACACACACACACACACACACACACACACACACACACACACACACACACACACACACACACACACACACACACACACACACACACACACACACACACACACACACACACACACACACACACACACACACACACACACACACACACACACACACACACACACACACACACACACACACACACACACACACACACACACACACACACACACACACACACACACACACACACACACACACACACACACACACACACACACACACACACACACACACACACACACACACACACACACACACACACACACACACACACACACACACACACACACACGTATTATACAATATGCCTACAATCAGCACGTCTATATGTGGTAGTCTATTTTGTTTAATTGTTTTACAATAGTATAACGCTCATTTTGCCCTATGCAAAGTACGTATGCACACACAGGCAGACGCGCGCGCGCATACACACACACACAGCACAGGCACACGCACACACACACACACACACACACACACACACACACACACACACACACACACACACACACACACACACACACACACACACACACACACACACACACACACACACACACACACACACACACACACTGTAGACTAGGAAGAAACTGGCCTCGGCAGAGCTCCTCGATTCTGTATTTCCTTTCCCACATATTTCTGTCATTTCTCTAGCACCGCCGTCCAGGCTACATCTCCCTACACTCCCAATACCTCAGTATCGTACTGTTCTTCGCAGCCAGTATGTCATTAACAAACCAGCTTTTCGCCAGATACGTAATAAACCATCTGGTATCACTGTCTATGGATTCGTTATGGGAAACGTTGCTTTTACAATTGGCTAATCGTTGACCGTTTACTGACAGGTTTCAAAAGGTGTTGGTGATACTTTCACTTCACGAGTCAAGAAACTTCGAGAGCTACGTGACGTTGCTGCTTCCTGCTACGATGAGGTTACTACGAGTTTCCAAATTTGCTGTAACAAATTCATAGATTCCATGACATGGAGTGAGAGTCGTCACCTTTACGTAAGTCGACGTAACCATTCAGCACAACCAGTCATAATTTTGCATACACACATAATGCCAAAGTCAATTCCAACGTATGAACTTTATAGTCAGTAATGTTCTCATGTTTTGGCTTAATCACTACCCAAGCAGTCTCGGCTGAGTAGACTTAATGTTATGATTGCTAAATACATTTGCCTTGGTATCTTCTGGAACGCATTATCTTGGATTAACTCAAAACCAACAATACACTACCAGACCATTCATAAGGTGTTTTTTTTTGTTGTAATTTCTAGTCGAAACGTCACACATTACTTTGAGTGTATACAAATGTGAACAATTTCAATATCCCATTGTCGTTGTGACTCATTTTGCTGTGATAGGTCACAAATGATTCCAGATCGACGTTGGAGGTTTCTGCATTAAACCACCTCCTTGGCTACAAAAGGAAGCTAACCCAATGTACCCGACTATCACACTTCTTGAGAAATTCATTAATTTGGGCAACGACGATACTCTCATACACGAGCTAGTCTTCACTAACGACAATGGAATGCACACGGTCTATCCTGCATCATTACGCAGAGAAGACGCCTGTAAGCCATACCCTGATATGAGAAAAAGGTATACTTTTTATATGATATAGTATTATGTAATAAGAGGTCCTTTACTAATATTGCTTGGAGGCCTTCAGTCCTTCTATCTTTCTTATTTATATATGGAATAAAACCAATATTTCTAGAATTGATTGCACGTTACATCATGCAGTATATTTCCATTTACACAAAGGACAGCATTAGGGGCATTCCATGTCAAATCAATCAAAAATAGGGTGAAATTTACATGACCGTCTTCGATTTTGATGAGATGTGGTGTGTTGGTTTATGATCACGAATCTATGTGTCCCACCAATTGTTAGGTCAATCTGACCTTCAGGTCCAGAAATGGAGGTCATCAATATTTGACCCGACCTTGATACCTGACGACCTTCCCGGTGTCATAACTCTATTTCTAGGTGGTCTACATATATGATGTTGGTGTCAGTTTAAAGCTAATATAATTGTCTATCTATTTAGACAACGATTCCGCTACCAAAAGATTGTTTAAATATTTAAAAAAATTGTTTGACCTTTGAACTGACCTAGCAAAAAACATGTAAATTCCGATTTCGCGGTTTTTTATGGCAAATATCTGTAGATGTTTTATCGTGCGCCATTGAATTTATAAGTTTTTTAAACATTTATTGAACTGCATTAATGCTGAAATATAGGCCAATAAGTACAGTCATAATGCTCTGTTAGCATGTATTAATTGTGTGTTGTTGCTGTAAGGTCGAGTCAAAGTTTCATGACCTCTATCTCTGGACCTAAACATTGGTGGGACGCATAGATCATCCTGATCATAAACCAACTCACAGAAGGTCATCAAAATCAAAGACGGTCATGTAAATTCATCATTGGTTTGACATGGCATGCCCCAATAAACACTGGATACATTTATAATTCTCCATTATGAGCTGTGTATCTAGTTTTTGTCATATACAATTGTTTGCAGCACTTGTTCGTATGCATACATATGACAGCACTGACGAAACACACGAACCCCTTGTCAGCACTTTTCATTCATTCGTAGCAGGTTTAAAAAAGGAGCTTTCTGGTGAAACGATTTCTCTACTACAATTCGACGGCAACATCAATACAAATTCACCTGCAATCCATTGAAAATAATATATAACATACGCCGAAACAAATATTGTATACAACTGCAGAAAATAACATTGTATATACCGAAATGTATAGAGAACCGGAGCTTCAGCACTACCCCGAAATCGGAACATTACATCTTTACAATTGTTTAGCTGTTGAATATGTTTTGCGATGATATTCACAATTTGTGTAGCGCCTATGAGAGTATGGTATTGTTGTTTTTGTATGCAATTGTCACTTTATGAACCATAGGTGTATATTACAATTCCTTTAATTCACAACAACGATAAAATACACAATATATTAGATCACTTAACATTTATTTTGAAATCCGGAGCATTTATTGAAACATCAATAACTGAAATATATTGATGACATAGCAAAATGATCATGAAAAATAAAGTGTACACTGCAACCTACGGTTATAGCAGAATATATACGAACGCAATAATGTATTATCTATTGTATCTATTAGCCCGTTACGAACGGTGCATCAATTATAAATGCAATAGCACCAAGATGCCAACATCGCTACATGATTAAGTTTTTTTTTTAATGTAATTGTAGCTTTTTTGTGGTGTGGCTTCACGCGTGGATGATCGACAATCTTCACTGTGGCATGCCGGCGTAAACAAAATCGAATAAAGTAACATGTCAGTACTGTCTATGAATATTCTAACAGGTGACGGTATACAATAAATCTTAATATTGTATTACATTTTAAAATAGAGTTGTTCCTTCTATGCTCAAATATGATGATAATAATAATACAATTCATTTGTATAATGCCCGAATCAATAGCATTGCTCTCAGGCGCTTTATATGCATGCATATACACATAAGGTTCGTATGTCACTCAAAAGAATGGGACTGTATCGCAGGTTGAAACGAGTTTGTCTACGACTATGCGAGATTATTCTATATGCAGCCCCAACCGCAAACGTTTTAGTCGCTCGACTGCGTAACATAACATAGAATACAATATTGGCTAACCACCGATCAATCCAGGTGAGATGCGATATCAGCATCTAATGGACATAGTCTGAATACATCTTGTGACCTGCATGTTGGAAAAAGTGGGGTTACTGTTGCCAAGATGTCCTTTCCAACTACCCGTAATTCATCAGGATGTGGGACACGGTAACATATCAAGACATTGCAAATATGTTATCAACTGCCTTTTTCAAAAAACTCTCATATCCCATCGCAGGGTCCTTTACCATGCCCCTTTCGAAGTACTGCCATGATGCAGATACGTCGAACATAACCTAGTACTATTGACATCAGGGCCCGAGGTTATAAAACCGTACTCAGTGCTCATGCTCAACTCCGTGCTCAGATTCAGATATCATGCTCAGCGGAGAATCCGTGCACACGGTGGTTATAACACGTCTTGAGTACGTACTCAACTGAGCACGCGGTCTTGAGCATATGCTCAACGGCGTGCTAAAGAGGGAGCTCGTTTAACGCAATGACACTGTTTTATTCAAATACGGAAGGGGCCAAATGGAACTCTCTGGTTGACGAAGGTAACAATCTTGTAACGATTTATAAATAATATCAACTTCCGACTATAACACGTTGATGGACGAAGACCTTGGCAGTTGGGATATGTTGGTCATGGAACTTACTTCGCAGTGAACAACGGAACAGAAATTATACACACAATCAAAAGATGAAATAGTACATAAACCAGAGGCCAAGGGCAAGGTTATAAAACCGTACTCAGTACTCCATGCTCAAATTCCATGTTCAAGCCTCGCTTTCATACCGTGCTCATACTCAACGTAGGTCACCAAACTTTCGGTATCGTACTCAGACTTGAGCACGAAACGTCCAAATCCTCCTGAGTATGCTCTCAAGAACGTGCTTAACGCAGTACTCAGACAATCAAACTGCAAAGATAGCAGCTACCGTAGCAATTGGTCGATTTCGTTGTCAGAGTTCGTAATTTTTAACAAGATACGCAGTCCGATTTCAGCGTCCGAGTTGCATACGAGGGAGGTGTTTTCGTTATTGAGATACACAGAAAACTATACTATTCTGACTTTCTCTAAATAAACGAGAGCAACATGAAAGAAGGACAATGTAAAATACTTAGTTAGTTAATAAAAAAAAGGAGAAGAATACACTATGCTCCTTTTAGTCACCAGTCAGTGAGAGGTTTACAGTATTAATATACATGTGTATACTATATTGGTTGTGCCTAGTAATTGTCACAAAGATCGTTAATAAACAATTAGTTATAGTTTAATGGCATCAAAAACATGCTATCTTAGATACAGGGCGCTGCCTTTTTGAGACTTATACGCTAGTGACGTAAGCCAAATCGTTTACGCCACTGGTGCATTGTTGAAAAAGGCAAGGATTGGCGGAATCTTCGCTAATAATTGTGATAGTGACGTCAATAATCCGCGACGTACTGGATACATCAAATAGCATTGGACAGACATAGGATGTTCGAGCGTGCATGCGCCAGTGACTATGCGGTTTACTTCACTGGCGCATAAGTATCAAAATGGCAACGCACGGAATACAACAAAGAGGGTTTCTTGTATAATTACGCTAGCATTATTTGTTTATTAACGATAGTTGTGCACAATTACTATGCACAACCAATATATTATACAGATGTAAGTAAATGCTGTAAATATCTCACTGACTAGAGTAGCCCTTTAAAGAGAACAAATAAAATCGATGACAGAATGAATATTGTAAATTGTGTTAATTAATAATTTAAAAAAAACAGGTCAAACACTAGCCAAAAAGATTCCTAAATATCCCAATAAAGTTAAGCATTACATGAATGAATGGATAGAAGCGTCATTATTCCATAAACTGACCAAGACATATTGGCCTTAGTAAACAATGCTAAAAGTAAAATATCTTGATGATATTAGTATATGCCTAATTAAGATGGTAGTACCACATGCCGATATTGTAGTATATCTTACATATTCAACAATTCGCTACAAAAAGGAGATTTTCCAGATAACATGGAAATTGTGCAAGTAATCCACATATTAAAAAATGATGATGCACAAGAATTGTCTAACTACATGCCAGTGTCTGTTTTACCTCAGTTCTAGAAAATATTAGAAAGTATATTCATAGTATATTAATTTTTCTTGAATGTTAAAAAACTACAATGGGCAGTATGGATTTAGACCAAAACACTCAACTATAATGGCAATATTATAATTGGTAGAGTGACTAACAACAGCTGTGAATAACTCACAATCGGACAAAATAGTATTTTCGAATTTGATAACTTGAATACATTATTTAATTAAATTATCTTTAAATGTGTCTAAAACAAACGCGATGGTTTGAAAAAGGAAACAAATAATAATCTTACAATTAGCATCATTGGAAATACTACTGAAACATTTTACACTACAAAATGTACTGTCAATTACATTGGAATGACTCTAGTAAGAAGATCATAAATAAAACTACTAAGAATGTCTCCGTTATATACTCTGTACTCATCATGCCTAACGTTTTCTTAACTACTGTTGTGAAGTGTGGGGTAATACACTTGAGAACGAAATACCACTGTTATATATTACATAAACAAAAACAAGAATATGTAAACATGACTGGAACACACTTCTGACATACAATACCTATCATTAGTTATTTTAATACTATGTGTACCATATGATTTATTTTATGTTTAAGTTAACAATAGTTTTATTCCAGATAATATGTTAAGTTACTTTGAGCGAGTATGTGATGGTCACAATAATAATGCATGCAATATTAACACTAATAAAAAATATACTATAGCAGAAAGACACACACAGCAGCAGGCATTAGTGTTAAGGGCCCTAAGTTGTGGAATCAGGTACAGTCAGACCTGCAGTATGAAGTATCAGTTTAAAAACCATTTAACAATATTTTTGGTATACAAATACGGAAGTTTGTAGTAACCTTAGTAAAAGAAACAATGATCAATCGTTTTATTACATATAATATAAAGTATATGATGATGTATTAATACAAAATAAATATATAGTAAAGCGTGTAATTGTCTAGTCAGTATTGTCTTTATGTAATACAAGAAATTAGTTTAGAAACCTATTGGGAAATGCAAATAATAAATGATAGACTTCTTGCATTTCCCTTCCACCCACCTATAGATTGTGTTTATTATGGTATAGTGTTTATGTATGCACAACAACTAGATGCTGTGTTTAGATTCATGTTTATATGTTATTTAAGAATTCACCTTGTACAGAATACATATTTTATTGTTTGTTGAATAAATTCAAGTCAATCTACATTCATAATTACATGACAAAATGTTTGCACAATGGTATGTTACATCTGGCAAGGTTGCATAATGTTGGAGTTATAGACCTCTTAATTTAGTGAATTCATCCTGGTAGACAACAATTCTAAATTGCATTGAGCTGTCTTAATAACTTGATGCAGTTACTTAAGGCCAAAGTGTCACACACATTATTTATTTGTATGTATTATGTTCATCTTCATGAATTTTAAGTGTATTGTGTATGAACACGGATTTATGTCAAATTACCCTTTCGAACTGAGGTTTTGCAAATCATATTTCGTCTCAACTTACACTATAGTGGACATGATATTAAATGCCACGGAACTGCATAAGCACGAATTTGGGATAGGCAACGTTATAAGTATATGACTGGATGTTGGGTTAGTTTAATTTCAGGACAGTGTGTTTCTGTATGACGCCCATTTCCTCCTGGCACAACCTATAAATAATGCCTTGTTCCCTTTCAAGTCAACGTTTGAAACTTATTAGAGTGTAACAGAAACACAACCTATAGGTGTGTTGAAAGGAAATGCAAGAAACTAAATACTTATTATTTGTATTTTCATCTAGGTTTCTTAATCTTTTTTTATTACATTAACATAATGTTGACTAGAAAATTACACACACTTTGCTATGTATTTTGATACAATAATACATCATCCTGTACTTCATATTATAAGTAAAGAACATATTGATCATTGTTATTATTACCTTTCATATTTTTATATAAGAATTCTTGTTAACTGGTTTTTAAAGTGATAAACCATACTACAGGTCTGACTGTACCTGATTCCACACCTTAAGGCCCATACTACTAATTCTACTATAATTTATTTTGTAATTAATATTTATGTTGCATGTATTATGATTGTGACTATCACATACCCTCTCAGAGTAACTTAACATATATGATCTGGAAGCGAATTGTTGTTAACTTAAACATAAATACCATACTGTTGAAATTAATCATATCGTATACACACACAGTTTTAAAATAACTAATGATAGGTCTTGCGTGTGACAAGTACCCTTCATGTTTACGTATAGTTATAGGTTTTTATTTTCTGTAACATATATAACGGTGGTATATTGTTCTCATATGTATTTCCCCACACTTCATAGCAGTAATTTAGAACATGTTAGGCATGAAGAGTACAGAGTATATAACACTATTTTACAGGTGGTTGACCCTATTCATAATGAACACATTATTAACCTTTTTGGGGATCTTCTTACTATGATCATTCCAACCTAACTGATAGTACAATCAGTAGTATAAAAGGTTTCGATATTATTTCAATGTATGCAAATTGTGAGAGTGGTGTCATCAGCAAATATTATATGTGTCATAACAGTTGATATGTCATAAAATATAGCCTAAACAAAATTGGACCAAGTATGGAACCTTGTGGTACATCACATGTTATATTTCGGTTAGTTGAACTTTGTGTCATTGATAGATACATGCTGTTTTCTGGAGTTCAGTTGGCTATGTAACCAAGTTTATACTACAATTCTAATGCATGATGTTGTAGTTACTGTAGCAAAATGATGTTGTCAACAGTGTTAGATGCCTTTTTTAAATATGTAAAATTGCTATTTGAGAATCATGAGTTATTTATTGTTGTTGTTAATCTCTCTACCCATTTCTAATATTGCTATTATAGTTGAGTGTTTCGTTTCTAAACCCATACTGCCCATTGACAGTTTTTAACATTCAAGAAATATATTAACCTACTATGAATATACTTGCTAGTATTTTCGAGAATTGAGGTAAAACAGACACTGGCTCGTAGTTAGAGAGTATTCTTGTGCATCATAAACAAATTAATATGGGAATTACCAGCACAATTTTCACGTTACCCGAAAAATCTCCATGTTGAATATGTATTTAAGATATTTTAGAATATTGGCATATGGTATTACCATCTTAATTATGCATACATCAATATCAATGATCTTTTTACATTTAGCAATGTTTACTAAGGCCAAATGATCTTCAACTGTAACAGATTTATGGTTTAAAGACCCTTCTAAACTTTCGTTCTTGTAATCGTTAAACTTATTTGGGCATTTTGGAACTTATTGGCTTGTGTTTGACCTATATTTGAAAATAATTAAATAAAACATTTGCAATGTTTCTTCTGCCACTTATTTTATTTGTTCTGATAAAATAATAATAATAATAATTACATTCTTAAAATTGTCCTTCGTTCATGTTGTTCTTGTTTATTTCGAGAAGGGCAGAATAGTACATATTGTACCTGTATGGCTAAATGGCCGCGACTGTACTTCATTACTCGTCCAACGACAACACACAGTTTTTGGTAAATTTCGTCTGGCAATTTGTTGTGAGCTTGGGTCGCCAAGCATTAAACGAAAAACTCACCAAAGCATAATTATTGCAGCACTATATCGTACTGTCGTCGTCTGCCGCTTAAGTTTGCAAATGTTCAGTAAACACTGCCGTTTTAAGCACAACACAGTGTCTGTCAAAACATTTGTATTACACCACCTCTTCAAATGGATCGACAACACCTCTTAAGCGACTCGGGCTAAAACAAATACGAACTTTGACAACGAAATCGACCAATTTCTACGTTAGCTGCCATCTTTGTGTGTCTGAGTACGGCATAGAGTACGCTCTTGAATATACTCAGGATTTGAACGTTTCGTGCTCAAGTACGATATCGTACTCGGAACGTTTGGTGATCTCCGTGAATATGAGCACGATGTGAAAGCGAGGCTTTAGCATAGAATTTGAGCACGGAGTACTGAGTACGGTTTTATAACCTCGGTCCTTGGTCCTGAAAGTAGTATGCGCTGCTTATTTCCTCCAGAAAACAAACGGCAATATGTAGTTCTCGGATAAATCTACTTGCAAGGTGCTTTCGATTTCTATGAGAGTATGCATAAGACTGGCAATATTCTTATATTGCGTGCAGTTTAGAGGCGTCCATACATTTCAAGAAATCGTTTTTGAAATTAACATTTACTTCGGAATAGTTTCATACACAAGTGTTGTTTACTTTATGGTAGCAACACTGTAGGGGAGTAGACTTTCTACTTCGATATTGTACGTTATCTATGAAACGTGGTATTGTGTTGCAATTGCACGAAAGAGCAAGCCGACCTACATCTAGTTAAGCTATTTATATTCCTATTAAAACCATACCAATGATTATATAGACTAATGACGCATTATTTGCTACTGGGGACATTTTGGGTTGTTTAAGCCGTCAAGTCGTGGTCTACACGTGTTGTTTTACTGCACTAAGACAGTGTGTTTGTGTGCAGAAGCAGTAACATTTGACAACAATATTTCGAAACTATCGTAGAAACAAAAATTACAAATACATCTGGACAATTCCTTATATTGTATGTATTGAATGTACATGTCAAGGTATGTTTGGGTGAACAAAGGAACTGTCTACTCCCACCCATTACTATGTAATTGAAGGACATTTTTGTTTTTATAAAGACGGCAGTTATGGGGGGTGATAATATCATAATATGTCTTTAAAAAAAGGTAATTTGCTAAACAATCTCCATATAAACCACCCTAAATTGATTTCCAAAAATTATATTGAGTATATTTAATAAAAACAGGTTATTGAAAGCTGTCAATAATTCCGTTGCGTTGTATCGCATCTACCAAACCAAATTTATATTGGGGAAGTAAGAGGGGGAAACTGTGGAATAAAATGCTTACAAAACTTAGACCATTTTTATTTTTAAAAATCATTAATGAGCTTGTTGCGTTAACGATTAAACAAACAATTCCGTCCCTCAAAATGTCATGTCTGCGTGATAGGCGGACATTTTGTTTTATATCGGAAACGATGTGAAAAAGGTTCAATACATTTGTTGTTTAGTAAGACCCTATCTACACTGTTTGCATAATATATATATATATATATATATATATATATATATATATATCTTAATATTAGCTGTTAGCCATACTCTCTGTTTATGTTCACTGGTTAGTCATTACAGTAAAAAAAAAAATTTTTTAATCATCTGACCAAAAGGTATCATTTGTTTATGTAGCTGAATATCACATAAATTCATGCAAATTAAACAGCAATTTGCCTGCCACCGCTCAGAACGCATTGACCCAGACTAGAAACACTCCTGTCAATATTCTTCTGTGCTACAGCTTTCCAGAAAGGCATACAGACATTACACCTCAAGTATGTCTATAAATTTAAACGGCAGACATGACAGGCATGCTGCAGAAATAAATCATCAAAACAAACATTCTCAAAATGCCTGATAAGAAAATGTCTGTCTTAATTATAAGCAGAGTTTGGGGATATTAACGAGCTCAGAAAAGAAACGCCAAATAGTTCAAGATACAATATAGCCTTACCTGTACACCTCTTCTGAGATCCAATATATTACATCTGTCAATATCACACACGCGCACGCACAAACGTACACACAACCACAGAAGCACACACATACATACATACACCCACATACACACACGCGCGTGGATTCCAAGGTCGAATTATCGTATTCAAAATGTATGTTCTAAACATACATAATGTTATGTGGATAGGGTGATACTACTATGGAAACCATTACGACAAAGAACAGAGTCTTTGTTTATTACAAATTAGGTACCAATGTTCCTGTAGCCAGAAATAATCAACGTTAGCCTATGCCCACCCTTGGGCATCTTGGGGACATATGAGACACTGCAGCAGCGATCTTTGTTCATTCCTCTTTGTCAAAAGCTATACTGAGGAATTCCACTATGAAGAGGCCGTCCATTATAAGATATTGTTCATCCAGCTCTTCCTCTGACGTCCACTAGGGTGCCCATCAAGCATGCCGAAGTCCTTCTCTTGACAGTTGCTAGTAAAGGTTCGGCGAGACCACCAGGGTTCTGATATTGTTTCGCAATTAATCTTTGGAGGTATGCCCAGCTTCCTGAACACTTATTCTCGAATGCGTTGATCTTGTTCGCAGCGTCGTCAGTCATGGTGATATTTCCACTGATGTATGTGCTATTGAACAAGACTGCTCTTGTCTGCGCTGACCTCCATAGCGCAAGTTACCACACTCTGAACCAATCTGTTGGTAAAACTTTGAAGTTCGTAATTGCTGCCAACTATATAATCGATGTCGTTAGCGAAGGGAATGTTACGACCAATGGATATGGAACAATGATGGTTATCTAAGGGTCCTGCATGATCGTCTCCAGGAATATGTAAAAGAGCACTGGGGAGAGCAAGCATCCTTGTCGGACTCCCTCCGATGTTCGAAAGAATTGTTCCCCGATCTGGTTTTTTATCAGGACTACACTGCTGGCATAGTTGTTCATTGCTTCCCCTATTTTGAAAACTCTGACGACTTGTCTTGTCATAGTCCATCATGCCAAACTCTTAATGTTTCATTTGCACGGGCACTAAACGTCTTATTACTTTACTTTGCACAAGCTTTGCTGACCGCGAATAATTTAACGATATGTATTTCGCCTTTTAGACCGATTTATATTAGCCTTTTACATACTTTTCTATATATAGCATTTTACAGACTTATTTTGCATTTTACAATCTCAATTGAAACTACCGATTTATTTCATTATTAATTTTAAATACCACCTGATTACGTATATGTAATATTTTTCAACGCTTTATTTTTATATAACGATTGGTAAGATTTATTTCAGTCTTACATCTTAGAAGTAGTCTGTTTTAAAGCTATCGCAATTTTATAATTAGTGAGACCGCATACTCTCATCTATTTTTTTATTATATATTATTTATTAAGTTTTAATGTTGTTGACCCATACAGAGCATTATAACATTTACTTTATTTTAGAACATCAGGCTATTCTCAGTCACTAATTATTTCATGATACATACATTTTATCACTTGAACAGATTTTGTCAAATGTCACCATTGTTCTTCTTGTGTGTTTTATTTTTATGCTGTTCTGCAGCTTCTAAAGCCATGCTTTTACCTTGTTTTTTACGAATGTACACTGGCACAGTCGTCGGATGTCATTTCAACGCCTTCATAATACATAATACACAAGAATCCTTGACATATCTACACAGTTTGTCATGCCTTAATCTTCGTTTCACTTGACACTACTACTTGAGTAGATTGAGACTTCTACTTGATAGTGCGAACAAAACTCGCGTGTCCTAATGTTTCATGCTGTTTTGACAAACCCTGAGCAAATATAGTCCCGTATCAATGTAGACGGCATATTCTAAAATGTTAACATATCTGTTAACATACAATGTCGTGAAAACAAATAATGTTCAGTGATGTTCTTACAGAAACTGGCAGACGGAATTCCAATTTAATAATGAAAAAGACGCATAGGACTAGGTCAAAAACCGTGCGTCCTATCTGCGCTTTATAAATTGCTCTTTGGCCAGAATGTGTCACTTAAACCACTGCAAGAATAGATCAACATTTTAAAAATAAGCTAAGAGCGCGAACATAGTTAAGTGGTAGGTATTTTGACCTATGACTGGATGAATTGTAGAAACCATTTACTGAGGCAGCGGCTGAGACAGCGATTCATGAATCGTGACATTGACTACTCAATGAAATTATCAATGACAACCAACGTTGATAAACGATAAAATGGACACACGGACAAATACCTCAGAAATAGAGAGAGAGAGTAATACTCCTTTCCTTGTTATATCCGCGATTACATTGTAAAACATGAGGATCAACTTAAAAGTTAGGTAAATAAAAGGATAAAATGACATTTCTAACTGAGCCTGCTAAGCAATGTGTTATCTGGAAAGAAGAAAGGAACGGAAGGCGCCTGCGCTCTTCGAAAAATTTGTTTGGTTTCCCGGGTTCCCCTCGTCTAAAATTAGCCCAATTAGTCGGGACAATCGCGTAAAAGTCTCTGACTTCATTGTCTCTGTCTAACGTCCGGTTCATGCCTACCAACTTCGCCATGGCAGAAGTCCCGTTGTTCAATGTCTCGGACAATAGCATTGTCTCTGACTAGTAGTTGTCTCGGTCCGTGCATAACACCCCTGGAGCTTAATTGGCGGCTCTCCTGGCCAACGTCTTTCTTTAAGGTCAGGCAATGCCGTACGGCAGTGACCTATCAGCGCGTTGTTAGGGCATCATGCACATGCTTACGTCACCACCAGACACTATCGTGTCTGTTGGCGATCCAACATGCGCTATTCTTATCCGACACGGAGGACAGCATATTGCATTGATATACCTCCACCTCGGTGAAACATCCATACTCGAACTTTCGTCTGATACTGTCTGAACGTGGCAGTACGAGGCCATCCAACATAGCTAGAAAACACCAGACACGGTACATTGTCCTACAGCGTGGCCTAATATTGTATCAGGGCCTTTAGTAACGGCTTCCCACGTCAATGTTAATCGCCTCTTTGATTGTTCTTCTTTTCCAGTTCTCAAAGTCAAAGATGGTTACATCATCCCTCTAAAACTGGGGTCTCTGTTTAAGTGTTATCGTTTTATATATTCATACGGATAAAGCAAAACGTTTCTCAATAGCTAATTATACTTTAAAAAACCGAAGCATATCTACGTTTAAGAATTATGGTACGCTGTTTGTTGTCTGTCTGTGGATTCCTATATCCGTTACTTTTACATGTATGGAATCAAGATATTGTATATGATCTAGCGAGTTACTTAGATAGTTCGTAGATGTATATTTGCCTTATCCGGATGTTAAGGATTTCGCGGTATCACAACTTCAAAATTGCATGTATCCGTAAATGTTTAGTTTGTGTGGCTAAGGTGGGAGCGTGCGCATTGCGTTTCCAAATTATAATTTTGGTAGTCCTTTTCAGTTGCCTATATGCTTCATTTGTAGGAGTTGGTATAGCAACGCAGCCAGTCCACCCAAAGATATTGTCGTTCTTATTGATTCGTCAAGCAGGATGAAATACAGACTTCCGGACGCCAAAGCAGTTGCAAGCTTGATTCTGCAAACAGCAAACCGAAATGACCAGGTGCTTTGAAATATGAATTTTAAGAGTGGCTGTATTTTAAAGGTGCTGCCAAATGTTGTGAAGAACAAATTGTATGTATTGTCGGTGATTATTCGATACTACTATTTGGTATCAACTGTTGCACTGTTGTATAGTGCAGATACTACGAGAAAGCAATATGTTAATCTGTGTGGCTTCTCTCGGTAAATGGTGTGCATGTTTCGATGCTTTAGACCGAACCAGATATGTTCCCTGAATTCGAGTACGAATATATGATATGGTCAGTGTGCTAATAAAACACCCATCATTTATCATATAACTCAATGCTGGCTATTTATCAGTTAAGAAATGTAAGCGAAAATCACCAGACACTCCTTTTGACTACGTACACACATAGAATATTGTTTCCATCACGAGAGTACAGTTGAGGTAGCATACAACCCATATGCTCTTAGACGATTCAAAACGTTCTAAATGGGTCTGAAGAATTTCACAGCATAGGAAGAAGTGAGTGTCAAAAGCTCTACAATTGCAACAAAGTTCAACTTCAGTGTGTAGGACTCCACTGTTGTGATAGGGTATATCCAGCTAATAGTAAATTAACAACAACAATGTTTACAATATGATAATCATATGTCACAGTATTATCGCATTATTATGCAATTGTTGATACAAAGCTCCATCTTAAAATATATATAACATATATAAACATGTCACTGTGTGGTATTTTTCCAACATTCAATTCAAGTTTGCTTAACATATGTTGTGTGAGCAGAAATTATGTAAAATAATGTTCTGGTATCAAAGCATCATACAAATCATTAGTTGCGAGTCACAAATAAAGTTATATGTTGAATATGTTTATAATACATAGTTGTGGTATGATATCATAATGACGCTTGTATTGCTTAATCACATGATAGCTTTGTCACCTTTGAGAAGAGTATTCAACTGATTCCATCTATGTCTAGTTTACTCAACATGGCAATTGTGCATTGGTGAAATGAATTGGTGAAATGAATTTAAAAAGTTCCTCTCCACAATATTTTTAAACATGCATATTACATCGACACAGGAAGATATAATGAATACTGCATTTCCAAAATGACTTATTATGCAATGACCTTCTTTAGCAAACACTGCTGCAGTTATTCCCTAGGTGGGATAGGATAGGCATACTTACCTAGTTCACGTGTGAACTAAAACCTGGCTTAATTTATGTCACATAGTTCAGGTGCATAGTTCCGTAATGATATGGATATTACATACTTGTTTGTTATGTATGCTATAAATGAAAAGTATATTTAATTTTCATTATACCAATATCACAGTAGGTTTACGTTATCAGGCTTGTGTTGAAAAATAAGCTACACATATCGCCGTAGTTGACTAATCATACTAATTGTATTAATCGCAATGTAAAGATAGTTGGCAAACACTGGATTTCACATTACATTTACCATGTTACAAACTTCCTAGAAAAGGATAATGGCGTAAATTCACGCAGGAGAACCAGGACCTATATGAAGTCGACGGTTTATAAACAAAAAACATTCAAAATAATTCACTGTCGCTTATAATGCATTTATAATAAATTATGAAGGTAATCTATAACTGGTGTGCATTCTTTGGCCGGAGCCTGTGCTTTTCATGCATAAATCAGTATGTTCATTCCATAGTCATAAGCGGTCCGTCCGTGTGCGTCCGTGCGTCCGTGCGTCCGTGCGTCCGTGCGTCCGTCCGTGCGTCCGTCCGTCCGTCCGTCCGTCCGTCCGTCCGTCCGTCCGTCCGTCCGTCCGAACTCTCTTTTATTGTGTCTGCCAAAGTGGAAAATGTTACTAAAATCAGCTTCTGAATGGAGGCTTCCACTAACGCGCTGACCCCTCCTGCCTGACCAATCAGCACGACCTTAGAGTCACGTGTGCGATGACTAATCCAATGCTATAGCCGTTGTAAACACAATGTTGTGAGATACGCGCAGTCGGTCTTTGTGTGTTTTTGGCGCACTTCGAAGGAAGTTGCTTCGAACAGGATGTTTCTTACCGTATTGTGGGTCAAGATTCGCAGAAACGTCGGCGACGTCGAGTTTTGAAGCATGGAGCAGTGCAAACGATATGTAGTCATCGCCCAGTCGCCGAAACCCCGGACATTTCCGTCGAGCGGCCAGCCAGGTCAGAGCACAAGAAGGTTAGTAAATGTTATTAAGTCTTCTGTATCTAAAATATTTAAATCTTGTACCATTAGACAAGTTGCCGTATCTGTAGTTATGACTTATGCACATAATTATATTGTTTATAAATGTTCTAGACGGTAGGTACCGGGTAAATATGGGCTGAAGCGGGTGCCGCTCGACTAGGTTTAGGCCGTCCGCCGCAGCCGCCGCAGCCGCCGCCGCACCAGTGGATATTTTTCACCGTGATTTTGGCGGTTATTTTTATCCATTATTATGATTTTCGAATAAATTCGCATGAACATTAATACAGCACTTTGACATCAGTCGCTAAATAAGTTTTCAAAAGTACTGCCTTTCGCAGCTACGCAGTTCCTTTTTTAGGTTGATGACTCAGAAAGTGCCAGCATGTCTGCTATTTTGTTCAGTAAATCTATTATTCAAACGTATAAAACTGGCATTGCGAATGTTTTTTTCAGTCATGATATTTGTTCAGTGAGAGAAAAATACAAAGTATGTGTCCTGGTGTCCAACTTTTTGGATCAAATGTAACACAGATAATAGGAAATGTGACAGTAAAAGATGAATAATTAGCTATGATGAAACATAACTAATACTGTATAAATTCAATTTGCTAAATGTTTAGGTAGTTTCTTGGTATATTGGGACACACGCCAAACAAGAAGAAACATTAAAAGACTAGCATAATATACAGGATGGAACGTGACCTTGTAGATATCCCACAAGATCACTCTATCCAACACAACAATAGATCTTCAGGTAAACATGACAATCAGTTCTAACAAATCAGACACTCCGCTGGCAAACATTTGGAAACACTTTCTTCCCAACTAGAATAAGAGTGGAATTCTCTACCCCAAGCACTGTGTCAAGTAAATCACTAAACACGTTCCAAAATAATGTAATCCAACAGTTTAGTTTGTGGGTCAAACGCTTCACAATTCACACTGGCGTGATGTGTCAATATGACATTTTGCCAGTTAATAACATAGATTATCACACATATTCTTGTTCGTTTATTATGAGATGTCAACGTTTGTGTTTATTGGATACTATAAATTATAAGTGCTTAAATGTCATTATCACCAGATTTTTTAAAAGATATAACAACACTTGATAACAAGCTACTGATACAACATGACACAAACTGGGTAGCGATAAATGGTATTGTGGTCATTGTGTGAGAAAAATATCATCGTGGGGTGGTGAACTGTTTGTGAGATGCAATATTATTTTACCAATTATGTATGATTACAAATAACAGGTCATATACAACCCAACTTCAATACCAAGTTAACCAACATTCAGAAAAGGCATGACTGAGCATTGTCAACTCTAGTGCATAAAACAATCAACCTTCTTACATGAAACAGTAATAGAAACAAGTATTTTATAGTAATACTGGCTCAATCGAGGCATTCAGTAAGTGATCATACAGTTATCTCTATTCAATGATGACAGCAGCTGGAGCAGCATCATCATCTATCTGCCTGTGCATGCCCTGTGCACTGAGTGTGTATTGCAGACACTGTGAATGGATTCCTACAGCATGTGGTTTTAGTGCAGCTCTGTATCTGTCACTTCTGTCAATCCATCAACTGTCAAATTTAGATCTGAATGAGCACGCCATAAATTGTCTGTACTCTGTCTGGCCTATTCCCTCCTTACAATCCCATTTGCTTTTTTGATAAATTTATCTACGCTAATCCTGCCCTGATTGTTGATATTGCCACTCCAGCACACTGCACCAAAGTAAAGCACACTGTTCACCATTGAAGTGTAACATATTTGCTGTTTATTTGGTGATCTATTTTCATAAAAAAAGGATTTAATTCAAAAAGTCTTTATTTGATTATACAGCATGTCCTGTTTATTTATAGGAGTGGAATCAAGGCTGTAGCATAGAACATCCGTCCACTTCCCCAACGAACCCTGTCAACATGGCTGTTGTCTGGTCAAGACGCAAGCAATGGGTACTACGGAATACACTACAGCTGCACGTTTACCTGCAGACCCACCAGACCATGGCGGACAGAAAGGGTGAATGGTGATTTACGTCTTTGTCAGAATTATGATACTGCCCGCAATCACTGTCCCTGTTGGAATTGCATCCTTGGCACATATATGCCCAAGCTAATGGAACAAGATTTGCGGGTGTCAAGAGTCAGTCGATTTGTTCTTAGTCATTTCAACTGTTTATTTACAAATCAATTTATAATTCACAAGGGCAGCAGTCATTAAGTGCTGACTGTTATCCCTGATGTTGTTCCCCGCTGAGGGCACGGAAGTTCGATCTTAGGGCTGGTAGACACTGGTATGACTCTCCTTACCCTTCGACCAAGCCTGCTATGGGTCCACCAGGTAATGTGTATGTATATCGCCCACGTGGACACCATAAATAAAATAAAGCCTAAATAAATATACCAACTATGTATAGTGGGGCAGTGGTTAATGCTTTGAACTCGGCTTCGGACTCTCAACTAAGAGAACGAAACCGTGTGCTGCTGTGTCGAATCTTGGACAAATCTATTCACCCTATATCGCTCCAATTTAGACAACTGTGTAAATGAGTAACTGGCTATAGACAGTGGTGGATATATGCACACGAACAGTCTTGATTCATTAATTGCAGCTTGGCTGGAGGCTCCCGAGTCATTGAGATGTTTTTTAATTGAACAGGTCTGCCAGGGAATAAAGTGTAAAGCATTTTGGACAATCCTGAGGATTGGATACTGCACTATATAAGTACAAAACTTCATTGACATTGTTCACAGGTGACTAATTAAAATGGAGGTAACTCAATCCCTCGTCATTGAAGCATACATGTTGTGTTTTTATGAAATCATTTGAACTACTTGAAATGTTCTAGAAAATATCATTCATATTATATGAATGTTGTATCATGTCATAGTTTACTTGGTGTTCTTGTTACTATAGTTTTATTTCCAGTGTCAACAAATTGTTAACAACACATTCCAATGCTGTTATAATACATGAATACATACTTATATATTTTGGCGTATATACGTGACAGATGTCTAATCGATTATATTTTGAAGAACTGTCTACTCCAAACACAGAATACAAACTCCATGGCCGTTTGTAATACATCATGGCATATCTGAAACAGAACCAAGTTATTGAATGCGTTTCACATGAATGATAAATAAATAAGAAATATTAATAGCACAAAGGGATCTCGCAGCTACAGTGGAACCTCATTATTATGATTACCCCGATAACAAAGCCACGTTGCAATTAAGGTTAGCGCAAAACTGTACATACATATTTCCACATTTGTTATAGCGTAGAATATTTCTTCTGCTAGTTGTGTTTCTGTTATCCATTTCAAACTGGTTATATTTAATAGTGATGTTCCACTGTACACATATTTCAGTTAAAACCATTGCTTTATTATTCGGTATGAAGTCGATTTCACAAGGACTATTGCTGGTGAAAATAAAACTCGTGATTGTTTTTCTGTATTTATCCCTCCATAATTATGTTCCAGACCCTCCTCTAAATATCACGCCTATTAAAAGAACAATTAATACTGACACACATGTGTCTCCTAATCACAGAGGTGATACTATGTCAATGATAAAATCATATGTCATAATACCTACTGTTAATAATATAATAATGGCCAGTATCTGGGACAGTACAATTAATCTGCATATTTGTCACAGCTGTGGACAATTTAGAACTTGTCTCCTGAAAACATTTAAAATCTAGGGCGAAGGTATTTAACCGAGCTTGTCACTGACACTGTGTGTCAGGCTGACACAAATCGGAGTGCTATGACTATGACTTATGCCCCTATGACTTATTGATTATGTGTTTCAAATTGTGTATACAACACCTAAACATGTCCGACACTAAACCACTGACCTGACCTGAATTACACATGGCATGACTAAGTAGGAACTGTCACCGAATTCCGGGACCGATGACGATGTGGCCATCGACATAAGTCCGTGGACACAAGTGATATCGCCGGTGTCACGGACACGCCACACGGTGATCGACTCACTCCGTTGTCGTTGATATTTTAGTTATTTAAAGTATCACCTATCCCGGACTTCATAGTGAACATTTACGCCAACATTTCTTATACTAGTATATTATACACATAAATATTTACCCTCACCGACAGGCGTGCAGTCAAATTGCTTCCTGACACCGACAGCATACGGCAATTTTCGCTGTTCACCAAAACAATAAACTTTGCAATTGTCAATGTCGCCTCGGCTTGTTACTCCCCTCTGCATTTCGGCTTCCGGCGGGTTTTCTCGACCATGTTTACCAGCACGTTGAGTTCTATCTTGCAAATGTTGGCCATTATCGTTGCAACCGAAATTCAGCTATTTCTGAGCAAATGTTGTTTCCCAATACGAAGCCATCTTGGCTTGTTGGACGGGATAACGTAACACAGCGACACCTGGTGATTGTTTCGAATAGCTACACAGATTTTCCACTAGCATCGATGATGTCACATAATATCAACAATGGCGGATCTAACGAAGTTCGAATGACGATGTGTTAAAAAAATGTTTTATTCATAAACCATTGACATTAAAAATGTGATTACCGTTCGAAATGGTTAGTTTCTAGTAACTCTTTCACGTGCATGGCATGTCCCATTTCCCTATTGCTTCCCTTTGAATGTCACTGATATTGCAACTGCATTGTAAATTGCATGTCGCTAACCGCAGTGTTGCACGTAATTAGATTCATATACCTGTAATTTGTTGTCATTACTCTAAATGTACCCTATATGGTGACGCGCAGACATGAGTTGAATTAACAATGCAATGTTGCATTGCTGAAAGTTTCCACAGCGTAAGCATAATGGGCTTGTACACATATGACTGTAATATGCACTGGCCTAGTGTCTTTGATTGAACAGTTGATGCTTTTTGAAAGTAGAACAAAAGTGTTTTTATTCAGTTTTCAGTGTTTGCAATGTCTGCCGACACGGTGATGGACGTTGGAGATTGCTATAACAACAGCTCGGCCAATCCAGCGGGTGAATCTCGTCTACAAATGTATAACTTCATCGCATCGCTAAAATCTCATGGCAAAACATCTTACAAAAAAGGCTTGTGCAAGGCGGTTGAAATGCTTAATAATCAAGACAGTCACACGCGACACCATCGTGAGTTAACCGATACAAAATCAATAGTGTAATATCTGAATCATTTAACTGACCTATCCATCACGATGAATTGGCCATGAACAAGGTCCATCAAAACATTATAACTAGGCGATAATCACTTGTAGTATTCCGTAGGCTTATGTAAAAATAAAAACGTTTGTAAAACGTTTGGGTAGAATCTTGGCAGCAGTATGTAAAATAGCAACATGAACATCAAAACGTCTTTGTGGTGGTTTAATATGATTTTGAACTATTTTATGGAAAAATCTAGTTTAAAAATAACAAAATTTAAATACAAACAAAAAAACAGTAATATGATGGTGTTTGCCCGTTGTCATAAAATGCAGTGCTGAATTTATAACATTAGATGTACGGGCCGTAATTTATATGCGGTGTTGGAATTTATTTTGTTAGTGTAGGTACTCCGAGCATTTATAATTTCTAATAAGGACGGCGTTACAACGCGTTGAGCTGAATATAGCTGATGGACAGCCACATTATGTAAAAGCCAAAACATTTGGGTAGAGTCTTGCCAGTTGTGCTCATTCCTATGTAAAGCAACATAGATTAAGAAAAACGTAATCTTTTTAATTGGTTCGTGATGTTTGGGTTAGGATGATGATGTGAATATCACATATTTCTCAACACTAGGTATGTGGTTTATCTGTATCACAGTAATTTGATATTGTCATACCAAATATACTATAATATATATTGAAATAGTATTATA